>OY720346.1:8993326-9381326 GCA_963082975.1 Labia minor | reverse complement strand
TTATATTTCTATTAAAAAAGTAGCATTTTCGCTAAAATCTTAATGAAAAATGTCGTTTTTTTCTATGAAATCCACGAAAATAATTGAGATATCGATGAAATTTGAATTTATTCGTGTTTAGAATAAGAAATAAATAAGAATGATATATAATTCATAAATTTATATTTCTATTTAAAAAGTAGCATTTTCGCTAAAATCTTAATGAAAAATGTCGTTTTTTCTATGAAATCCACGAAAATAATTGAGATATCGATGAAATTTGAATTTATTCGTGTTAAGAATAAGAAATAATAAGAATGATATATAATTCATAAATTTTATATTTCTATTTAAAAAAGTAGCATTTTCGCTAAAATCTTAATGAAAAATGTCGTTTTTTCTATGAAATCCACGAAAATAATTGAGATATCGATGAAATTTGAATTTATTCGTGTTTAGAATAAGAAATAAATAAGAATGATATATAATTCATAAATTTTATATTTCTATTTAAAAAAGTAGCATTTTCGCTAAAATCTTAATGAAAAAATGTCGTTTTTTCTATGAAATCCACGAAAATAATTGAGATATCGATGAAATTTGAATTTATTCGTGTTTAGAATAAGAAATAAATAAGAATGATATATAATTCATAAATTTTATATTTCTATTTAAAAAAGTAGCATTTTCGCTAAAATCTTAATGAAAAATGTCGTTTTTTCTATGAAATCCACGAAATAATTGAGATATCGATGAAATTTGAATTTATTCGTGTTTAGAATAAGAAATAAATAAGAATGATATATAATTCATAAATTTTATATTTCTATTTAAAAAAGTAGCATTTTCGCTAAATCTTAATGAAAAATGTCGTTTTTCTATGAAATCCACGAAAATAATTGAGATATCGATGAAATTTGAATTTATTCGTGTTAGAATAAGAAATAAATAAGAATGATATATAATTCATAAATTTTATATTTCTATTTAAAAAAGTAGCATTTTCGCTAAAATCTTAATTAAAAATGTCGTTTTTTCTATGAAATCCACGAAAATAATTGAGATATCGATGAAATTTGAATTTATTCGTGTTAAGAATAAGAAATAAATAAGAATGATATATAATTCATAAATTTTATATTTCTATTTAAAAAAGTAGCATTTTCGCTAAAATCTTAATGAAAAATGTCGTTTTTTCTATGAAATCCACGAAAATAATTGAGATTATCGATGAAATTTGAATTTATTCGTGTTTAGAATAAGAAATAAATAAGAATGATATATAATTCATAAATTTTATATTTCTATTTAAAAAAGTAGCATTTTCGCTAAAATCTTAATGAAAAATGTCGTTTTTTCTATGAAATCCACGAAAATAATTGAGATATCGATGAAATTTGAATTTATTCGTGTTTAGAATAAGAAATAAATAAGAATGATATATAATTCATAAATTTTATATTTCTATTTAAAAAAGTAGCATTTTCGCTAAAATCTTAATGAAAAATGTCGTTTTTTCTATGAAATCCACGAAAATAATTGAGATATCGATGAAATTTGAATTTATTCGTGATTAGATAAGAAATAAATAAGAATGATATATAATTCATAAATTTTATATTTCTATTTAAAAAAGTAGCATTTTCGCAAAATCTTAATGAAAAATGCCGTTTTTTCTATGAAATCCACGAAAATAATGAGATATCGAATGAAATTTGAATTTATTCGTGTTTAGAATAAGAAATAAATAAGAATGATATATAATTCATAAATTTTATATTTCTATTTAAAAAAGTAGCATTTTCGCTAAAATCTTAATGAAAAATGTCGTTTTTTCTATGAAATCCACGAAAATAATTGAGATATCGATGAAATTTGAATTTATTCGTGTTTAGAATAAGAAATAAATAAGAATGATATATAATTCATAAATTTTATATTTCTATTTAAAAAAGTAGCATTTTCGCTAAAATCTTAATGAAAAATGTCGTTTTTTCTATGAAATCCACGAAAATAATTGAGATATCGATGAAATTTGAATTTATTCGTGTTTAGAATAAGAAAATAAATAAGAATGATATATAATTCATAAATTTTATATTTCTATTTAAAAAAGTAGCATTTTCGCTAAAATCTTAAAGAAAAATGTCGTTTTTTCTATGAAATACACGAAAATAATTGAGATATCGATGAAATTTGAATTTATTCGTGTTTAGAATAAGAAATAAATAAGAATGATATATAATTCATAAATTTTATATTTCTATTTAAAAAGTAGCATTTTCGCTAAAATCTTAATGAAAAATGTCGTTTTTTCTATGAAATCCACGAAATAATTGAGATATCGATGAAATTTGAATTTATTCGTGTTTAGAATAAGAAATAAATAAGAATGATATATAATTCATAAATTTTATATTTCTATTTAAAAAAGTAGCATTTTCGCTAAAATCTTAATGAAAAATGTCGTTTTTTCTATGAAATCCACGAAAATAATTGAGATATAGATGAAATTTGAATTTATTCGTGTTTAGAATAAGAAATAAATAAGAATGATATATAATTCATAAATTTTATATTTCTATTAAAAAAGTAGCATTTTCGCTAAAATCTTAATGAAAAATGTCGTTTTTTCTATGAAATCCACGAAAATAATTGAGATATCGATGAAATTTGAATTTATTCGTGTTTAGAATAAGAAATAAATAAGAATGATATATAATTCATAAATTTTATATTTCTATTTAAAAAAGTAGCATTTTCGCTAAAATCTTAATGAAAAATGTCGTTTTTTCTATGAAATCCACGAAAATAATTGAGATATCGATGAAATTTGAATTATTCGTGTTTAGAATAAGAAATAAATAAGAATGATATATAATTCATAAATTTTATATTTCTATTTAAAAAAGTAGCATTTTCGCTAAAATCTTAATGAAAAATGTCGTTTTTTCTATGAAATCCACGAAATAATTGAGATATCGATGAAATTTGAATTTATTCGTGTTAGAATAAGAAATAAATAAGAATGATATATAATTCATAAATTTTATATTTCTATTTAAAAAGTAGCATTTTCGCTAAAATCTTAATGAAAAATGTCGTTTTTTCTATGAAATCCACGAAAATAATTGAGATATCGATGAAATTTGAATTTATTCGTGTTTAGAATAAGAAATAAATAAGAATGATATATAATTCATAAATTTTATATTTCTATTTAAAAAAGTAGCATTTTCGCTAAAATCTTAATGAAAAATGTCGTTTTTTCTATGAAATCCACGAAAATAATTGAGATATCGATGAAATTTGAATTTATTCGTGTTTAGAATAAGAAATAAATAAGAATGATATATAATTCATAAATTTTATATTTCTATTTAAAAAGTAGCATTTTCGCTAAAATCTTAATGAAAAATGTCGTTTTTTTCTATGAAATCCACGAAAATAATTGAGATATCGATGAAATTTGAATTTATTCGTGTTTAGAATAAGAAATAAATAAGAATGAATATAATTCATAATTTTATATTTCTATTAAAAAAGTAGCATTTTCGCTAAAATCTTAATGAAAAATGTCGTTTTTTCTATGAAATCCACGAAAATAATTGAGATATCGATGAAATTTGAATTTATTCGTGTTTAGAATAAGAAATAAATAAGAATGATATATAATTCATAAATTTTATATTTCTATTTAAAAAAGTAGCATTTTCGCTAAAATCTTAATGAAAAATGTCGTTTTTTCTATGAAATCCACGAAAATAATTGAGATATCGATGAAATTTGAATTTACTCGTGTTTAGAATAAGAAATAAATAAGAATGATATATAATTCATAAATTTTATATTTCTATTTAAAAAAGTAGCATTTTCGCTAAAATCTTAATGAAAAATGTCGTTTTTTCTATGAAATACACGAAAATAATTGAGATATCGATGAAATTTGAATTTATTCGTGTTTAGAATAAGAAATAAATAAGAATGATATATAATTCATAATTTTATATTTCTATTTAAAAAAGTAGCATTTCGCTAAAATCTTAATGAAAAATGTCGTTTTTTCTATGAAATCCACGAAAATAATTGAGATATCGATGAAATTTGAATTATTCGTGTTTAGAATAAGAAATAAATAAGAATGATATATAATTCATAAATTTTATATTTCTATTTAAAAAAGTAGCATTTTCGCTAAAATCTTAATGAAAAATGTCGTTTTTTCTATGAAATCCACGAAAATAATTGAGATATCGATGAAATTTGAATTTATTCGTGTTTAGAATAAGAAATAAATAAGAATGATATATAATTCATAAATTTTATATTTCTATTTAAAAAAGTAGCATTTTCGCTAAAATCTTAATGAAAAATGTCGTTTTTTCTATGAAATCCACGAAAATAATTGAGATATCGATGAAATTTGAATTTATTCGTGTTTAGAATAAGAAATAAATAAGAATGATATATAATTCATAAATTTTATATTTCTATTTAAAAAAGTAGCATTTTCGCTAAAATCTTAATGAAAAATGTCGTTTTTTCTATGAAATCCACGAAATAATTGAGATATCGATGAAATTTGAATTTATTCGTGTTTAGAATAAGAAATAAATAAGAATGATATATAATTCATAAATTTTATATTTCTATTTAAAAAAGTAGCATTTTCGCTAAAATCTTAATGAAAAATGTCGTTTTTTCTATGAAATCCACGAAAATAATTGAGATATCGATGAAATTTGAATTTATTCGTGTTTAGAATAAGAAATAAATAAGAATGATATATAATTCATAAATTTTATATTTCTATTTAAAAAGTAGCATTTTCGCTAAAATCTTAATGAAAAATGTCGTTTTTTCTATGAAATCCACGAAAATAATTGAGATATAAATGAAATTTGAATTTATTCGTGTTTAGAATAAGAAATAAATAAGAATGATATATAATTCATAAATTTTATATTTCTATTTAAAAAAGTAGCAATTTTCGCTAAAAATCTTAATGAAAAATGTCGTTTTTTCTATGAAATCCACGAAAATAATTGAGATATCGATGAAATTTGAATTATTCGTGTTTAGAATAAGAAATAAATATGAATGATATATAATTCATAAATTTTATATTTCTATTTAAAAAAGTAGCATTTTCGCTAAAATCTTAATGAAAAATGTCGTTTTTTCTATGAAATCCACGAAAATAATTGAGATATCGATGAAATTTGAATTTATTCGTGTTTAGAATAAGAAATAAATAAGAATGATATATAATTCATAAATTTATATTTCTATTTAAAAAAAGTAGCATTTTCGCTAAAATCTTAATGAAAAATGTCGTTTTTTCTATGAAATCCACGAAAATAATTGAGATATCGATGAAATTTGAATTTATTCGTGTTTAGAATAAGAAATAAATAAGAATGATATATAATTCATAAATTTTATATTTCTATTTAAAAAGTCAGCATTTTCGCTAAAATCTTAATGAAAAATGTCGTTTTTTCTATGAAATCCACGAAAATAATTGAGATATCGATGAAATTTGAATTTATTCGTGTTTAGAATAAGAAATAAATAAGAATGATATATAATTCATAAATTTTATATTTCTATTTAAAAAGTAGCATTTTCGCTAAAATCTTAATGAAAAATGTCGTTTTTTCTATGAAATCCACGAAAATAATTGAGATATCGATGAAATTTGAATTTATTCGTGTTTAGAATAAGAAATAAATAAGAATGATATATAATTCATAAATTTTATATTTCTATTTAAAAAAGTAGCATTTTCGCTAAAATCTTAATGAAAAATGTCGTTTTTTCTATGAAATCCACGAAAATAATTGAGATATCGATGAAATTTGAATTTATTCGTGTTTAGAATAAGAAATAAATAAGAATGATATATAATTCATAAATTTTATATTTCTATTTAAAAAAGTAGCATTTTCGCTAAAATCTTAATGAAAAATGTCGTTTTTTCTATGAAATCCACGAAATAATTGAGATATCGATGAAATTTGAATTTATTCGTGTTTAGAATAAGAAATAAATAAGAATGATATATAATTCATAAATTTTATATTTCTATTTAAAAAAGTAGCATTTTCGCTAAAATCTTAATGAAAAATGTCGTTTTTTCTATGAAATCCACGAAAATAATTGAGATATCGATGAAATTTGAATTTATTCGTGTTTAGAATAAGAAATAAATAAGAATGATATATAATTCATAAATTTTATATTTCTATTTAAAAAAGTAGCATTTTCGCTAAAATCTTAATGAAAAATGTCGTTTTTTCTATGAAATCCACGAAAATAATTGAGATATCGATGAAATTTGAATTTATTCGTGTTTAGAATAAGAAATAAATAAGAATGATATATAATTCATAAATTTTATATTTCTATTTAAAAAAGTAGCATTTTCGCTAAAATCTTAATGAAAAATGTCGTTTTTTCTATGAAATCCACGAAAATAATTGAGATATCGATGAAATTTGAATTTATTCGTGTTTAGAATAAGAAATAAATAAGAATGATATATAATTCATAAATTTTATATTTCTATTTAAAAAAGTAGCATTTTCGCTAAAATCTTAATGAAAAATGTCGTTTTTTCTATGAAATCCACGAAAATAATTGAGATATAAATGAAATTTGAATTTATTCGTGTTTAGAATAAGAAATAAATAAGAATGATATATAATTCATAAATTTTATATTTCTATTTAAAAAAGTAGCATTTTCGCTAAAATCTTAATGAAAAATGTCGTTTTTTCTATGAAATCCACGAAAATAATTGAGATATCGATGAAATTTGAATTTATTCGTGTTTAGAATAAGAAATAAATAAGAATGATATATAATTCATAAATTTTATATTTCTATTTAAAAAAGTAGCATTTTCGCTGAAAACGACATTTTTCATTAAGATTTTAGCGAAAATGCTACTTTTTTAAATAGAAATATAAAATTTATGAATTATATATCATTCTTATTTATTTCTTATTCTAAACACGAATAAATTCAAATTTCATCGATATCTCAATTATTTTCGTGGATTTCATAGAAAAAACGACATTTTTCATTAAGATTTTAGCGAAAATGCTACTTTTTTAAATAGAAATATAAAATTTATGAATTATATATCATTCTTATTTATTTCTTATTC
Source organism: Labia minor (assembly GCA_963082975.1). Taxonomy (NCBI): domain Eukaryota; kingdom Metazoa; phylum Arthropoda; class Insecta; order Dermaptera; family Spongiphoridae; genus Labia; species Labia minor. The sequence goes on along the minus strand of OY720346.1, from coordinate 9,374,173 downwards.
TAAACACGAATAAATTCAAATTTCATCGATATCTCAATTATTTTCGTGGATTTCATAGAAAAAACGACATTTTTCATTAAGATTTTAGCGAAAATGAAATTTTTAGAATATCAATAATAAATTCGTTCATTTTACATCATAAAAATATTAAAAAAATATATTATTGATATTTCTGATGAATAATTATTTTTTTATGCCGAAAACGGAGGGTCATCTTACGATGACCTTTCATAATTTTTACGTTAAAAATAAAAAATCAAATTTTTAAAAATTAATAACAAATACGTTCATTTTACATCATAAAAATATTAAAAAAATATATTATTTATATTTTTAATGATAATTACTTTTTTTACTCAATATCGGAGGGTCATCTTGCAAATTTGAATTGGATTAAATAACATATATTAATTTAAATTAAATTAATTAAATTATAAATTAAAATTAATAAATAATATTTATTAAACCAGCTCACGTTGTGCTCTTTGTTGATGACACCACGTCACGTGTTGGCGCGTGAGATTTGCAGTGTTAAAAAATTAAATCTGGTACTTTCAACAAATAAATCAAGCTGAAATTCTAGATATAGCAGTTTTATACTATTATTTATTAATCTTGTGAAAAATTATCAAACATATATCTTTATTTTTACGGTCACTTTAAAAGAAAAAAAATCAAAACGTTGTACGACCCTCTTCCGTTTGTGCTACATTTCTCAAAAGTTGATACAAAACTATGAATTTTGAATAATGCCCATGTATTAAATTTCATCATTCTAGCTCAAACCGTTTTTGCGTAATCTTGGTTACATACATACACACACACATATACACACACACATTCAGAGAGACATTTTTCTCAACCTTAGTGAAAATAATTCAGGAACCTTCAAAACGTATAAAAACATCGAAAATATTCGTGATCGCAATACTATCTCTTACGAGATAGTAAAAAGAAAGGTTTTGTAATATAATTCCATATATATACCATGATTCTAATTCTAATAAATAATTACAAATGTTTGAAGTTGTAAATTATATAAAGAACCACCCTGAATATATATACCATATATTACTTATTAAAATATTTAATTTAATTTATTTAAACTTATAAATTAAATAGTAGAAGAGGAATTAGTATTAATTGAAAGATTTTCTATTTCTTATTTAGATAATTTGAAATCTTACTTAATTTTTTATTTGAATTTATTACGTACCAATATAATTATTTCTTTATATTTTATAAACATTCGAATAGGTTATTTTATTTTAGGTACATGTATGTAGATTTTATTTGTAAAGACTTGCTAAAAGGAAATGTCATCTCGAACTTAATATATCGTAGAAAAGCATATCCGTTGGGTTGCTATACCATTAAAGCTTTTGTACATATACCAAGCAGTCCTATAGAATTGGAAAACCGGGGTAAAGGGTGGTTTATAAATACCCTTCACTAGCCATTATATTTGACTGTTTGTAAGACGTGGCCACAAACAATTTACATGTAAATTAGCGAACCTTTACCGCCGTTCCGGAGAGCAATTATATTTCGTGGAATATATTGTAAGACATAGCCAGGAAGTGTCATCCGATAGCCAAATGAACTCCTTTTTGGAAGTGAGGGTTGCAAATGGATAGGTCAGAAGGAGTGGGTCTGATACAGAAGGGAAAGAGGGCGAGGATAACATTTCGACAGACCACGGCTCAAAACGATTAAGACACTTGTCTAACTATTAAACAATTCATGTTACGAAATTCAGTGTAATATAAGTTGTTAGCATCGGAGAATGAAGGAAAGCGACTGCCTTGCTGCTCCAAAAGGCATTAAAATCTAAGAGGATATTAAATTCTTGATTACTACCCGCCAAGTTTAGTAATATTATTTATTCACATCTAAAATTACAAAAGATCTAATATAATAACCTAGAATATGAAATAAACAATTACATATTATAATAACAATTAAGACTTTTTATTATCTTTAAAAATTTTATATGAAACTTTAAAATATTAAATAATTTTAATAAAATTTTATTTTTGAATATTTTTATAAATATATGTATAGAATTTTTAATTAAGTTTATGAAATAATTAATTTTAATATAAATTTTAATATATTTTATTTATTTTTTTAATAAAAGTTTTAATATTGATTTAATAAACAAAAAAAAAAAATTATTTGATATTTTTCTTAAAATCATCTCAATTTCGATTATTACAATAGTTTACATATATTTTCCTTTTGTGGGGATCTAAATACTTTGTACTCTTTCCCCATTCATTCTTATATTTGTTTTTTAGGTATTTTAATCGAATTTTGAATAAATTTTTAATAGTAATCAGAAAAAAATTAAATAATTAAATAAAATTTTGAATTCTAAAATAAATCTGATTAGAAAATATCAAGGTTCCGTAGTGTAGTGGTTATCACGTCTGCTTTACACGCAGAAGGTCCCCGGTTCGATCCCGGGCGGAACCATTATTTTTTTTTTTTTTTCCAATAGAAATCAAAATATAAAAATAATTCTATTTCAAATCGTTCAATTTACCAAGTGATTTAGAATTTCCAAAGAGGATTGGCTAAAGAGCCGACTAACTCTGAGATATGGTCAATAAATTATTGACATGAGAAGCAATATGACACGTTTACGCATCGACCCCTCTTGCTCACAATTTATAATTAGAATACGAACCTTGTTGAATATTTCAACTGCAATCATAACCCAAGACTAGCAGCAATCGTACTATATATTGTCTGTCAATAAACAGACAATTTATAAACATCAGTAGAATTATGTGAAAAAGATAAATCCACAACCGGTATGTCAATTATTGGGAATATACACTGTTCAAATTTAGAGATTATATTAAACAACTGGTAAAGAGGGCCTGGCAGATGGAATTAAGGATGTTTGACTAGAAACAACCAATTTAGATGTTTTAATATTTATCACCTGATATCATATATAAACGATAGAAATAGACATACATGTAAGAGATGGATAATTAAAATTAGATTTGTATGATAAGATAGTTTGTGCCTATTAAAATTTATTATCTATTACTACTTCTTACCTCAAAAATCATGTGATAAATTAACAAATATATATTCATGACATTATAATCAAAATTGTTAGAAGTGTTTTGAAAAACCACCCAAAAAACGTAAAATGCAAAAAGCAATTTGTAACACACTTTTAGCCATTTTAATTAAAAATTGAAATCCCTTCTCATTGAAATATATTTATTAAATTAAATTTTAGTCACAGACCAATTTCCATAAATATTTGGCACTCATTTTAACTTTTAAGAACGAACACAATTATGTTTATGTATTCACTGTCATCTATTTATGTATATATGTATGCTTATTAATATGAAATTTAAGTAAATGATAGTAAAAATATACAACTTGGTTAATATACGAGGGTGGTCTGAAAAGTTTCCGTCCTGACCAAGAAAAACGATGTTTTTCAATTTTTTTTTTTTTTTTTGTTTTATTTTTCAAAATTCATGATAGCTGAGACCTGTACGATGTCAGCTGAACGTGTGCGAAATATTTTGCAAAACCTAATGAATATGGAAAGCTGTGTGCAACGAGGATGCCGCATTTCCTAACGTTAGACCAAAAATTGCTTCGAAAAACCATTTCTAACGACAATTTGGCGCTGTAGGCGTAATCCAAACGAATTTTTGTGTCGATTCATAACTGTTGATGAGACTTACATTAAATTAAATCAAATATAATTAATTAATTAAATTAATTAGAACACCGTTATGAGAAATGTAATAATGTTGATGGAGATTATGTTGAAAAATATAGCAAAAAAAAATAATTTAAAAACATCGATTTTCTTGGTCAGGTCGGAAACTTTTCAGGCCACCCTCGTATATAATATTTTTATTTGACGACTTTACAGTAAATTAAAATTAATTTAGCAGTTCCAAAAACTATGAGTATACGTCTTCTATATTAAATAGAAAAAAGATTAAAAATATTAGTAAGTATCAGTAGAAATATTTATTTCATTATAAAACTATATATATATATTAACCTTTAATTGTTAATTATTCTTAATAAGGAATAAAATTATATAAAATTAAAACAATAATTTAATAAATTCAATAGAGCAACCTTTCTTTATTTGTAAACTTCATTAAAGTAAAGGAAATGTTTCACTATAACACTTCTAAAAATAGTCTAATTTTGTTAATATTTATTAAAGGCAATAGATTGACAAGGGATGCCCTAATGAAAGGGTTTACTATCATAATAATAGGAAATGTTAATTATAACAACAATATTCAGCTACTTTAATAGCTATTTTAATTTAAAAAAAATAGTCGATTCGTGTTAATTACATGTCAATTCTAGATCGTTTATTAAGTAACATTTTTAATTATATTGACACAAATATGATGAAGTTAAAATATGGTATCCGAAAAGTATCAATTTAATTTTTATTCTAATTACTTACCTTGATAGATTTATTTTTATATTATATAAGATTCTAATATAGTATGGAATATAATATAGTTTTTATATATATATATATATATATATAGAACGTATAAACGTATATTATGGTGAATTTCCATTACATTGTCCGCCATATCTTTTCTTTTTTTTTCTCTTTTTTTTCTGCTTTTCTTGCAAATATGTACTACAATTTTCGTATATTCTAAGAATTTGTCGTTTGAGAATTATATGCTTGGATAAATTCTTCAGTTCAGTTGTATTTGAATTAAAGCAATTGAACCGTAGAAAGGTTGTTTAAATTTTGGACATTTAATCAATATTTACAGAATAAATGCTCTTTGTCTACATGATATTGAAAATTTTATACTAAATAATTTATCAATATATTTTAATAATTGAATTATAAAGAATATATATATTTAGTGAAATAAATATACATCAAGGAGCAGAGGCGAATTAAATGCCGGGCGAACCGGGCGGCCGCCCGGGGCCCACCAACCCGAGGGGCCCACCGAACCTAAAAAATTTAAAAATACTGTTGAGTTTATGGATAATCGGAGTTTAAATAAAACAAGTTATTCTTGATACAGATCTTTATTCGATCGTGTTTGAACCTCTACTAGCATAAGAAAAAATAATCAATTTTGGGTCTCGGCGACTACAGTAAAAATTATGTATTTTTTACATAAGTATCATATATGTAAGTATAAAACAGCCTAAATTATAATATAAACAAAATTTGTCTTTCAATTATAATTGTAAATAACAGAGGGCCCATTTCAATTTTACCGCCCGGGGCCCCCAATCAACTTAATCCGCCACTGTCAAGGAGGAACTAAGAGGATATCAGAACTTAAAATATGGTAAGCTACGGCTGTTATCAATATGTCTCATATATACGGTACTATATTTTCAGTGGTCCAAAAATAAAAATTAAAATGATTTGGTTCGTTATGTTGATGAAGTTTAAATAATAATTATTTACATACAAAACATATATTCTGATTTATTTATACAATGTCTGAAGTAAACTTTTTGATCTGCTCTTTTCGTAGTGAAGGTTGCCCTTTTAGGTATACACCACCCCGGGAGGATTGTCTGAGCTTTGCAAGGTTGGTGCTCGTTTATCAGTTGGCCAACATATTCGTCCCAAATGAGTTTCAGGTTTGGTTGTATATACTCCCCTTTCCTTCTTCCTTTCTCTCTTTCTCTGAACTGACAAACACTTTCGCTCTATTAATTTGGCTTTATCTCCAATCAAACGCTAACTTTTGATTATTACATTTTTAAATAAATAAATATCAAATATCAATTTTGAACAATGCAAATACCAACAAATAAAGATATTAAATGTTTCTTATTCAACTCACATATAAATAAATATTGGTAATAAATGGAGAACGGTTAGATACTTTTTCATTTGCCGTGATTAATTAACCTCGCAAAGTAGAAAATGTTTTCACCTGTTTTCTTAATAGTAAATTCGTTTGGAGATGCCATAAATACATTTGAAACGGTTTGCTTTTTCGACTTTGGAAATTCAGAACAGGAGGCAAAAGTGGGGTGTATGGAACACCAAGGGAATATATATATATATATAAGGCGTTTCTCAAGTCACGTAGTTGAAATTAGCACCAATTTATAGGGTGGATGTATCTCAGCAACAGCCGGCGACTTGGGAGGGTTGAAGGAACGTTTAAAGAGGCGCAGATGTTGCCTAAAGAGTGCTTTGTTTATGTCTGTGGAAGCCTTCCGGAAAATATTTCCCCGTCATAAGGATATCACGTTGCTTAAACGCGATTTATACCACTGAGGTTGGGAGAAAAAAAAGATGGGAGAAGTTTAGGAAACCACCAAAAGATACATCCACATGAAAACCACCATATCATATTCTAGTAAGATTTACAGATGCAATTTCTATAAAAATGAATATTTTTTTTTTAAACAAAAAATATTAATCATAACTACTTATTATTGTATAATAATAATAATAATAATAATAATATATGAAAAGAAGATTATGTATTTTCAAATAATAACTATCAATCAGATTTTTTTTTTTTTGCCTTCGGAATATCACCACATTAGCCAGCCTTCTTTATTATTTATTCTTATATTTATATTTATATTTATATATATATCGATTTATTTCGATATATCGATGCACTCGGCGAGGTTTGAGCCCTCGAACTCGAGTCGGCGGTCCGGTCACTATAACCTCGCGGCTAAGCTCCTGGTCATCAATCAGATTTAAGTATATAAATTTATTAAAAAAATATCCCATTAACTACGTATTTATTTATATTATTAAATAGAAGATTTGATTTTGATTTTTTTGCTTTTATTTATTAATTTAAAATTTAAATTAATACTTTAAATTATTATTACATGTTTCACTTGTTTTTATTGAATATTTTAACTGATTTTTATTTTTACAAATAAAATATTATTTATATTTTTACATGTCTAAAAAAATAATAGTTATTTGGGTACTTTAGTTTTGTTTTTGGCTAAATAAGTTATAATATTTATAGAGATACTTAGTAAAGCTCTAGTTCCGTCCGTTTTATATACCAACTGACGATATAGTCGAGTATAGATTGGGGAAAAAGAAAATTGTTTATAAATCAATCCTCACCCAATACAAAATTAATTATTTGAATAAATTAAGGAAAAAGTTAACTTAAGCGTTACTATTGTAATTATGTAGAAATATTTAATAAATGTAGTCTGACATTTTATCACATGAATAAAATTATAGGAAATTTGATTTTGTGAGTAATGTTATGTTTAACAATAAAAAATTTATATTTATCTTTATGAAATTAAAAAAATTAAATTCATTAAATAAAACTGTAGACAATTAACACAAATTAGATTGTTTATAAATTGGAAAAAAAATTCTAAATTTGTTAATTAATTAAAAAATTGAAAAATTATTTGAAATACGTATTTTATATATATATAATATGATTTATGTTGCCCGAAGGGTTTCATATCTCTTTCTAAACAAGGGGCAACGAACAAATTTTGCAGGGGAATTGGAACTCTTGGTGCCAGGCGAATAGAACCCTCCAAAAGGGTAGGTATAATGAAATTAAAAGAACGCTAAAACGGAGGGTTAGATATATAAATTCGCGGGGGTTTATTTTGGTGGCGCGTTAGATAGCTATACTCCTAGTCGAACTCGTTTCCCTGATGTCAAGAGTTCCAAATTCCCCTCTCATAAATCAATCAAATTCTCTCTCACTGGGGTCAAAATGCCACCATATATGCTTATACACTCAAAGTGCCCTTGTTCACTGTAATTAAATATCAATTAATTTGTTATTTTTGTCAATTAAATAATTTTTCTCACTTCAAAATAAATAATTAAATTTCTTATTACTTTTTTTTAATTTGATATATTTAAAAGTATATACAATAAATTTAAAAAGAAATGTATTTAATGTTTGTAATATCGAAGAAAAATAATCTTTATTTAAATCAATATTAAATAATATATTTCTTCCAATTTCTTATTCAAAAAGAGAAACTTAAACACTTAAAATATAATAAAGAACTTGTCATAATATTTATATCATACTATTATCAGAAATCAATCAAAAAGATAATATTTATAAAAAAATTTTTTTTTATTTATAATAAAAATAATTTTTTTTTTTATTTATAATAAAAATAATTTATTTTTACTAAGAGATAGTATTGCGATCACGAAAATTTTCGATGTTGAGGTTTTGATGTTTTTATACGTTGTGAGGGTTCCTGAATCATTTTCACTAAGGTTGAGAAAAATGTCTGTGTGTGTGTGTATGTATGTAACCAAGATTACGCAAAAACGGTTTGAGCTAGAATGATGAAATTTGGTACATGAGCAATATTCAAAATTCGTAGTTTTCTATCAACTTTTGAAAAATGTAGCTCAACCGGAAGAGGGTCATTACCTACAACGTTTTGATTTTTTTTCCTCTAAAGTGACCGTAAAAATAAAGATATATGTTTGATAATTTTTCACATGATTAATAACTGTATAAAACTGCTATATGTAGACTTTCAGCTTGATTGATTCGCTGAAATTACCAGAATTAATTTTTTAACACTGCAAATCTCACGCGCCAACACGTGACGTGATGCCATCAACAAAAAGCCAAACATGCGCTGGTTTAATATTTATTATTTATAATTTATAATTAATTAAATTTATTTTAAATATAATATATTATGTTATTTAATCCTATTCAAATTGCGAGATAGTCGAGTGGAGACACTCCAGCTAATTTTTATTGAATTTGTTGAGTCAGATTGAGGAGTGAGATAGATAGATTGATATGCTTATAATATTTTGCTTTATGAAGTTGTTTAATGTAATTATCAACTATTATATTTAGGTTTGAGATCAATGAATGCAATTTCAGATAATGATTGTTTATGCTGTTCAATGGCAAGGTGGTAATCGGAGTAAACACCGCCCTTGGGGTTACCAAATTATCTTATTCTATTACGCAAATGTAATTTTAATCATCTCATAATATTATTATGAGGCTTTTCACTATTTATATAGGTATGTATAATTATTGCACAAACTATAAACATTATTTCATTTCAAAGAAGATCTAAATAAATATAAAGATCAAGATAATCTGTACCAATGACTCTTGGTCTAGTCTAACTAGATGGATATGCATCTCTCTCTCTATATATATACAGGGATTGATAGCTAGTTTCTTAGTTGGGATAGAGCATTTCCCTTCCACTCCAAGAGATAAATGAGAACTTAAGACCTAACCTTGTGATTACAATATAAATTTATAATTAATAGATTATTATTAATTTAATTATTACACTTTAAATATTATTATTAAATTAAAAAATTACATTTATTTTGATACAGTCGGTTATTATTTAATTGTTTTTATCGACCGACGATAGTAAGGAAGGAATTTCACATGTGGAGATTTTTACATATCTCCACGAATCATGTATTTTCTTAACAGAAAAAAGTATTTTTAGCATGATGTCTGTCTGTCCGTCCGTCCGTCCGTATAGACGTGTACAGCCTGAACGGTTTGGTATATTTACTTAATGCATCAGTGGGATGAATTGATCAACTTTTGGTGCAAATCCGGAAACCGGAAGTGGTAGTATTAGCGATCGACGATAGGAAGGGAAGGGTTATTTTCACACCAAATTTCACATGAGGAGATTTTTTACATATCACCACGAATCATGAACTTTATCCTCGAGAAAAATCATCTTTATTAGTTTTTTCTTAATTTAAAATTATATGACGTCATCCAGCCCTTCATGACGTCACAGCCAGCTACTACTTAAATATTATAAATATAATAAAATTAAAAATATTTATGTTGTATCCATATCTGTTTTTTATTACATTAATAGATATATTACAATTATTTGAAATTGTTTCTGTAGCTGGAAATTAATTTACTTCTAACCGTCGGTCGGTTCGGATCTGGCCACAGGTCAACTTATTTTTTAATTTGTTTGCCTCTAAACTCGGTAATTCTGAAAAGGCACGCAGATACAGTGGCTTATTTAAGCTCATTTAAGGTAACTAGCAAGGCATCGCTTAGCAAGAGCCAGCCTGTTTTCTGCAAGTAAATTTCTATTACAATATGAAAAAATACTGACAAGTGATCGAACTTTAAAATATAGCTTACATAAATTCAATATTATTTCCTATCTTGCTGAAATGTTTTGTTTATTAATACTATTAAATTAGAAGTATGAAGTTAATATCTCACTTTTAATCAGTTTTTTTTTTGTCTACTTGAAACTACTCGAAACTAAAATATCTATCCTTTGGTAACATGGGGTACACTTATTACCATTAGAATGCTGGTAATATCTTCATCTACTGAGAAATTAAGAAAGTCAATTTTAAGAACTGATAGTAACCTTCCACTATATATAAAAAATCATAAATATTTTATAATATTAAAAATAAAATATACTTGGAGAAATGTGGTTGCTGCGGCCAAGAACTTTCGAGTTCCTCAGAGCTACAGAGTTAAATACATTTAAAACAACATATATATATTACATAGAACAAAAATTTACGTTTTTTATAATTTGGTTTATAATTCAAGTTATTAAATACTTTTTATATTTTAAATTATATATTAGGATTTAGGTATAAAAAAAATAAAAAAAAAATTAATATATTGTGAAAAAAAGTTAAAAATATATTAATATTTCTAATTATTTTTCAAAATCATAATTCGTTAAAATATAAATATTAATTATTTTAGAAAATTTATGTAATAATGGTATAAGTAAACTGAATATAATTTATATGTACATTTCCCGGCAAATGTGTACACCTGCCTTTACGTTTTGGTAAATGTATACTCTTACCTTCGAATTTTAAGGAAAGGTGGAATACAAGTAAATTAAAAATGTTGTTGCAGTAAAAAAAATTTTATTTAAATAAACATAATACAAAAAGCTTTAATAACGAAAATTATTTTAATTCAAAAATGTGAATGAGAAACAAAACATACTTATTACATATAATATGTCGTAGCTTATGATCCCAATATTCATAAATACTATTTTCGTCCTAGTTTTTTAGGACCAATACGATCGGAATCAAACAAATAATTATAATATTAACATACTTTTTTTTATTATAACAGTTAAATTTTATAAAATTATAAAGGAACATATAGAAATTTCATAATGAAGAAAGTGCTATTTATTTGAGCAAGAATTGCTATTGTGGCACTTGGAATTACATAATATTCCAGCATTTTTACAACTGCATTTTTTTGAGGAACATGTTCCTTTACAGATGCATCTTTTAAAACCTTGGCCACCAGTAAGGGACTGCATTCCTATAATTTCTCTTACCGATTTCTCAACATCTTGAGGAACATCTTCGTATGATATAAACTTTTGTTTGTTTGTTTGTTGGCGAATTCATGCCTAGAATAAGATTGTTTTAAAATTCCCTGTTTAGTTCCTAATTTATATAAATTTTTATCGTCATCTCTAGACAAAACAACGCAAATCAAATTTTTGGGATCCGTTTTACCACATGCTCACATTTACCAAAACGACATGGTCATTGTGAATTCAATGTACATTTCCCTTATTTGAAATTGTAAATGTTAGTTGAATGCACATTACCCAAATGAGGAGGCTAATGTGCACATTTACCGGAAAATGTGTACATTTGCCACAATATCTACTTTTACCGTAACATATATAAATAATAATAATCATCAGTTAGTTTAATATATTTCTTTTTCTATGAGAGATTTATTTTAATCACAGTATAACATTTTATTTGTATAATTGTAAAATTTTTCTATATAATTTATAAAAAAACATAATACAAGTAATAAATAAAGGATAAAGAATGAAGGTTTTTTTTCTCAAAGTAAATGAATTCTTCTAATTAACGGAGCTATGTAATTTCTCATCAGTCGTTAGAGCTACCCTTCTTTTGAAAATACAATTTTCTTCTATTATATAATATTTTGGCTTGTCTGTACGTCACTCTAATTATAAACTTGTGTGAATTAGTTGCCTACGCCCTTGTGCAGTCAAGGAGTAGAGATTTAGGACCCCGGCTTCAAAGGGGCTGCTGGATTAATTTCATTCAAGATTTTACATTCCCAGCGGTGACCATTCAAGAAGGTATCATTGTTTTCCTTAAACTTCATAACTTGGAAAATTGAATTATAAATATATTAAATAGTAAAATATTATTAATTGTGGCTATATATATATATATAATTTACAGAGAAAGGAAATTGATCTAAGTAATACCCAATCCTAAACATTCTTTTAAATCGATTCTTAAAGTTGTTATATCTACAATTTGATCAATTTATAATGTTTCTCTAACATTTACTTTTATATATCCGCCCCCTGTACCCCCGAGTGGTACATAGTATTTGGTTGAAAGTAGTAAAAGGTTTTCATCCATTTTGTTTCAATCCGTATATTACATAAAACATTAATTTCTTTTTGTGTTCTTATTTAAAATATATTTTAATTAAATCAGTAAATTAATTATATATATTATTATTATTATATATCTATCTATCTATGTGGCTCAAAGATACTCGAAAGTTCTTGGCCACAAAAACCACATTTCTCCAAGTATCCCTATCCTGAGCCCTTGCCCCATCTCTTTTACGTCCCTTCCTACGCGTCTTTCAAGCGGACGTTGTCCAATCGGTCTCCGCACTAATATCTTTTTCCTCTTCCATTCTAGCCACATCCCCTGCCTATTGCAGCTTTTTCGCTTTTATAACCCTAACTATTTATGAAGATTCATAGAAGTCATGCAATTCCTTGTTATGCAGTCTCCGCCATTCCCCGGTGACCTTATCTTTCTTTGGCCCATAAATGCTTCGAAGAATCCTATTCTCAAATACTCTGAATCTACTCTCGTCTCCCAGCGTCATAGACCATGCCTCCCACCCATATAATACAACAGGCAAAATAATTGTTTTATATATTTTAATTTTGTGATTCCTTTTGATAATAATTTTGATGAGATAAGCCTCTTTACTGCATGATAACAGGCGTTTCGCGATTGCAACCTCGATTCTTCTCAAATATTATTATCCTTCGTGATTACATTCAATTTTTCTACATATTCAAATTCTACATTTTGTATATTTTGTATATACCGGTTTTTTTTTTAATATTGATTTGATGTTCAATTGTTTTTGTTTATATTTCTAAATTACCAATTGTCGGTTAAGTAAGAAATTTCTTTTTTTTTTGTTTCTATGACAGCAAAAAAGTAAACAAATTACATACATACAAACACTCTCCTTTATATATATAGATTAAAACAACTCCAATTATAATTTATTTTTATAGTATTACATTTCAATTCTTATATTATTACTAATAAAACTATGAATTCCCCAGACCTAATTAATTAATTAAGGAGGTAAATTTATTTTATTATATATATATAAGATATATCGTATATTAAAAATAATAATAAATCCTGAACTAAAGCATTATTATACTGTAATCTTTTATGAAATGCCTTAATATAAAGAATACAATCAAATTTATACTAATGTTTCATATCAAAAGAAATTAATATAGATTAAAATCTAAATTAAAAAAGAGATTAAACCAATTAGGAAGAGGGTTAAATTAATTTCGTTTTTTTAATGAACGCTTTTTTGTGTCATCTATTCATTCTAAACTATAAATAAATTTATAGAAACTGATACTGCTAATCTCAAAATATTAGCATTTATACCCTAACAGTTTATAATTTTATACATATTTATTCAATTTAAGTATTTATTTATTTTTTAAATCACTAATTTGTAGATATATAATCTTATTATGTTTATATATTATTATTATTGTGAATATTATTGTATGCTTGTCTCAACAAAGATGTTTCATTCGTATGATGTTTAAACAAACCGATTGGGTAGAGATTGCTAATGAGCCTATGAAACAATGTTTGTTGGTGACACTGACCAATGACCTGGGGCACGGCCCTTGTCACAAATGCATCTTAATTAAGCCAAAAGGTCGTTATGCAGCACCAAACAACTGCTATCTAATTGCATTTCGACATTTAACTGGCAAGCGCCCTAAAATAAGTATTAATTTTGTATATATAAATATTATTTTATCTATATATATAAAAAAAGGTTTTTGTATGCACATTGCTCAGAATTTAAAATTTTTTGCATATTTTCGCGTTGACCTCTAGAATCCAAAAGTGACTTTAGAATTTTGCATGTCTGTCTGTCCGGAAAATAAGGATGTTATAGACTCAGAATTGGCTGAACCGATTTCTATGAAATTACATCACAATATTCTTATATACCTCTAGAGTAACATAAAGGCTGTAAATTTTATTTATATCAAATCAATAACCGCAGAAATTAATTTTTTAAAGTTTATATATAATTCTCCGTGCGTTGCCCACTGACCGGCAGACTCATTTTACACATTGTATATAACTCTAGCGATTCCCAATCAAAGAATTATTATAATATTTAACTTTTTATTTTAAATTCTAATATTCAAATAACATTTCAATTAAATAATTTATGCTAAAAGTTCTTATTTTAATTAATTTAATAAAATATTTAGATCATATTTTTATCTTAAATTATTTTTTATTTATTTGAATATATCTTATTTTCTAATAATATAATATATAATATATAAATTTTATCATTGTCTAATAAAAAAAAATATTATTTATTTTTTTATGAAGTCAAATTAATTTTTTAAACGTCAATTAAAATGACTAAATTATATTACCTATGTTTTTTATTTTAATTTAATTACTAAATATTATATAAAATTAAAATATGATGATAGAAGGGAGTTTGATTTAAATTTTTGACTTTTTTAAATTGGGTATGTTCTTAGATGATGATTATATTATATTATATTATATTATAATTTATTAAAATGTTTTTTTTTATTTATTATGTTTAAAATATTATTTTTTATGATGTGTTTAGGAACATCTCAACAAGAACAAGAAATCCCCATAGAAGCCCGAACTGATCTTTAGAGTCGAGCATGGAAATAATCTAAATAGAATATCGTTGTGAAATTTGAGAGTTAACGTGAACTATGGATTTGTTTTTTGGCGATTTCTAAGAGAGTCACATTATTATGATCATGGCTGCGATCGCAAGTATGTCCATAGCCAGTTAGAAAAAAGTTTTATTCTATAGTGGTGTCGTTTAATTTTGATGTATAACTTTCAATATTATATCTTCAGCATCAATAGTGTAGACTGTAAAACATCCTCTATTGAAAAGAAGGAAGAAACAGGATTTGGCTTTTCTAATATCCGCAGAATGCAACTGCACAATAAGACATTGGCACAGAGACCGAGAAAGAGAGAGAAATTGAATCCAGTGGCTTGAGGGATCTCGAAAACAGTGAAAACAAACACCGTTTAGATGGGACATATGTTCATAGTTAGAAAGGGGAAATGTATTATTGTATTGTTAGTGTGTTTATTGCGTTTATTGTTTGTTTCTCCTAGTGCATTATTGTTACAAAATCTATTGTTCTGAATTGTGCAACCCTTAGTACGTGTGGAGAAATCAACAGAGAGAGAAGTTGTTATTTATATTTATATATAATTTTTAATTGTATTTATATGATTTATTATGCTTTTTGTCAAACCAAAATTTTATTTATTTTACTAATATTCGAATAAATTTATTTATAAATATAAATTATTAAATCCTGAAAAATTATTCAATAATTGCTAATTTTCTTTTTTTAGATGACACCACTTTAAAATAAGCTGACCTGTGGCCAGGTCCGAACCGACCGACGGTTTGAAGTAAATTAATTTCCAGCTACAGAAACAATTTCAAATAATTTTAAGATATCTATTAATGTAATAAAAAACAGATATGAATATAACATAAATATTTTTAATTTAATTTATAATATATATGTAAGACCAGGCTGTGACGTCATGAATGACTGGATAACGTCATATAATTTTAAATTAAGAAAAAACTAATAAATATGATTTTTCTCGAGGATAAAGTTCATGATTCGTGGTGATATGTAAAAAATCTCCTCATGTGAAATTTGGTGTGAAAATAACCCTTCCCTTCCTATCGTCGATCGCAAATACTACCACTTCCGGTTTCCGGATTTGCACCAAAAGATGATCCATTCATCCTACTGATGCATTAAGTAAATATACAAAATTTCATCAAAATCCGTTGAGCCGTTCAAGCTGTACACATCTATACGGAGGGACGGACGGACAGACATTATGCTAAAAATATTTTTTTCTGTTAACAAATTGCATGATTCGTGGAGATATGTCTATTACTATCATCGGTCGGTAAAAAATAGAATTATCAACTAAAATTCTAATTTTTTTCATATATGTATATTACGTGAAATTATTAGATAAATATTTGTAAACTGGAAATAATCAAATGCCTGTGTGTGTGTGTAACATTAAAATAAATTTTTCCCTAAAAATTCAAATAATGATACTAATAACAAGCCGAGAATGTGAATGTTGTAATGAGCGAAATAAATGGGAAATAAATAACCAAGTTGGAATTCATTAATAGACTACAACATACATTGTTAAAATATAATAAATATTTATATAGTTGAGCTCAAGTTTCGTATATATAACCATTTTTAATTTGTCTCAAAAATTAGTAAAGAAAGAAAAACTCAATCAAAATTTTTATTTAAAAAAGTAGAAAATATATATTTATTAGACATTTAAACATTTGATAAACTATTTAAGAAGTAATCTAATTAGTAATTCTTTATTAAAACATTTTTTTTAATTCTTTTTCTAGTTAATTTTTATTTATAAATAAAATTGCGATTATATGTATTTTTTTATAATTTTTAAAAATAAAAATATATACCAATTATATATGATGATGTAATATAAAGATTACATTCCTATAAAAAATAAAATTATATTTAGCCTATATAATAATTCTTGTGGTCCCGGGATTAAGTCCAGATTCTGGGGAGAGAATTTCTCTAGCTGTCTTTATGGAACGAATTCCACTCATCCTCAGGGATCAAAATTGTGAATCTAGTTTATAATTATAATTAACACATACATTCAAGCAAAATCAAGATGAAGGTTGAGAGGACCCGTCCTCCTGATAATAATAGAACACTCTTGTGGGGGGCAAACCACTTGATAAGCGGTGTCCTTTCGTAGGATATTAAAGAGTAAGAGGGTTTTTAATCATAAAAAATATTTACTTCAACGTTAATGGCATGCTTTCAATTGAATATTTAGAATTCTAACAAATATTTTTAAAAATTTCCATAATGGTTTATCCAGCTAGAAATAAAACTTTAAGAGTTGCTCTGTTTAGGAGTATTTTGACTGTTTTTTTTCTTTCTTTTTAATATTTTTAATAAAAATCAAAGTAAAATTGAAAATATATATATATATATATATCTGTATATGTTGCTAGAGAGATATATATAAATACAAATAAGAAATATCATCATTTTGTTAAAAGTCTATGCAATCGATCTGTCTGTTAAAGCTTTCAAAAAGTTTTCATACGAAGAAAGATATAGAAAAAGCATTTTGACGAAGTAGAAGTTGAAGAAGTTGGAGTGATAGAGTGGAATGAGTTGGTAAGGGAAGGGGTTAGGTGGGGAGAATGGATAAAATATTAAATCAAAGTGCATCTTCAGCAGGAGTCACATTCGATTGAAACCCGAACGCCCGAAAAACTTTACAATAGTAGCTAAAATGTCCCTTTTATTGAATTGGAAAAAAAGATCTTCCTCTCTTCCCTATTCTCGCTCAGTCAGGTCGCTTTTATTAGTTTAGAAGGTACAAAAAAAAAAAATTCATAGGTTTATTTTAAGCTATTTTTTAATTCGTATCAAATTCTTCATTTTTCTAATGAATATGTAAAACGAACGAGGAAAGTCGACAGGGAGAAATAATTCCCTTTCACGATAAAATAATCTATTTAGTTAGGAAAAAGATCGCTGAAGAGTAAAAGAAAGAGAGAGAAAGCAAAAAATATTAAAAAAAAAAAAATAATCTTTATTATTAGAGTATCATTTTGTGTATTTTTATTTGGGTGAGTTATCTTTTGTATTGAAAGTAAATATTGTTATTCTTGTTGTTGTTGTTTGATATTTTTAACCCATTGGTGGTGTGATTTTTTTTGATTGCAAAATAATTAATACAAGCTACTAAAAAAAACTCTAAATTTATTATTTATTATTTAGAAGAAAAGTAATCATAATAAAAATACATAAAATAAATTAAAGAATAAATTTAAATAAATAACGAATAAAATTGACATATAATATATTTAATATTAAAAAATCTGGAGAGTCTCCACACGACTATCTCGCAAATTTGAATTGGATAATCAATCAATTTTTCAATATTTGAAAATTAATTAAAATTTTATTCTATCCGATCATAGGATTTAAGGTTTTTATCATAACTTTCACTTATAACATTTTATTGAAATAAGAAAACTTTGACTTAATACTTACTATATTTTTGTGAGTTAAGCAAATTTATGAAATAGCATTTGTTTTCAACTCCTTTTAGCCGCATTTAACTTTTATCATAGTTTTGATAAAAATTAAATATATTACCAGGTTCTCGACAGGGAAGTAGCAATTGAGATACCCATTACATCTCTTATATGGGATGTTCAATGTGTATACAATTACATATATTTATATATATGAATAGTGAAATTTAAATATGTATTAAACAGGGATATTATTATAATCGTATACACCACGCGCGCGCGCGTCATTTCCTGCTGAGTGATTGGCAGTTAATGTGTTAAAAAATTTAAAAAATTAATTCTGCTACTTTCGATCAAGCTGAAATTCTAGATATAGCAGTTTTATTCAATTTTTAATCATGTGAAAAACTATCAAACGTGTATCTTTATTTTTATGGTCAGTTTAGAGGAAAAAACTGAAAACGTGATAGGTAAGGGACCTTTATATATTTATATGAATTATTAAAACAATTATTTATAAATCTAATTTAAGTTGATAACTTTTTAGAAAATAATTGAAATGGGATATTGCAAGATTTTCAAATAAAAGAATAGCACAGATTGCTGCAGCTTCATCAGGATGGTTTTCTTTTGAAAAGTGTGTTTTAGTTTTATCCACATTGAATGAACTATGTTCTGGAATTCCTAATGTTCACAGTTACTTTTTACACATTCTCCATGCAGAGGAGGGTAACTAGGCAACGCAGTAGAAAAAAAAAATCCCTCCAAATCGCTCATACGACTCGTAAACTGAAACAGAGGAATCAATCTCGTAACATGAAATAACTCGTAACTCGTGACATTCGTAACCTGAGCTCCTACTGTATTTTTCGGTTGTGAGTCTAAAATGATAGTATGGAATGAACTTAACTTTGAAATATCAAGATAAAAACTGAAGGCAGACATAATACAAAAATATGATGATAATAAATATTGACATATTTTTACAATTTTAGCATCTTTAAAATAAAAAAATAAAAATGATTGTATTTATCTCAGGATAAGAAGAAAAAAAACAATTTCTTTTCCTTCTATCTTTTAATATTTTTCTTTTTTTACGCCATTAAAAATGAATCTCTCATTAATTCGTGTTTTTTCTATCATTAAAGACATTAAAAGACAGAGTGAGAAGGATTTGTTGGACCCATCTCAACTTGTTCCTCTTCTTCATCTTAATTAATATTTCTTTGCAGGCCTTGTGTTTTTGTTTGCATAACTGGTAAAGAATGAATAGAATGAGGAAGGCGAGGAGGAAGAGAACTGTTCAAAAAAAAGAGTAAAGATAGGAGGATCCCACAATTGAGAAGATTTGAAAATGAAATCCTTCTTCGATTGATTTATTGAAAAGTTGTTCCTTGAAGAGAAAAGATGTCAACAAGTTCTGTTGGTTCTTCTCATTTGCTGCCTCTCTTTATTATTTCATCCCCATCCTCCATTACCCATCAACCGAATCTCCATTCTCATCCTCTACTTTATCTTTTCTCTGTCAATATTTGATTTCCAAAATTCTTTTGAATATAATTTAATTGAAATTCATTTCAAAGGATTGAAGAACTCTCTAATTGTATTATTTATAGAATTTAACCAAATAAAAAAAATTTCCATAAAATCGATTATTTACTTTTTTTTTTTATCATTTATGTCAAATTCCATTTCGACATTTTTTTCCAAAAACAGACTACTAATAATAATAGAATAAATTTACAACTCAAAATTAATTTAATTGGATGTTTTGAACGATTAGGTGTAAATTTAATTAACATTGGAAGAGAAATATGTTAAAAATTCTCATCGATTTTGACACCACCGAATTTACTCAGCCATTTTTAGTAAGTAATTAAATTTATTTAGAAAAAAAAGAATTATAAATAAATAAATATAAAAATTGAAAAGTCTAAAAAATGTAAATTTATTTTTTAAAGAATATTTGTAATTTATTATTTCAAAGTAAACTTAATATTTTAATATGTTTAACGAATCATTTCAATTATAAAAAGCAAAAATTAATCAATCCAAATTAATCTTATACATATTTTCACTTTACTAATAATTTTTTCTTTCATATATCTTTTGAATTTTTATTTTATAATAATTATATGAAAAAAAAATTTTTTTTTTGTTCTTCATCTTAAATAAAATTAATTAACGCTCATTAAAAGTTGGAATAGAATATAGAATATGAATTACTAACATTTTAATATAATTACTAAAACTCCAACTATTTCTTGTTATTATTTTTTACGAATGCAATTTGTAACACAACCGTTGGGGAACCCTTTAAGGTTTATTTTTTTACCTCATCATGTTAGGTTAGCTAGACCAGCCCTTCGTCCTCACTCTTGGAATCTATTCGTCACGAATGACAAATTTTCACTGTTCCACGTCCCACATGAAAAGTAACACAGTGACGACAAATTAATTTAAATTAATCGTATCAACTTTGATCATGCATTACAACTAACTTTAAGCCCGCCTCTATTTCGAACTTGTATAATAAATTTTGTAGGTAACGCATTGGGGTTGTTTGATGGCGAAAATCAAGGAAATAGAGTGACGAGAGAGAGATGAAATGAAAAAATAAACCTAAAGTGAGAGAAAGAGAGGGCGAGTTACAGACAGAGAGTTAAGTGAATGAAAGGATACAAATTGCAATCAGTTTATTTTTTTTTTTATAAATTGATAATAATTTATTATACCAAGTATAATAAGATTAGTAGTTAAATGGATAAATATAAATATTCATTTACTAAAGCAAAATACATTAAATCTAGGGAGTGAATTATGCAAATAAAATCCAAAATGAAAAGAGAACGAAAAGCATCATTATTAAATTATTTTATAAAATCAAATTTAATAAACCAAACACCATTTCTTTTTAATAACTTTTTAATAACGTAATCTTGAAAGAATTTATAGAAAAATAATTTGCAGATTGTTATTTTTATTAAATCAAAATCATCAAAGGAATCGTATGAATATTACACTACATCACCGATCAATAACGCCTGGCATATATGCAACTAGATAATCAAAAATAACTTTTTACTTTCCCGCATACTTGGTATAAGGGAAGTATTGGAATCCTCAAAAATTTTGACTTCGAGATTTCGATAGATCTTGACGTTTTAGACCTCCCTGAATCAGAAAATACCATTTTTCGAATTATGTCTGTGTGTGGGTATGTATGGATGTATGGATGTATGGATGTATGTAATGTTTGTCAGTGAGCGAATTTACTTAGAAACTAATCAAGCTAGGACTTCGAAATTTGGTACATCGATATTATTCACAGTTTGTAGATTTCTATCAAAATTTCGTCAAAATCGGTTAACCGGAAGTGGTACTTTACCTACACTGGTTGCGTTTACCTTTCAAGTAAAGTACCAGTTTGCTTCGAGATATTTGCTTCTTATTTTGTATATAGATTTAAAAATATGAAAAAAAATCAGATACCAAATTTCATCATGATCTGACTACCGGAAGTGACATTTTACCTATACAAGTAGCGTTAGGTGTAAATTATAAATATATATAATAGTGTTGAACCATTTTACTTTATAATTTAAATTAATTAGTTTGTTTAGTTTTATTTTACATTTAAAATATCAGTTAACCGGAAGTAGCGCTTTATTCTATATATATATATATATATAAATGTTACCAAATATCAAATTTGACACCATAAGCTAACACGAACTGGCTCTTTATCAATACCAAGTTTACACATTCTAAATATTCATTCACAACTCTTTATACCTATTTATATGTGGGAAAGTCTAGGGGAGGACACTCCCGATTTTTACATTTAACTTAAAAAAAAAACAATAAATAAAAAATGAATCTTTGATTCAAGACAAGGCCCAATAATATTTAATATAAATAAGAGGTAGAATAACAATTTTTTTAATAACTTTTTAAAAGTTGTATTCACAAATGTTGAAATTTCAAATTTTAATTTTTTTCAGTCAATTAAATAAAGTTTATGTTTAAATACATTTTTATAAAATGAATATTAAAATAAACATAAAAAAAAAACAAATCAAATGAGTTTAAGTGTTTGTTTTTTCATAACAAAACTCATATAACTTCACTTGAATTATTTGCAGTTTAACCTTCTCTAATTATAATTATATAAATTGAATAAATATAAAATTGAATTATTTTCTATTTGTTAAAGTAGTTCGTTATCAAAAAATAATTTCCTTTTATTATTATCTTAAGAGCAATTTCGTTTATTTTTTTTGGTAAAAGAATCGTCTCTTTAATAATTTTTCTCTAAATGTTATCAAATTAAAGTTTTTAATCAGAAAAGCCTTCTTCTCATTTAGAATTGTAAAATGAAAAGAAATTCTTATAATGAAAAAAGTTTTTTTTTTATTTTGATTTTGCTTATCTGAGATTTAGGGTTCAATAAAAATTTTCAATGATTCTATCTATCTTTATATTGATTTCAATAATCTTGACCCTCCGATCACAGTCGACCTTCAAACGCGCTCTTAATAAATAAAAAGAAAGAGTATTCGGTAGGTAAAATCTTTATCATGAAATATTTTCAAATCGTCTTGGAGGCAAAGCTTAGACAAGAGGCTGGTTGTTATTCCAGACGAACAAAAGGAACTCTCGAGAACTCTGACGCACCCCTCAGGGCTAATAAATATATACGCCTGATATAGATCTATTTCTATATATATATAGATCTCCAATGCCAGGACAAAGGGATGATTGAAAATATAGGTATTTGTCTTATTTTATTATCTGGCCTTCTCTTATTGTGCAGGCACAATCAATCGGGTAGTATAGAAGGAGTGGGGTTAAGGGGAGGAAATATTTCAACCCTGAGCCCTCTGCTTTGTACATTTCTTCCTCCCGGGACCAAAGGGAGCCAAAGAAACAGATAAATAAAAAAAAAAAGAAATTGGCGAAGCGGCAATTTTTACACAAAGTGAAAAAATAAAAGATTTCAATAACTCAATTTTTTTTTCTTTGTAAATTGTAAATGCTCAAAAAGTTTAAAAGAATGCAAACATTTCTATTATCAATCTATCTCTGTGACTCTACCGAGTTCGTAAGTTCTTGACCGCAGCAACCACATTTTTCAAGATCCCTTTCTTAAGCTACACCCATCCAAATCCTATTTTCTTCCATCTCTCTCATATCCCTTCCTACATTGTCCCCCCACCACGTCCTTGTTTTTCTAATCGGACGTTTCCCAATCGGTCTCACCACAAAATTTTTTTTGCCAGTTTCTATTTTATATATATATAATGTCCAGACATATTATATATATGTTGGTGCCATACACATTACGATTAAAATAGCTTAATGTTTGATAATAATAATTAATTCATTCATTTTCTATAGTTTTCCATTTGAAAAATTTGAACATACCTACATTATTCAAATAAATTCATTTATAGAAAAAAAAAACAAAAAAAAACCTCACTTTGCACGTTGAAAGCGCTATCAAGTAGCTTTTCCCCAATGTTGTTCCCGCAGGCTGGGTTGACTCCGTCCCATAGACCCCAGCTAGGGAAATTCCCTTGCCAGGCCCGAGACTTGAACCCGGGACCATGTGAATGTGAGGCAGGTTCGCTACCCACACACCCAATGGGCGCCTTTAAAAATATAATTTAATGGCAAGATCACAGGGTGTTCCCAAGCGAGCACCCATCCAAGTACTAACCGCGCTCGATGTTGCTTAACTTCGGTGATCAGACGAGAACCAGTGCTTTTTTTTTAATTTATAGAGTCAAATTACACTTTATATTTACAAAGAACAAAATCCCCAAACACATTTGGATTTAAATATTATTTACATTTGATTAAAAACATTATACATTTTATGTATATTCGTTATTATACTTAAACTATTTATACACTAGGAAAGTAATTGTTTTTTTATATATAATTATTAAGTTTATAACCTTATTTTTTTAATATTTTCAGGAAAACTGGCTTTATAAAAACCTGAAAAAAAATATTTTTTATTAACTTATCACTAATTAAATTTAATAATTCTTTTTTTTTTCTTTTTTACATAAATTTAGATATATAATAAAAAAAAAATTAACTTATATACTATGTTTATAAATAAATGCTAATACAATAAGAAAAGAAATAAATTAACTTATGATACAATTTTTATATTAATCTATTTATATTTTTTTCAAAATTATAATAATAATAATAAGATCAAATTAAGAAAAAAAGAAAAAAAAATAACGGATACATTTTTTTTTCCAATTAGTAATCCTATTGATTATCAATCCACCAGTAGTTTTTATTATTTAACTTTTCTTTTTTTATCCCTCTCCGCGATCGCACGACTAAATCTATAGAATCTATACTGGTCCTGTCCGTCTAGGAAAGAGTCGTATTTGATTCTTTTATCATTACTATTTCTATACACATGATAAATTATAGGAATATTATTAGAGTCTTGTATATATCCTTGGGCATCTAAGAAAGGAAATGCTTCTGGTGGAATAAATCCCGTCTCTAGAGTTTCTTTATAATACTGGTCGTGTGCAAATGCCGCTCCCGAAACCAAACTATTTTCGTCATTATTTACAAAATTCCACTATAAAATTTTCTTATTAATTTTACGAGAACCGGTGCATTCAACATGATATGGCCATTGCCTTTATAGAAAAAAAATATATTATAATATTACTTTGAAATAATTTCTAAGGATTTGCAAATTGAAACTTTTTTAAAACTCTGAAACGTTTCATGTTGACTTTCCTTAAATTGGCCATGTGCCATTGATTTTGAACTTTAGATATCGGGAGTGATAATCCAAATTTATAACATGATAGCATGTTTTATTAATAAGCATACATCGTGGGGATTGATTTTAATAATAAATTGTGTTTAACTCACTTAAAATGATTACTATCATTCAAATATTATTCTAATTCAACGTTTATTTAAAATATTCAAAAATAAAGAAATTATTTTAAGAAAAGTTATATTTAAACTGTATATAAATATATATATATATGGAAAATAAACATATATTTTTATAACTATCCTACAATATTTATATTTGACCAAAACACGTACATAACGTGACTTTTAGACAAATTCACGAGAAATCGGAATAGGAAAGTTAAATACCGAGCTAGTAACATCAGTATGTAATTTAGCTTTACGCCTTGACACTCGACACTAGGTGAGTGTGTTTCGAAAATTTATATATAAAA
This sequence comes from Labia minor, assembly GCA_963082975.1. Lineage (NCBI taxonomy): Eukaryota > Metazoa > Arthropoda > Insecta > Dermaptera > Spongiphoridae > Labia > Labia minor. The sequence goes on along the minus strand of OY720346.1, from coordinate 9,348,435 downwards.
TACCTAATTAAATGTTATTTTATAAATAATTATCTTCACTAAAAATAAAATATTATAAAAATAATAACGTTAAATTCTGAGTTGACGAATGAGAGAAATATAATAATAATAATAATAATATAATATAAGCAAACCTCTTATGGTATGGTTTGATTCTTATCAAGACACTTCGATAACGTTCATGAATTATCATGTGGAGTGGAGAGAAACATATGAGGGGGGAGGGGGAGGGGGGGAGGAAGGAAAAAGAGGAGTTGAGAAACCCTACAACCAGCTTTGTTTTTCAGTAAATAAATACTCCAGGGATTTCGATACCCAACCTAAAAGACCCGTCGATGGAAAAGATGAACTCTGATATTTTATTCATGCGCTACAATGCGATATCACGCTTAACAATGTCGCCCTTCTTTCCTTTCCAATCCCTTCTTTTACGTTGCATAAACATCAATTGGGATAGAGAGAGCGAGATAAAATTAATATCCAAAAGGGCTTGTGTGTATACGAGGTGGCTGGCTGACATAGCAGTGAGAGTACCAATCCCCAAAAGACTACGGGTTTTGATCTCTCAAGGGGATAACGAGTTCCTCCAATTTACAAGTTTACATGTTTATTATCCAATTGAATAAGCGTAATATTATTTTGTAAATTAGTTTAGTGAGTGAGCGTACAAGAAAATAAATAATATATAATATATATGTATATATATAAACATAGAGAAAAAATAAGAAGCAAAAATTGTTGAATCTCTGAATAAAAGAAAAAGCGATTGTAAGAAATTTGATAAAAATAAAATTTATATTCAGTCAAATAATATTAAAATTGAAATTATTTTCTCTTTGTCTACGATAATTCAGATAAAAAGAATAATTTATTAAAATTCTGAACAGAAGAGACAAGACACTTGTAGAAGTATAGAGAGAAAAATATAAATATATAGGGGTATACTTAAATAAATAAGTTGACCTGTGGCCAAGTCCGAACCGACCGACGGTTTGAAGTAAATTAATTTCCAGCTACAGAATCAATTTCAAATAATTTTAATATATCTATTCATTTAATAAAAAAACAGATAGGCATATAACATAAATATTTTTAATTTTATTTTATTTAGAATAAATATATGTAAGACCAGGCTGTGGCGTCATGAATGGCTGGATGACGTCATATAATTTTAAATTAAGAAAAAACTAATAAAGATGATTTTTCTCGAGGATAAAACCAATACAAAGTGCATGATTCGTGGTGATATGTAAAAAATCTCCTCATGTGAAATTTGGTGTGAAAATAACCCTTCCCTTCCTATCGTCGATCGCTAATACTACCACTTACGGTTTCCGGATTTGCACCAAAAGTTGATCACTTCATCATACTGATGCATTAAGTAAATATACGAAATTTCATCATCCGTTGAGCCGTTCAAGCTGTACACATCTATATGGACGGACGGACGGACAGACATCATGCTAAAAATACTTTTTTCTGTTAAGAAAATGCATGATTCATGAATATATGTAAAAATCTTCACATGTGAAATTTGGTGTGAAAACAATACCTCCCTTACTATCGTCGGTGTGTAAAAAAATGAAGGAACTATTTAACTATCCATACATTTTTTTTATATAACTTAATAATAATATGAAGTATACTTACATGATAATTAATATGTATAAATTTTTAATTTTCTTTAATTTAATTACAAACAAGTAAATATCTATATATATACATATATAAAAGTGAAATGTATGTATGTTTGTATACAGCTGTTGATTGGTTACCATCTGAGTTTGAAAAACGCGCATTGAATAAAATTTTACTTGTCGGATACAGTTCAACGCGTTCAGTACATCTTTTACTTCAAAAGGTACACCGGGTACTTCAGCTAGTTTATAATAAAAAAGAAACAATTTATCAAAGTGTATTGTCTTAAAAAAATTTATTAAATTAGTTAATTTGAAGGATTAATGTAAATATTTCAAATTTCAAAAATGAATTGATGAAAAAAAGGAGTGGAGAAATCTAAATTAAGTTAAGCGCATTCAATTGATATTTTAAACTCGTCAACTGATTTCTCAACAGAACATTAAAAAAAAATGTGAATTTTTTTTTCAATCATGTCAAAGGATTATACAGGAAATTCATTCCTAAAGCAGAGAAGGATGTTTTTAATAAAAAAAAAAGTTTCAGAAATAATGGTTACTATTCCCAGAACGTTTTTATATATAATATTTATATTTAATACATATTGATAAAAGTATAAAATTAGAAATCAGTAGAAATAAAATTAGATTGAAAATTTTTAGTGAACTGACTTCTCTCATTCTCATATATTATTTTTTTTTATTTCTGTGTTTATCTCTTTTTTTTATAGTTATATCTATATATAGGTTTTTGATTTTTAAAGATGAGGTCAATTTTCTTTAGATTGAAAAAATGACAGAAATATAATATAACGATAGGATCGAGTGTCGTTGATAAATGAAGTGAAAACAACCGAAGAAAACACCAAAAGCCATAGTGGAGGTGTATATATAGGGTGTTGAAGAAGCACAAAGGGGTTGAACAGGAGGATACGGTGGATGGGAAGGGATCCTAAATTGAAAATACACTGAAAAAAAATCCACACACCGTGCCAAAGTGGGCGTTTGCGATGAGGTCATTCATTACAAAACAGCCTTTAGGATGCAGCCCTTATGGGTAAACAGCGCCTGATAAACACCAGACGGAGGGTGAAAAAAAAATATTAAAAAAACGAATATGCGGCAAGGAAAGAGAATTGGCCCCAAGTTCACTCCCAATAAACAACCAATTGATTTTTATTTTTATTATTACTATTATTATTATTACTTTAGAATAATATAATATATAGTATAAAAGAATATGCAATCAACCAATTCTCAGCTGTGAAAAGTTGGTTGTTGTTCTTTATAAAAATAAATGATGTCTTAAACATAGAATTTTATAAATATAGATTAAATAATATTTTAAAGTCATATTCAAAAGATAATTATTTTCAAGTTAAAATACAAAATTATTTCTCAACTATTCATTAATTCAATCTGTTCTATAATTCTATAATTTCTTCGATACATAATATATGAATGTATATAATTTTCTTTTGAATAGACCTCGTACTGAAAAGTTTCCGACCTGACCAAGAAAATGTTTTTCAATTTTTTGTTTGTTTTATTTTTCAAAATTCAAGATAGCTGAGACCTGTACGATGTCAGCTGAACGTGTGCGAAATATTTTGCAAAAGCTGTGTGTAATGTGGGTGCCGCATTTCCTAACGTTAGACCAAAAATTGCTTCGAAAAACCATTTCTAACGACAATTTGGCGCTGTAGGCGTAATCCAAACGAATTTTTGCGTCGATTCATAACTGTTGATGAGACTTAAATTAAATTAAATCAAATTTAATTAATTAATTAAATAATTTATGAATTAATTAAATTAATTAGAACACCGTTATGAGAAATGAATCAGTGTTGATGGAGATTATGTTGAAAAATATAGCAAAAAAAAAAATAATTTAAAAACATCGATTTTCTTGGTCAGGTCGGAAACTTTTCATCCCACCCTCGTATATAAATATCTATTAGCTAGATATTTCATTAGTGTATCTCACTGTCATTGCTACCAAATTATCAGTATTGAGCTAGAGATAGCTTCAAACACATACTTCAAAATCAATTTGTAAATTTACAAAAATAGTTTCACAAGTGGAGGATTCATGCTACAAATGAATCAGGTGCACCCCATATCAATTATACGAATAAACCTGTCTTAATTATATCCCCTACTTTCCCCAAATAACCACATAACAAAACTGTTAAATACTTAAGTATGCATTTGGACTGAAAGGTCACACATAAAGTAAAGAATTAGAATTTAAATGGAAAAAATATATTGAAGGATACTTTCAATTTGTATTAAAAAAAAAAAATTGATTATATAAAATAATTCTAAAACCGTATGGGTAGATATGTGTCAATTATGAAGTAAAGTAGATGGTAGATTTAAATTAAAAATTCAAGGGGCTTAAATTAACTTAATTAATGAATCCGTTCAATAAGATCAGAAATAGATGCGTGCATAGCATAAATCATTGAATTTGAATCATCATCAACAGGCTGAACATTTCATTACCATTAACAGTGCTAAAAATTTACAAGAGGCTCTATTTTCTTCAAGATAAAAACTTGGGCCCCTTCACATATTAAGTATGATTTTGGACTGTATAACATGACGATGATAATAATAAAAATACAATAATTTAAGAAAAATTTACATTTTATTTTAAAAAATCACTCTTTTATATATTTTTTATATAAAACATTAATTTTTACAAATAGGAGTAGTTTTTTTAAGTAATAATAATTATCAAGCCCCTTGGGTAATCTTGCGCGCCCCAAAATGGGAGGGGGGGGGTGACCGATAATTTGAGCATCTCTTATCTTCATTATCATCGTTCAAAATCGCTTCATCCTCACATTAAGAATTTGAATCTATTTCTTGATATTATTTTTTTTTTTAAATAAAAATAGAATAACTATTTAATTTATAACTTATAGAAGTAGAATGCTTAAATAAAATCAAAAAATATTTCTCCTGTAAATTAGTGAACTAAATTAACCGAAACCGAAAGAACTTATGTGACAACCCAATAATGAATGATGTAATAATAAAACGTAAAATTTATTTTTATGAAAATATTTATAATTGAAAAATGTTTAATGGAATACGAAATATTAATTCATGATTAAAAATTATTAAAATATAGTTCTAAGCTGTTATTTTTCAATATTTGTAAGTGGTCGAAATTCCAATCAAAGAGTAAGGCGGGTATTCACAATCATCGCTTGTGAATTTAACTGGTAGGCCAACCTATAAGTAGGATAGGCTAGAAATCATAGGCTCAACAGCTGAATTACATACAACTTAAAAAGTTTTTATTTTTGACCTTCATACCAATTTTTTAATTAATACTTAATCGTTAAAGTTATAATTAGAGTCTAGACAAGAATATAGAAAACTATTTAATTGCTTAACACTTTGAAGTCCGATGGCACCACGTTGGTGCCATACGCGAGGCAAACGTTAGTTGCCGGTGACAGCGCATATATATCACGCTTTCATTTTGTTAAGGGACAATAGAGTATATAAATATATAGAGGGATAATGGAGATATAATATTTATACTATTTAATCTATTCGACTAATAAACTGGTTGTTGACGCGGACGTGAATTTAAAATTGGTATTTTTGAATTTTATTCAATTTATAATTATAGTTTAAATTTATTATAAATTTTGTGTTTAAACTTAAGTTTTTTTTAAATATTTTCTGTGATCTTACTCATTTATAAATTTTTCTTTCTACCTTGTTTATTATATTAATTTTAAATTATTTTTCTTTTTGAAAACTTTAATTATTTTGAGAACTGAATTTCATATCAGTTTTTTTATTGATACATTAAAATTATATTATATATATATAAAATTTATTAGAATAATAAAAATTGCTTATAAATTAGAGTTTATATATATAAATATATTAGTTTTATTTATTTATAGTCTATTTCGAAACAGCTTAACGGTCAAACGAACTGCATTCTTCAAGATTATTCAAGAAGATTCCGATCAATTTAAATTAGACGAAGATTATTTGGTTTTGTATTTCCCATTAAATTTGTTTTAGTCAAATCACAATTCTTTGTTTAAACACTGGTGCGCGTATTGTTTTTATATTTTTTTAAACATATCCCTGTCTTGTCGGATTTAGATCCACCTAAAAATAATGACGATGGGAAAGTGGCATAATTTATATATATGGAGAACTTCTATAACAGTGTGAAACTCTCAAAGATTTTACTTCTAAATAAAATCAGAGTTTGTGGAACAATAGGACGCAACCGAGGATTGCCGGACACTTTGAAAAAGACAAAGCTGAAAGTTTTTGAAACTGCATCAAGAGGAAAGGAGAAATACTTTTACAATTATGGAAAACATCGAAAAGTAAAAATATAAGTATGATTTCTACTATTCATCATACTATACTATTGATACCGTAAAAAAAAAAACAATCTGAAGCTTGGATTCAGGGCAATTTACCAGATACTGAAGAAAACTTGGAAATTCCAACTATATATGATATTCACGTGGTCACATGGTCCAGATCATGATTCAACTCGGAGGCTATCCGGATAATAAAAACAGCACCAAATGGTTCTAATTTCTCAAACCAATAAAGGTCTCAAAAGAAGGTTTCGTGTAAGTCGTTTTAAGTAGAATATTTCAAAACTGAAAAATTGTAATATTTGAAAAATAAAATTTTTTAGTCAAAATGTCATTATCGTTTTATTTATTTATTTTATTTTTGAAATCTTTTGTACCCAGGAGCTATGTCAAAGTTAGATTTTGAAATTTTAACTTCAGGTTTTTGCCGGTTTTATCCAAAAAGGCACTGGCTACATGGTAAAAGAATCACTCTAAATATGCGAACCTCATAGTGTTAATAATTTATAAGGTAAAACATTATTTAGGTAAAACACATTAATTATAGATAGGTTTAATTAATGAGAGAAAATGGACAAGAGACACTTGCATTTGCAAATGTGAATTTTATTCATTTTTAATTTAAATTAATCAAGTTTTATATACAATTATAATTATATTATTATATCTATTGTGTTTCAAATTGTATGCAAGTAAGCGTACAAATCCTCTCTTTTTTTTCTATTTGATTATTTTTCATTCACTTTTCTAATACATAGAATCCACTCATATAAAGCATTTCTTCCAATATGATTGTATATTGATTCATTTTATTAAATTTGAAAGAAATATCAAGGTGAATTTTCGAAGTATCCGTTCTCAATTCTTTTCCCCCAAATCATTCATTTTTTTTTTTAATATTTTTTTCCTTTTCCCTCCTCGTTTTGTTCACACACTTACAAGAATATATATATATATATATATAAACACACACACACACATTTCAATTTCTATTGAAGGATATTCGATAATTTTATAAAAAGATCTTGTGGTTGTCTGAAGAGCTTACCAATATTTTTCTCCCTCTCATCCTACTGAACCCCGAAATACATCAAATTAGTTTCAAGATTTATTTATAAAGGGAGAGGAAACATGCAACTTTTGTAATTAAAATTTTGATCTAACAAGCTATAAACTTTTTTTTATCCATTATTCATTATAAATAATAAATTTGTTGATATAGAAACAACTTCGAATTCAAACTTGAATATTTTTTTCTTTTGAAATTTTATATTGTAATATAGTTAATATTTCACAAATAATAATAAAAAAAGAAAAATTTATAAACATTAAACTCCACTTCACTAAAGTACATACAATATAAAATATATATAAAATCTCAGTTCATTTTAAAATTTTGAGGGGGATGAAATGTGATAGTGGGTGTGATCATGAAATAGTTGAAAACTAAAAAAAATATAAAAGAATTATTGATTTAAAAGTTATTTCTATTCGCCTGATTCGCACTAATAAATATGAAACAAAATAAATATTTGCAACATGATTGTCATAAAGCTACTATATGTTCGAATTGTTTTAAAAAATAATACTGACCATTTTTTTTTCCTGAAAACAATTTTTTTTAAACTTTTTAATGCAAATCAAGCTAATAAAAAAAACTTTTAATTTTTTTTTTTTATTTTTATAATTTTTTATTTTTAATAATTAACGAGAATTTACCTACAAATAAAGGACAAATAGAAAATATATATAATGTTTAATAATAGTTATGTTTAATAATTAAAGAATTAATGTTAACAAAACTTTATCACTCCTTTTTACCGACCGACGATAGTAAGGGATGTATTGTTTTCACACCAAATTTCACATGTGGAGATTTTTACATATCTCCACGAATCATGCATTTTCTTAACAGAAAAAAGTATTTTTAGCCTCATGTCTGCCCGTCTGTCCGTCCGTATAGATGTGTACGGCTCAACGGATATTGATGAAATTTCGTATATTTACTTAATGCATCAGTATGATGAATTGATCAACTTTTGGTGGTAGTATTAGGGATCGACGATAGGAAGGGAAGGGTTATTTTCACACCAAATTTCACATGAGGAGATTTTTTACATATCACCACGAATCATGCACTTTGTATTGGTTTTATCCTCGAGAAACGTCATCTTTATTAGTTTTTTCTTAATTTAAAATTATATGACGTCATCCAACCATTCATGACGTCACAGCCTGGTCTTACATATATATTATAAATAAAATAAAATTAAAAATATTTTTGTTATATCCCTATCTGTTTTTTATTACATTAATAGATATATTAAAATTATTTGAAATTGTTTCTGTAGCTGGAAATTAATTTACTTCAAACCGTCGGTCGGCGGACCTGGCCACAGGTCAACTTATTTGATATGAGGTGATAGCATGATTTTAAATTTTCTTTCTATTCAGATGATTCCAATACTAATATCGTTTTAGATTAAGTTGTATTCATCAGAATAGTGTTTGGAGTACAATGACTTTATAGGTATTTAAAGTTTAGTAAATTGTTATCGGAAGTGAAAGACCTTAGATATGTTATAATTTCAAATGATATTAACAAAATATGACAAAGGTAATATTATTTCAATTTTCATTTGACCGCACTATGCTAGTAAATATATACAATCCATTCGAGACGATTCTTTAATATGGATGAAGTCAAAAATGATTTTATAGGTCGATGGTTTCTTCAGCCGAGTTCCTAAGATACAACATTCTCTCATTGTTTACGAACTTTGTGATACGTGCTCGCTCGTTTACACGCGAATAGTCTTTTTTATGATCAGCACAATACAACAGTGAATCGTTTTGGTTCACTTTTTTCTGCTGGCAGCTACTAAAGAGAGAACTCGATCCTTTTTTTTTGCTTAGAATTAGTTAGTTTAGTTTACTTTTAAAATTTTGAAATCGTCCTTCTTTGTATTCATCAAAAGAGTCTTCCTTGGATGAAAATCAGTACTTTTTCTTATGTAATTATATAATTCACTTTTATTAAAGACTAACTGCTATGACCACCTTTGGCTCCGCCCTCTTTACCCCCGAAGTAATACGTATTATTTAGTTGAAAGTCTGTATGTAATAGATTTTTATTTATTTGAATTATATAAAACTAAAACTAACTTTTTTTTAACTTGTTTATCCGAAATGAATCGACTTCTTCACTGAGCCACGAGATGCTCTGAATAAACAAGTATCATATAAATTTTATTTTTTTTCATACTTATATGATGGAATTTGAAATGAATTAATTTAAAAATAAATTTTAATAAGAGAATTTAGATATTTTTTTCACACTAAATTTGACCACAACTCTCGTCTAACTTAAGAGAGATAGTAATGAATTGTGTTATTTTGACAGCTGAATGTCAATGTGAGAATTAACAATCTTTAGTACTTATAAATTGCTAAAATGTGAATTCAAATCATAAATATTAGACTGAATCTCATTAAGAAGTACATAGAAACTTAAATATAAGAAAAATATTATTAAAAAAAACTTATTTTTAATTTAAGAATGAATGATGAATGTTAATAAAATAGTAAATTTTGAAAATCAACTTGTTATGAAATTCAGAAATATGAGTTAAATTATAATTCTTTAAAATTAGAATACGAGGTCTATTCAAAAGAAAAGATGAATTTTGAATTATATCGAAAAGTATTTTTATTTATTCATCAATATTCATTTTTTCCCCTTCAAAGTAATTCCCCCAGATATAATGCACTTATGCTAGCGCTTCTTCCAATCGTCGAAGCACTTCTGAAGTGCGCTTTTCGGGATGGTCATCAGCTCGTTCTTCGATTCCGACTTTATCTCATCAATTGTGGCAAAAGACTTTCCTATCATTGGTCTCTTCAGTTTTGGGAATAGGAAAAAATTGCAGGGAGCCAAATCTGGTGAATACGATGGTTGAGACATGATTACCGTGTTGATTTTGGTCAAAAAATCACGAGAAGCAATGATGTGTGACCTGGTGCATTATCGTGATGCAGAATCCATGAATTGTTTTTCCATAATTCCGATTGTTTGAGCCGTATTGCTTGACGCAAAGGTTGCATAATTTTCTTGTAGTATTCCTTATTTTTTTTTTAAGTAAAAAATTGAAGAACACACAAAGACGTGACTAACTTTTTCAGTTTTTAAAAACAAAATACAATCCAAAATGTTTGATAATAGCAACATACATAGTCCGCGAAAACTCAAAATTCACCTTTTCTTTTGAACATAATTTGTATTTAAATATAATATTAAAATATAAGAATTAATTGATTATTATTATTATTAGTCTTGAAACTTGGATGGGTAAATGAATTGGATTGGGGCAGGTATCAACTTATAAGGTTTTTCTAATCTTAGGAGAAAATCAATGCAGATTAAGGCGAGATCGGACAACATTTAAAATTAAATAATATAAATATTTTAATTTATTTAAATTTTGTATGCTTGTGAGGAGATCAAATAAGAGTACAAAATTAGTTTTCGTTTTATAGATCAAATAAATAATACGCATTGCTTCGGGGGTACAAGAGGCTGAGCCAGTCATTATGTAAAATTAGAAATTTCAACTTATAATTGTGTTAAAATCCTATTGATTATTCTGACGGAAGAGGGAAGTAAAAGTGATGTTCTTTACGAATATTACCTCGATTCTAAATTTACTCATTTATATACAATTGATTCTCTTGCTTATAATAAATTTGACTAAATTTTTTTTTTTTTTTAAAACTCCCCTCTTCAGGAATACTCCTGAAATATGATTACGATTCCGGATTTATGCGATTCGTTGGATTTCGCTAATCTTGGAATTATTAAAAAAAAAATTTCACCCACGCACACCTTAATAATCATTTATACAGAAAATTCGAATTAATCTGGTAGGGGTGGCTTTAATGAGCTTCCTGTGTTGCAAGACGCAAGGGGTTCAAAAGTTGTTATCAAGAAAAAGCTCAATTTGAAAGAGGCCCCCTTCCTTTTAGTGATACACGTGGCGTAGTCCTTGAGGTCTTTAAAGTAGTCCAGGTGCATCCCAAGCACGTGGTTGGTGCAAAAGGGCTGGAGGCTTTTAACGATAACAAGACCCCCCCCCCTCTCTCTCTTTTGGAAACACCTGTAATAATTTCAAATCAAGGCTGACATTTCCTACCGGAGATAGACATAATTCGAGCACATAAAAAATTTCTGAAATATATATTCATTAGTGAAAGTGTTTACAAAAGTTTATTGGGGAGAATTTTCTGTAGAACACCGCAATTATAACAGACGAATGAAAAGTTTTCCACCGCAACCACTCCTAACAATTTGACCAAAAAAAAAAAAAACATTTTAAATAATTCTTTACCTTTTGTTTTCTATCATAATAAAAATCAATTTTATTTAAAGCAAATATTAATATTCAAACAAGTCTCTTGATTTGATTTGACTAAATAAAACTAAATAGGAAATATTTATTAAATTAACTGGAGTGTCTCCACTCGACTATCTCGCAAATTTGAATTGGATTAAATAACATATATCAATTTAAATTAAATTTAATTAATTATAAATTATAAATTAAAATTAATAAATAATATTTATTAAACCAGCGCTTATTAAATTGGCTCTTTGTGTTGATGGCACCACGTCACATGTTGGCACGTAAGATTTGTAGTGTTAAAAAATTCTGGTACTTTCAGCGATTCAATCAAGCTGAAATTCTATATATAGCAGTTTTATACAATTTTTAATCATGTGAAAAATTATCAAACCTATATCTTTATTTTTACGGTCACTTTAAAGGAAAAAAATAAAAACGTTGTAGGTAATGACCCACTTCCGGATAAGCTACATTTCTCAAAAGTAGTAAAAATAGAAAACTACGAATTTTGAATAATGCCCATGTACTAAATTTCATGATTCTAGCTCAAACCGTTTTTGCTTAATCTTGATCTGATTTGGGGTTTTTTTCCTCTAAAGTGACCATAAAAATAAAAATATGTTTGATAGTGTTTCACATGATTAAAAATTGTATAAAACTGCTATATATAAAATTTCAGCGTGATTGAATCGCTGAAAGTACCAGAATTAATTTTTTAACACTGCAAATCTCACGCGCCAACACGTGACGTGGTGCCATCAACAAAGAGCCAAACATACGCTGGTTTAATAAATATTATTTATTAATTTTAATTTATAATTTATAATTAATTAAATTTAATTTAAATATAATATGTTTGTTAATTAATCCAATTCAAATTTGCGAGATAGTCGAGTGGAGACACTCCAGCTAATTCTATTATTACAATTATGTAATGACTCAATAATAATTTCCTATTTAATGTAAGGAATTTAAATAATAAAATTTTTTGAAAATATCTGTCATGTTTTATAAGTAAACGGACCTTAGTTTCCGAATAGCCCTCGTATTTAATTGAGATATTCCTCTAAATATTGAAAACCAAAATCATAATGCGTTATCATGTTTATACATTCATGTTTAATTATTAAATTTCAAATATTTATTCAAATTAATCTAATAAATTTTTAGTAATTTTTCCTGAATAATATATTGAATTACTTTCTTGCTGAGAAAGTTTTATTTTATATTTAAAATAATTTGTTCTAAGAATTATTTGCAAATATAAACTACTTCAATATATTATATATATATATATATATATATTGATTGGTGGTAGGTTTTTCATTAATGATTAATGAATGCGATGCCTGTCTCTAACAGCGCAAATGTATTTATTATTAGATGCCAGTTATTAATGTCAGTTGCCTCAACATTACCACCTCCCCCTTTACCCCCTTCCCCGCATTAAACCCTTTCGAACTCCATCTACCCTCGCTCAATCCTAGCCACATCAATATACATACAGAATATTATAAACTAGCATTAACTATGATTGCTCACTTCCTCACTCTTCTCTTTATTCATTTCATATTAATCTCAAAATTGAAATAAAAAATAATCATTTTTTATTGTAGAAAATAAAAATAATAATAGGCATTAATTGAAACGTTTTAATAGGTTATTTAAACTAATAATTAAATGTAAAATTATAAAAATTATTAAGAATAATTTTTAGTTAAAGTAAACTGATAGTGGTGTAACCACCGAAATGCACATAAAATAAATATTTCAACAAATTTGAAAATTCACCAAGTGTTTATTTAAAAATGATTGTCCTCTTATCTTATTTTATTATACTAGCAAAAATATTCGAAAAATTTGTATATATATTTGTATTTTTGATATATTAAACCACTCTAAGGATTTTTTTGAAATTCACACCATAGATAATTTTTATAAAGAAAAATCGATCTGTATGTTTTATGACTTTTTTAAATTTATGTTCTTAAAAATTTCATATAGTTAGTCGTTTATTTATTTTAAATAATAATCTGAATCTTAAATATTCATAGTTCATAAGGAATAATTTTTTTAAAGTACCGATTCTGAATTTTATTCTAATTATTCTATTTCTCAATCTTTCAGTAATGGTGATCCAGTTTTCAATCATACGTTTCTTCGACGTGCCCTTTACAATACAACAATATTGTTTATTGATTATTTTGGATAATGTTTTTAAATTATTTTTAATTAACAGCCAAAACAAGAGTTTTTCTATTTGTATGTGTGCTTTCCATTCAGTCATTCAATTATTTTAAATAATATTTGTTCTTGGATATTCTTGCGCCCCACAGTTAGAATTATTAAATTCAATTTTTTAGTTTTAAATTCAGTTATTTGTTTACATAAAATATAAAAATGTTTATAATCATACAATTTAATTTTATAAAATCACCTTTTATTTAGAAATTATTTATCGTTAAAATCGATTTAGGTCATTATTATCTTTAATAAATATCATTGATAAATGTCATTCAATTATTGGAATTTATTTTATAAATGAATTTTAAAAACTTTTTCGAATGAGATATTTAGGTTGATGAGGAAAGAGAACAATTAGTGAAAAATTTTATTCATGGATTTCTATTCCATTTATAGAAACCAAATGGAAAACATACTCATCCTGTGGGATCAACAAAAGATAAACATAGAATGAGTGGAGAATTCTTAATTTTATATTAATCATTATATTTAATATTATACTATTATATTATATTAATATTATATTTTATATTAATCATTATATATTTAATCAGACATAAAGATAAAAAAAGTAAATTTTTAAAATATAGATACTTGGGTGCAAGTAAAATTAATGAAATGTATTTAAATGAAAAAAAGAAAGACTACCTTTGTAAAATTCGTTTCAAGTTTTTTTTATCCTATCATCTCACCCTAACCTTCTCTTTTCCACTCACACTTTAGGATTATAAAGATCTAAATGAATCAAACGATGAACTAAGTGAAGGAAAAAAAAAACGAATGAATCTAAGATGAATAGTAGAGTAAGCCCGAGGGCCTTTCACCCTTAAAATGCTATCCAGTTCTTTTTTTTACAGGCTAAGATACTTGTAAAACCACTCTGCATAACATTTTATCGAGAACTGGTGATGCTGGTGGCGAATTCTCCATTCATCTGCATGCGATATGAAGACCCCTTTCCAGAAACCGCCCCTGGCGTGCTTAAATCTCGCCACTTTCATCATGTGCTCTCAAAAATGGGAGATCCCGTTTTTTTTTTTTTTTAAAGTGAATTATCAAGCGCTCTTAAGTTTTCTTTTCCTCTTCCGATTTCTTTTGACTTTCAACTCATTTAACGATTTCTTATTGTTAAACAATTATATAACATATTTATTTTTTGTTTAACAAGTTTTGACTTTGAATTTATATATTGATTAGTGTAAATTCCACAAGAATATAAGATTAAATTAAAGATAAACTATAGTAAAACAGACCTTCTTTTTTACCTAGAAAGGATTGTTTGGGACGATTTTTAATGTTTTTGGAATATAGTTTTTAAATACAAAATTACATCGCCATTGATCCAAAATTGAAAAGTTTTTGCTAAACAATAATATAAAAAGACAATATTTCTAATAATAAGTGACACAAGTTAACTCATAATATTATTAATTAATTAATTAATTATTAGAAAGACTAGAGGATACTTTAAATACTATTAATTCAAAATGTCTTGTTGAATATTTCTCCAAGCTAAGATATCTCAAACAGGCCTGTTGACATATTTTAATGATTACAGCACTTAGCAAAGTTGACAACACTTCTTCTAACTCTTAAGAATAAGGCCCTTTTGGTCTTGTTATAAAATTTAAATTATTCTGAATATTTATAATAATTATCCCACATTTATAGTGATTTTGAAAAAAAGCATTGCCCAATTTATAATAGATAAGTAAATTTAAATATTATAGATATTTGTTCTCGTTAGTCAATCGAGGTTCAACACTAATCAGGTTCTTAACTAATTTTATATATGGGATATTTAATTTAATGAAAATTCGATTATAGTAAAAGTTATTCAACCTATAAAGAGGTGTATTATTTTTTAAATAATGAAAAAGTTGTTACAAATTCGTATAAGTATCTTAATTGAATTTTGTTTTAAGAAATTGAGCCTTTTCAATTTCTATTCACCTATAAGTAAGTATATCGAGCCAGATGGGCATACGGAGAGGTGTTCGCGTGCAGAACAACCCCTCAAATGTGCCCCTTTATTCGGTAAATCATCGTCGACAGCGAGGCCATAAATCGTCGGCTGCCTCAGTGGCGGATTGAGTCCGCAACTTTACTCCCTGAACTGGCACCCCATCCCCTCCGTTAATACACCCACACTCCCACATATTCTATGGTCCCTATCAAACTTGGTGGCGTGTCCAGGATTCGAATTTGAAGGGGCCTGACTCCTCTTTCCTACCAACACCATCAGCATCGAGCACTTAATTAAAAGCAACTTGATTTGTTTATGTGTCCACCTGAGTGAAATAAAATGAAGCAAACCACCACCAATAACCCTCCCTTCCCCTCTATCAAAGTACATACAACGATCAACATAACTCAACAACCCATCAATAACTTTCAGATAGGAAAAAAAAACAAAGATTATTGGTCAATAAAAATAATAAATTCTCCAACATTTTAATAATTAATTTTGCTTGTTTATATAATTAAAGAAATAAGTATATTTAGAGAAAAATAGACAGGCAGATATATTAGTTAATATTAACTCTTGTAGACTTTTTTTATTTCTTTTTATTTATAATTGAACGTTTTAATATAGTTACAAGGTTTATGATTTTACTGAAATAAAAATTTCGGAATTTTTTTTAAATGTAAATCCATGAATGAAGTTAATAATAGTTGAGACTGAAATATAGATATATAACGATAATTAAAAATTTAATCCACAAAGATGAAACAAAAACAAAATAACATTTTTTATGAAAAAATAAATAAAAGATACTTTTAGTAAGTTCTCAAAAATCCAAACATCTCAATAAAGAAAATAATAATTATAGATTTTAATGAATTGGGTTTTTTGAAAAATATATAAAAACCTTATTTTTTAATTAATTAAAGTAAATTTCTATTATCATTAGAAAAAACATAAAACTGAAATCATGTGATAAAATTATTATAATTTATAATACAATAATAGTTTATTCTAGAAGCCTTATATTATATTAAAATTTTGAAGAAATAAATTGTATTTTAAATACACCTATAATTTTATATCTATAGTACCGGGACTCCGAGCCTGGATCGGTAATTAAGTTAAAAAAAATGATTCATTATTAATGGGTATGGCTGCTAATATTAATACCTGATTCAACGAATCGCCATTTAAATAATAACAGAAAAACAGAAAAGTAGGCCTGTTGAAATAAAATATATACCTGGGACACCGAGCTATCGCTCGACCCTTTAAAAAATTTATATAATTTATTTTTATGTACTTTAAAAATTTTATACATTTAAATTTAGAAAAAAAATACTAATAAAGATAAATTTTTCCAGAGATGTGATCAATAAAACTCAATGTTTCTTTATAAATACTATCTCTGGTGTGAATTTCAAAAAAATCGTTAGAGCGGTTTTTTAGAACCCATGGCCATATATATATATATATATAAATCGGAAATATGTTATTTCGGATTTAGTGCGCCTTGGATTGTTGGCTTACTGGATCATGTGGTAGCAACCATACTAATAACATCCTAGAGTTAATGTTTATTTATGTTATGTTATAAAATTATATATTATATAAATTGTTTCATCTTCTGCCAAATAATCTACAATTAATCAATTCTATTATTTTAGGTAAGAATTGATTTTGTTAATATTGTAAATATAAATAATAATAAAAACCTATTATTTTAGCAATTGAATTAATGTAGTTTTAATTCGCTTACTTACATATATATATATACAATTTTTACTCGTATAAGAAGATAAGATAAGATATGTTACTATATTGAATTGTGTTAATTTTTATTTGATAAAATCCCTTTTCAAAGAATAATATGTATTTTACTTTAATTTTTTCAATATATAGTGTAATATATTATACATAGGTTATAGTATAAATTTGAAGCCCAATTCATATATTACATTAAAAATATATTATAAAATACTTGCACTATATTCAGTGGCGTACCTAGGGGGGTGCGGTCCGCACCGGGCGGCACTTATCTTGGGGCGGCATTTTTTATATTTAGTTATAGTTGTAAAAAGCAACTTATTCATTTCATATTTATTTTTTTTCTTTCTTGAATAATAAATGATTATTATAAGTTTACTATTTGATTTATATAAATTATGATCAACTATATGATTTCGAATATTATTCCTTGGTGTATATAAATGCATTTTAGTGTAAATTTTGAATTCTAATTCCAAGAACAGGATAATAATTTTATTTTATTGAATTCATTAAAATTCGTTGAATTCGTAAACGCATCTTTACGATTTTGTTCGGCAATTTTTCCTAACTAAAATTTTTTGATATCAGTTTATAAATGTCATTTCTTTTGAAAAGTTTATATGATTACTTTGAAGTGATATACCAATATTTTTTTAAATCATCGATTTTTCTTTTGAAAAGCAGGGCCGGCGGAAAAAATATAAATATAAATTTTGGGAGCATTATACACGATTTTTCTAGTATGAAAGCTAGAAGAGTAAATATTATATTAATATGTTTACGAGTGCATACAAATATGTGTAAAAAAATTTACTCTGTGTATTAATTAATATTGATTAAATAACTTAATAATTTATTTATGTGTATTAATTTATAAAAACCACTATTTGATTGACTTATAATAAAAAGGGCGGCAAACTGGAGATCGCCCCGGGCGGCAAAAGTTCTAGGTACACCACTGACTATATTTAATTGAATAACAAGTATTTTATTTCTTGGATTTTAATATTTAATTATTTTTAAGATTGTCAATAGAATTTCCAAGTTCATTCGTTTTTCTAAAAAATTAATTAAGTTATTAATAATTTTAGGTAATTGAGAACAAACATTTCTAGGATGTAATCAAATATGACAAACATATATATATATAAATCAGTGATTCTCAACCTTTTTTTTACCGCGGCACACTTTTAACGGTTTAAAAATTTGTCGGCGCACAAAGAAATAGATAAGAGTAAAAGTTTACCATATTGAAAAAAGTGGTCCCAAAAACTTGTTTTCTTTTAGAACTAAATTGAAAAACATTTAGAAAAAAATGTTAAAGAGCCTCGTAATCTCACAGCACACTAAAGTGCCGAGGCACAGTGGTTGAGAATCACTGATATAAATGATATGTATTTTTTATTTATTTAAAAATTAAGAACTTTGACTCTCAGGCAGAAATAATTAAGAAATACTGTATATATTATTTAGTTAATACGTTAATACCTCCTACTAGAAAGAATTTTAAATTTATCGGTATTTGATTGGATTATTTTTAACAAAAATAATAATAACTAACAATTCTCTTTCTCTCTCTCTCTTTCTCTACATTTATTAATTTAGAGTTTAACTAATAGAGGTTGTATAACTTTCCTATTAGTTTGTAGCATCAGAATTCGCAGGGAATCCGTTATCCGATATGATATTAAATCAAAAGAGACAATTATCGGTTCAATGATTGATCTAGTAGTTTGTCTCAACTGTGCATATTGAATAGATCAAGGGATCAAATAGAATATATCCTTTGTGTGTGTTAGTAAGGCGGTAAGGCATGTCACGGATGATTCCTCCATTCTCTACACTAGGGGTATCAAACTCCCGAACCGCGACCACTTTCGACATTTTTAAAAAATTTTCAAATTGCCTCAAAAAAAAGGTAAAATGCTATTTTGCGGCCCGCCTAAAGTTAAACCTTGTTTGTTTGGACCAAATGTACCTATGAGTTTGACACTCTCCCACACAAGAGATTATTCGATTGCTACTAACCCGTTTCTCTTATATTTTGGAGAACTTTAATGAGTTCCATTTGTGGTGATAAAATATGGACGCGTTAACTCCTTGGTCCCATTTCCGGAGCCTCAGGAGATGTCGTAAAGAGGACATCGATCCTGGACTGTTGTCTCCGTTGCAAACCTCAAAATGGATTCTCCATTGAATGCTAAATAGAATCTCTATAGAATTTAATGAGGTAAAAAAGACTATTAAATCTTTTTAAAACAATTTCATTTATTTCTCAATCCAAAATTGAAATGTCTATTATTTTTGACATGAAAATAAATATAAAAATGGCCTGACGATCACAGAACTAATTATTTATTAACCACTCTATTTATTAAAGTTTTTTAATAGAGTAAGTAAATAAATAAGTATAAAAGTTTAAATAAAACTATCTTCTCAGTTTAATTGTCAATTTTGTTCACCTTTAATATTTATCGAACTTTTATTAATATTATGAATGTAAGAGTGAGGCAATTGTTATCGAAACTTTTAAAGAAAGAAAATAATACGGACTGCAATAACTACAGGGGAATTTCTCTTTTGACAACATCGTATAAAATACTGTTGAATATTATTTTAATAAAATTATGACCATATGCAGAGGAAATATGTATTAAGAGAATATATTAATGTGGATTCTGGCCAAACCGATCAACATTTTCATTAAGACAGATATTAGAAAAAAAAACCGAGAATTCAATATTTCTGTTCACCAATTATTTGTAGACTTTAGTAAAACATACGTATGACTCAATTGATACGGATAAACTTTTTCAAATTTTGATCTTCAAATTTGACTTGAAGGTAGTAAAAAAAAGAGTAAGATGCGGAAATCAATTGTACAATATTAGGTTATCCAGACGTCTTAAATATAATAGGAGATTCGGCAATTGCAATTACAGATAGCGAGGAAAAATTAATGGAGGTAGGAAAAAAGATGGGGTTTGAAATTATAATAGTGATAAGAAAAAATATTTAGTAACAGAGAGAGAATCATTATTAACACACAAAATCTTAACATACAAAATGTAGAATTTGAATATGTAGAAAAATTGAATGTCATCACGAAGGATAATAATATTAAGAGACGTAAGAGAGATGGGACAAGGGCTCAGGATAGGGACACTTGGAGAAATGTGGTTGTTGCGGCCAAGAACTTTCGAGTATCTTTGAGCCATATAGATAGATAGATATACCATATTGTACAATAATAATATATATAATTAATTTACTGATTAAATTAAAATATATTTTAAATAAGAACACAAAAAGAAATGAATGTTTGATGTAATATACTGATTGAAACAAAATGGATGAAAACTTTTTACTACTTTCAACCAAATACTATGTACCACTCGGGGGTACAGGGGGCGGAGCACCCGTCTAGGTGTGAAGAGCAGCTAGTTTATTATAAATAAAATAAAATTAAAAATATTTATGTTATATGCCTAACTGTTTTTTATTGCATTAATAAATACATTAAAATTATTTGAAATTGTTTCTGTAGCTGGAAATTAATTTACTTCAAACCGTCGGTCGGTTCCGTGCCTGGCCACAGGTCAACTTGTTTTATATATATATAGATTAATAATAAATACTCAGACATATTTTCATTTGAATATTTAAAATATTCTGTCTCAGCCGAGTAGTAGAAACACGTCAACATAATAAAAAGTGAATGAATTCACAGTTGTATTTCATTTTCATCATTATCTGGATACGTATGTTACATTTTTAGAATATAAATAAGAATTTCCAAATAATAAAAAGAGTGAAAGAAAAGAAATAAAAAAAGATAAAAAAACATTGAATTGACCAAATGAAAAAAATTGAAAAGAAAAGGTTTATTAACTTTGTAGATCGAATTTGAATATAGGTTAAGAAAAATTTAATAAAGTTTCACCTATTGGATTTTGTAAGCATATATCTAGGTAAATGATATGCATCAAGAATAAAATATTTTTGAAAAGAATAGTTTATTTAATATCTTTTAAAATTCTAGAATAATATTTTATAATTATTAATTAATTTTGAATTAATCATTATAATTATATTATAAGGTAGACTTATTTTATAATATTAAGATACTACAATACTAAAATATTTGCTAATTCTTTACAAACCGGAAAGCTTCAAAGATATGGATGGAATTTTGCCAGTGGATTCCTTTTTTAATTCCAAAGAATCTTTTTTATGCAATATTTCTCAGTCTTTTCTAGTTTATAAGATAAAAATTATTAAAGTTTGACAGATAAATGAGCAGCCATTTAGTAATGTTTTATTGACTAATTCACTAATTATTCACTTATTCAATAATTTTCGGTTTTTTCGGTTCGGTTTGGTTATAGAAAATTTATTTAATTAATTATTTTTTTAATTTTCATTTATCCAAACCGAACTGAAAAAACAACAAAATTAGTGAAGCTCTTTGCTGGCCAAATGAATAAAACATGGTAGCTAAATATTATGTCAAATGATTTATATTCAAATTTTAATCATTTTTATCTCGTAAACTAGAAGAGACCGAGAAATATTACATAAGGAAATTTTCTTTGGAATTAAAAAAGGAATCCATAGTCAAAGTTTCATCCAAATCCCTTGAGCTTTCCGGGTTGTAAACAATTACCAAATATTTTATATCTTTCCTAGCATATCCATGTTGTATTGAGACAAAACAGGATATTGTAATGACAAAAACGGAGGGGGGGAGGGGGGTATAAAATAAAGAATTGAGAATAGGCAAACAAAAATGGTTCATAGACCCCTTCTAATTCTCAACTGTTCTGTAAAAAAGTAAATAAAAAGTTTTATTAAATAAATATACTAATTCTACAAACAATTATTCTATAGTGACAGAATCGATATAAAAAAATAAAAAAGTTACTTTCTCTTTCAAACACTCTAATCTCTCCAAAATTTTATAAAGTTAATAATAATTTAAAATAAAAAACCTCTGACTTTTGTACATCCTACAAAAGTAAAGCGTCTATCAAGTCGATTATATAAATTATGTTTTCTATGTGATCAATAGAACGGGTCCTATCAACATTTACCTTGATTTTCTGGATTGGAGGCGTTGATGAGGGTTGATTCCGTTCTATAGACACCAGCTAGAGAAAATTCCTGACCAGTTCTGGGACTTGAACCCGGGACCACGAGAATGTGAGTTACGAGTTGTAAATAATAATTTTAAATATTTTGTATTATTATAATTAGACATCAAGGAAAATAAAAAAAAATAATCAATTTTAGAAGGCAACTAAAAAATAAAAATCTTACATTTTTAATTGTATTAAATTTCTGATTGAGAGACAATTTTATAATGTGAAAGTATTCTATAAATATAGTATAATAAAAATAATAATTATATTTAATGTATAATAATATAAATTAAAGTTAAAATAATTAAATTAAATTAAACTATATTTAATTTTAATAATAAATTTTCTATCTAACTTATTGTAATTTAACAGATAACTTGAATTCTCAGTTCTTAAAGGTATGCCGTTGTAGTAGTAGTAGTAGTTTGATTTTATATACTTGATGTTGATTAAAAACATTTGCAAAGTCCGTAAATGAGAAGAAGCAAAGAGAGTATCTAATTTTGAACTTTTGTGATAAAGATTCCAACTATTTTTCACAAACTATCTTGTTTTGGTAAATGCCACAGTTGGTTGGAATACTTGACAAAAAAATCTTTAGATAAAAGTGTTTTTTTTTTTACACTAAACGCAGAAATGAAGAAATTCATTTTTTCGAAGATAAATTTTATTATAAAATTTCTATATTTACTTAAGTGATTCTATGTTAAGTAAAAGAGAAAAATAAACCTTATTTTCTGTAACTTTATTTTTCTTTAATTAATTTAATTAATTTCTTTAATTCAGATATATCACTGATAATATTATATTTTAAAAATATGAGAACATTTGAACTCATTTTTTCTTTTTTTTTAAATTACTCTACTTTGGAAAAATTATAAATTATTCTGTTATATTGTACGTATTAACACACTTTATTATACGCTTTTTATTAACTTGACTTTTCTGTCTGTTTGTAATGTTAATAATTTGTAATTGGATTTTAATTCACTTCTAGTTGAATGATTTCGCTAAAATTTGAAACGTTTATTGAAAGTTGATGACACTTCAATAATCAAAAAGAAATATTTTGAATTTTTCAAAAATACGGATTTTTAAAATTTCTGAGTTTAATTGACAAATCACTTTGTTTTTTATTTTATTTCTCTCTCTCTCTCTCTCTATCTCTTTCTTTCTTTTTTTGGGGTTATAATAAATAAATAAATAAAAAAATGTAGACAAAAAAATAAAAATTTATAATTGGATTTTAACCCACTTCTCTAGTTGAGTGATTTTATTCAAATTTGAAACAGTTATAGTTATATAAATATAACCAGTGGCGTACCGTAAGGTTCTTGCGCCTGGGGGCAACTGAGAAATTAGCGCCCCCTTTCTTATATATATATATATATATATTTAATTTAATTTTTTTTTAAAGAATATTAATGACGAATAACGAAGCAGGTTTATATGATTTTAATAAGCGTATAAATAATATTTATTGACTTGCACAAAATACAGTTTAACTTTAAATATTAATTCTTCTTTTGTTCCAAATTGGCTTCCCTAATTTTGCGCCCCCTAAATTTGGCGCCCGGGGACATATGTCCCCCCTGCCCCCCCCCCCCCAGTTACGCCACTGAATATAACATTGTATTAACATCAATCATTTAAATTCACAAATTTTAAACATCCGTACGTTTCAAATTTGAATGAAATTACAATTACAATTTTTTTTATATTTTCTATAGATTTTCCATACAATGTACTTATGTTGTTATGTGTTTCCGAAAAGAACTTAGTGCCGCAATGGCTCAATAAGCCACTTGCATAATCAATGCCATCTAGAAAAGGCCTAGAAACTTCGCGAAGAATCTAATATATGTTCGAGAATATCAGATTTAAATAGTCAATAGTGCAATGCAACCTTGAATATTATCCTTAACATAAGCTCAACAAAAAAGCTTGGGGCGCATATAATCTTACTACTTAAGTTCATATATGCCCACACTTTTTTTGTTGCGCATATGTAAAGGATAATATTCAAGGTTTAATTAATAGTTTATTTTCTATTTTTTAGGGCATTTTTTATTAAAAAGTTTTGGTGCTACTGTAGCGTGTGCTCTACCTACACTAAGCGCTTTACCAATACTGTAGGTAGCGTATAGTACACACTTTAAATATGTGTAATAATTAGATAAAAGATAGAAAATAATATAAACTGATTATTTACATAAAAAATAATTTTATTGATGTAATATTACTACTTAAGTTCATATATGCCCACGCTTTTTTTGTTGCGCATATATAAAGGATAATATTCAAGGTTTAATTAATAGTTTAGTTTCTATTTTTTAGGGCATAAAAAATAATTTTATTGATGTAAATAATCAGTTTATATTATTTTCTATCTCGCCTCGTCTATTTGAATTGGGTCGTCGCTTGTTCCGATCATTTATTCTCTTCTGGATACTATGACACTGCAAACCTCTCGGCACATGTTGAACCAATCAACTACCGTGTGCTCTGATTTGCAGCCTGTGAAAGCAGCAGTATTTGTAACCGTCTGTTCCATAAAAAATATTTGCCGTATTTTCGTTTAAAATAACAAGTCTTTAAAAATCTTTTAGCAACATTGTTGGCTTCTTGACGATTTAAATAAAGTATAGAATTGGTAGAGTGTTTTGTTTTGGTAGAGCTCACGCTACAGTAGCACCAAAGTTTTTTTATTAATTTATTTTTAAAAATATGAAAGTTATTGTTTGATGTCAGTAGAAATAAAAATTAAATGGTTCCACCCGGGATCGTACCAGGGATCTTCTGCTTGTAAAGAAGACTACAGTACCACTACACTACGAAACCTTATAATAATATATGGATTAGGCCTATTGCTATAAAAATTGATTTATTTATGTAAAATACATGAATAATCTAAAAGTAAAAAATTTTTTTTTATATTTTTCTTCTAGTAATGTATGTATATATTTGAAGAATTTCTTTAAAGGCCTTCACTTAAATATTTTAGATTTATTAAATGTTTCTCTTTCTTTTTTGATAATATTATTAATAGGGTTTCAGTTTAATGAAAAGGATATGATTTATAATAATAGTCTGAGTTTGAAATAGGATCCCAATCACGTGAATAGGTTATCCTTGTCGAGTGGGCAAATTCCGGCCTCTGGTCTATTAAGGTGTGCGTGTTTGCGTGCTTGTGCAGAGGTGAGAGAATCCCACAGGGAGGTAGACAACGAGTCATCCACCTCCTGCTACTCGCCTTCCCTTCCCTCCTCCATACCCGTGATAATGGCGGATGTGACCTGTTCCCCTTAATGAGTGACGTTCCGATCACATGCGAGGGGTTCAGGCGGATTTTGAATGGAAAATGATTGAACAATTAATAGCACCTTTATTTTCAATGACCTATCTTTCAGTTAGCTCCTCCTCTTAACCCTTTTGGCTTAATGAATGCTACACATTGGAAATTATTAAAAGGTGATAAACATTATTGAATTAATCGAATTGAGAAAAATAAATTGGTAAATATTTGGGTAATTGACAAATAATAAATGTACAGTGACGGAAAAATGTAAACGTCATGGGGCGCTGTTGTCGGGCAAAGTCAATGGTCTTTCAACCGGCTGAATTGTCTAACACAGTGCCTCATGGTGTTTACCTTTTTCTGTCACTATACTTTTCTATTTAATTGAATTAATAAATATTAATTGAAATGTTCCTTCTATCTTAGTCTTATATACGTATTAATATAGTAGTATATATTGAATAGAAAATTCTTATTATATCTACAAGCAATTTTGATTATCCCAGCCAATGTTATCAGGAAAAATTCTCTAATAATTGAGGTTTATAATAAATCATTGTCAAGGATTTGTTCTAATAAAAGTAATCTACACGTGTATAATACAGTGGCGCAACCAGGATTGGATCCTGGGGGGGTTTTGACTAGCCGCTCCACCTTCGAATAGCGGGGTCCCCCCCCCCCCCCGGGCTCTCTCAAAGACAAATTTTCATTAAGATTTTTTTTTATATTAAATATTTAAAAAAGTTTTGTAAATGAAACACTAACTTTACAAAATCAGGCAAAAAAAATTTAATTTTGTATTTTATTTACTCGTATTCACAGTTTTAGAAAGAAAATATATTTTTCCAGCTATAAGTAAATCATTTTAGCTTTCCTGAGGATAGCTTATACGATGGTTGGAAAATTTTGAAAATTTTTACTTCGAGATTTTTCGAGATTTCAACTTTTCAGACGGTTCTGAATTAAAAACTGCAAAAAAAAAATCTTTGAACCGGCCGGCCGGCCGGCCGTTCGTTACCGAGATTACGTCTAAACAAAATGAGATATTGTCTTGAAATTTGATATTTAGATGTTTTTTTTGGGAATGATGGGCGGGGATTGGATTGTTTTTGGACAAGATCCGACCATAAGTAAGGGTAGTTTAAAGAGGTGTCAAAGCACATTTTATTGATTTACTCAATAAATACCGATTTTTATGAGAATTATCATACTATCGTATTAAATTTATAGGGAATTGAATTTACTAAAAGTTTCATTATATTCATTTTTACTTAAACTTAATTAAAGGAGTTATTTATAAAAAAACTACTTTAAGATTTCGAAAACTTTTCGTCGTAGTGGCATTTATTTAGAGATATTTGGTTTTAGGTATTTTTGACTTTTATGGATTTTTTCCTTTAGGGATTTTTACCCGTTTCCATTTTGAAAAAATTAGTCTTCGCTTCATAATTTTTATGAAATTAGCAATTAATGTATTAATAATAAAAAATATTTAGAATTTGTGTAATATTTTTATTTATTTTATATTTAAATAATAGTCCAATTGGAAAATTTCACAATCATCTAGTAATCTTATATGAAGTCTTTTGTTTTTTATGATTTAGGAGAAATAATAAAATAATTTTTTTATTTTTTATATTAAATTCTGTACGAAAAAATAAGCAATTTTTATTTTTGTTAAAATTTTTTTAAAATAAAATAAATTTACTTATTATACACTAAGTTATACTTTAAGAATTTTTTTTTTCAAATAAAAAGAAGGATTATATTTTTTCTTTTCTATTTGTAATATAGTACATAATATACAGCAATAATAATTTTTTTTCTCTCCTGGGGGGTTAAAACCCCCAGAACCCCCCTGTTTGCGCCACTGCTTGTATATATGTATACAATAAATATCGTTGGTTGCAGTCATATAGGGGCAAAATGTATGCAGGGTTAACAAATTGGAGACGTTTTACAATAATCTGAAAATAAATAAGAATGTATAAGATACATTTTATTTATATATTTTAAAATATCATTTGAAAGAACAAATGAATTGTTTTCTTTATTTTCTTTAATAAATTTATGAGTTGTATAGAGGGAATGATTGGTTTCATCTAATGTTATAAAATATAGTGTTATAAATGAGAATAAAAATAAATATATTTAATTTTATTAAAAAAAATCTTAATATTTATATATAATTAAATCATTGATTATGGTATTTTGCATGTATATATACTTATTGAATTTTATTATACAATGAGTGACAAATATTATCATACATTTAAAATTAAAAATACATATTTATTTAGTATGCTAATCCTATTTATATTATATATTAAATAAACAAAATGTATATTCTATGAACTGTTAAAATTATATATAAATCTTTATAAATAAACGTGATGAATTATTAAAATTCATTTCATATATTAAATTAATAATAAATCATTTAATTTGAGAAATTTTCTATCAAAAGCGTTTGTGGCTTATCCGCATAGACCAATGACTTTACATAGCCCCACAGAAAGTAGTCTAGCGGTGTTAAATCACAAGATCTTGGAGGCCAATTCACAGGTCCAAAACGTGAAATTAGGCGGTCACCAAACGTGTCTTTCAATAAATCAATTGTGGCACGAGTTGTGTGACATGTTGCGCCGTCTTGATGGAACCACAGTTCCTGGACATCATGGTTGTTCAATTCAGGATTGAAAAAGTTAGTAATCGATGGCGAATGGATTCATTCGGGTCTTCCTCGCTCTACAGTAGCAATAGCTTCTTCTGTACGCACCGTACGGCGTCTCTGGGGATGTGAGATATCAATAAGAGTAAATGTGGTGCGAAAACGTTCCAAGGTTAATCGAATTAACTGCTCTGATGGATGATCTTGTCGACGATAAAATGGACGTAGTGCACGATACGTATTCCGCTCAGAACCATTATTTTCGAAATAAAATTGCACTATAATGATGAATTGCCAAACCAAACTGAGAATAAATCACTTTACAGCTGTTAAATCGGTCGTCAACTTGAACAGTAATGCCAACTTAAAGTTCTATACCTGGAAAAAAATCACCCTTTACTCTTATTCTACATTAAACGATAATCTTTATTAATTTAAAATTATTTAGATAAAGAGAGTATTGTATATGAATATATTCACATCTTATATTTATCTAGGTTACTAAATATATAAAAGTACGTATCGAGGTAAGTAAGAAACATTATGAAAAAAATATCTTCGTTAGATTTTAATTTAGATTAGTTTTAGTAGTTGAATTAAAGTTGAATAAAATAAAAAAAAAAAGCAAAAAGAAATAAAATTGATTTTATTTCTCTAATCTGAGTAGTAATAAATGAACGAAATTAAAATGTTATCTCGTTCATCAATTTAGTTTTATGTTATAAGAAGAAAAGTGAAGTGAAAAAGAAACTTTTTTTATTGAATTGAATTGAAGGATTAATACCGTAGAGATTATTTGAAGAAATTATACTCTTAAACTCATTAACTAATATTATTTATGTGATTTTAATCTTCATATAAGTCTACAAGAGTTGTATAATTATACTTAAAATCTGAAAATTAAACATTTTAATATTCTTATATATATTGAATATATAATATTATATTTATATGTTTTAGAATTAGAAATTATGTTATATATATATTAAATTGATTGATTTTATATTCTTAAAAAAGTTTTATTAATAAAATAATTATTATTGATTATTTATTAAATTTGTCTAATTACAATAAATTTTTTTTTGTAGTTATATTATTGTAAAAACAAAAGATCTATTTGATATTATAAATAATTAGTTTATATAAAGGAATGAATATAAATTTATTATACGTCTGTTATTTAGAATCTCTAATTTATTGAAGAAAAATTTTAAAAAATGGAAGAAGCCTCATTAGTTATTTTATTGAGGTTCAATACTCAGCACAGTTCAAATGGAAATATTATTACATTTCAAACTTAAAAATTAAATTCTAATCAAAGTCACAATTTGTTATTATTGAGTATTGAGGACACTAAAAATGACAAATTATTGTTTTATCGTTGATATGTTGGGGAGTTACAAAAACTGGATAGTGTGGAAATATTTTCCGTGATCAAATACCTTTCAATACTAAAACATGATGTTAGATCAAATGATGTTCAAGTCTATTAATCTCAAAAATCATTTATATATATATACTCTACAAATATTATATACAAAATGAAAGGAGAAAAATTATTATCTTTAAAAAAAAAGAAATTAAATTTTTCTTCTTGCCTAAAGGAAATTTTTATTTACACATTTATCAAATCTTAATAATTTGTCAGTCTTTTATTTTTTTAACTTAGAAAAATGCTAAATGCCATGTTAAAAAAATTGTATATCTATCAAGATTGTTTGTTTAGAAAAACTATTCAATGTTTTTTAAAAAAAGAGCTCTCAATTTAAATTTTATTTAATTAAAGTCAAAAAAATTAAAAGTCAATTTGTATCAAATCTAAAATAATAATAAATTTATGTATTATATATTTTGAAAATTTTCAGAGATTTATTGGAAAACCATCTCTTAATTTAATTAATTAATTATAATCTGAACTATTGCAAAGAAATCTTATAAATAAAAATGAATCGCAAAATGTGTTGGTAACCGCATCACTCAATAACGCCTGGACCAATTTTGATAATTCTTTTTTTAAAATGTTCGTTGAAGTCCAAGGATGGTTTTTACGGCGAGAAAAAATCGAATAATTGCCGGGAAAACCCTAAAAACAGCTCTTTTTCCAATACATATTTTTCAATATTATGTAATATGTAATTACTAATTGATAAAAATAATACCTGATAATAATGACCTGGGATGAATCAGAATATTGCATTGTCATCGGAGTTACATATGTATGCGAAATTTCAGCTCATTCAAACATAGGGATGTGGATCAAATTCACGTTGGAAGATTTGACGACAGGACACGGGTTAAAACTAAATAAAAGCGTGTAAAAAAAGGTTTTTGTCTGCACATTCCTCAGAATTTAAAATTTTTTGCATATCTTCGCGTTTTTAGAATCCAAAAGTGATTTTATAATTATTCATGTCCGTCTGTCTGTTAGGAAAATAAGGATGTTATAGACTCAAAATTGGCTGGACCGATTTCTATGAAATTACATCAAAATATTCTTATGTACCTCTATTTTAACATAGGCTATATATTTGATTGATATCTAATGAATAACACCAGAAATTAATTTTTTAATATTTATATAATGCCCCGTGTTGTTCATTCAAGAGCCTCTGGCAAGTGGGTTACTGACCAAGCGGATTCATTATAAATTAATAATTCTAGCAATTCCCAAACAAAGAATTAATATAATATCTATTTTGTTATTTTAAATTCTAATATTTAAATATCATTTCAATTAAATAATTTATTCTAAAAGTTCTCATTTTAATTCATTTAATAAAATACTTAGATCATATTTAACTTAAATTATTTTTTATTTATTCTTTCTATATTTGAATATTTCTATTTAAAAGTGAAGGGTATAGATTTTATCAATGTCTAATATAAAAAAAAACATAAATTAATATTTTTAGTGTTTTATGAATACAAAAATATTTTTAAAACGTCAATTAAAATGACTAAATTATTTTATCTTTGTTGCTTGGGTGTTATTAAATCAACATAGACAAATGCTCTTTTAGTTGAATCATGCGAAATGCCTCTTTACCTGAGGAGATCAATGCTTATCGACAGATACATAATAAATAAGTGTGCTATTAAAGATAGATTAGTTATGAATTCTATTCAGTATTTAATAAATAAAATTGATAATCATACATATAAATGGACTAAATCTATCCAGGTGACGAACTCGTTCAAGAGAGTCGATAATTATATTAATAAAATATTTAAATATGAAGGTCATTTGATCTATAATTACAAATTTGAGACAATCTTGTTTGATCCGGAGATTATTATTCCTAAATGGATTACCAATACTTTTAATAACAAATGCATAAACATTCAATTCAATCATCTAATAGACAGATTTAAAAACCATACTCTATATTTTATACAGATGGTTCTAAAGATAGTGAAAGTGTTGGTTGTGCATTTTACAGTGATAAACTAAATATAAAAAAACTTTTTAAATTATACAGTGATCTATCCATTTTTAATGCAGAAGCTGTTGCTGTTTTACAAGTGTTATCCTTTTTAGAAAATCACATCAAATCAGTGATAATATATAATTATTGTGTCTGACTCTCAGAGCCTGCTATTAGCCCTAAAAAATATGTTAAAAAATTAACTTATAATTATATTAAATATTTAATAAAGGAAAAAATCTATCAATTAAAATGTAGGATTAAATTTCTTTGGTGTCCTGGACACGTCGGTATTACTGGAAATGTCATCGTTGATGGTTATGCTAATCAGGCGAGATTAACTGGTGATTATCTTAATTTAGCTTTCCCTGTCTCGGACATTATGCCCTTTGTTAGAGAAGAAATATATAAAAAATGGCAACTTGATTGGAATGAATCATCAAAGACGAAGGGTAGTCATTTTCATTCATTGATGCCATTTATATATAGAAGACCATGGTTCCACAATACAAACATTTATAGGAAAATTATTACATTAATTTTAAGATTAAGATTCAATCATACTGCCATCCCGCATAAACTTGATCTATTTAATTGAAGAGATCATCCATTTTGTGATTGTAATAATGAAATAGTGGCAGATATAAATCATTTATTTTTGGGGTGTAAAAAAAAATAAAAAAGCAATTGACTCCCTTTATGTTGATATTAAAAGTATAATTCAACTTCCTATAAACATTACTTGTATTCTATTTTATTTACAAAATAATTTTGAGTCGTTTAAAAATTTTTTTTATAAATTCATTATTAAATATAATATATTTATATAATATAATGTTATATTTTATTTAATATTTTAATGATACTTTATATTGTTATGTATTTAAGTATTTAAGCATCATGTAATGTAATGACCGAAAGGGTTAGTTCCCGAGGTCAATATTTTTCATTTGTTGTTTTTTTCCTTTTCTTGTTCTTGTTGTTAAATAAATAAAAACAAAAAAACAAAAAAAAACACGCACATTCTGAGCTCTCTTTCTTAGATAAACACACGGCGACCGTTTCAGTTCAATTATTAAGTATTATTTATATATCTTCGGGCATCTACCCCATAGATTGCCCCAACACTTATAGATATCTCGAAGAAATACAATCCCTTAATTACAAATGTGAATACAAAAGTTTATTTTTTAAATATTATTATTATAAAAAGAAAAATAATTTAATAAGATGGCTATGGATGTTTTCGAATTAAAGAAATTTATAAACATTGATTAGAATCATAATCAGTAAACATGTAATATATGACAAAAAGGCGAAAAAATTAAATTCAATATAGGATAAAAAAATTTCTTAATAAATTAATAAAATAATAAAAAAATACACATCTTACTAGCTATAAACAATTAAAAAATTGCTCAATTTTTCAAAATAATTTTCATTCTCCAATATCAAAAAATATTACTATTCTGGAAATAAGATAAATAAGTTTTTGAAGATCAAATAGCATATATATGGTATATACCAGGGGTGGCCAACACGTCGACCGCAATGGCTTTAAAAGTAGCCCGCGAAGCCAAAGTTGGACAATTTGTTATAACTTAAATAACTGTTTGAAATTCTTAATTCTATATAATTTAATCTTACAATAATAAATTATTTGTGAAACATACACATACTGTTTATATTTATCCTGATAAGATAAACAATGTAGTAATACTGAACGCGCTCTGTCGCGGTAGTTGGTAGCTGTGTGATATAATGACTTCTTTAATTATCTTCTAAAATTTTAAAATTATTTGCCCATATCCATAGTCGACCGCAGACTATATTTTATTCAAAAAGTAGCCCCTAAAAGCTAAAAGTTTGGCCACACCTGGTATATACTTATGTAATATATGATAATATATATTAATTTAATATTGATTTTTTCATTGCATTGTTTTATCTTTGTTGGAAACAAAGTTAATCGTCCAAAAATTTTCATAAAAAGGTAATCAACGATTCTTGATTCTAAAAGCAAATTGGAGTTGGGCGATCATAAGCCACCCCCATTCTTACCTTCTATTCCTAGAATTTACTTTTAATTTTATACTAAATATAAATTAATGAAATTTCTTGTGGAAAATTGTTTTAATAAAATAATTATCTTGATTGAAAAATATTAGTATAAAGAGGTTTTAATTAATAATTAATATAATTATTATCAGAGAAATTCATTTCCTTCATCATAAGATAGTTTTTACTAAATAAGCATTAATTAAATTTTCAGAATAAAATAAATAAATAATTTAGAATTTAGAATTAAGAGAATATAATTGAAGTGTTTTAATATTAGTAGCAGAGGTAAAACTAGGAAAATAAATTTTTCGAAAAAAAAATATCATTTCTAATAAAAGAAGAGAGTTAAAATCAATTTTATTAAAAAAAACAAGCCAATGAAAATATTAAATTAAAATGAACTAATTTTTAATTTTGATTTTCAAATTTCTTTATTCATTTTTAATTGTATCAAATATATAGTTACAATTTGCTTTTACCTTACGAACAGAGGCGGATTAAACGCCGGGTGGACCGGGCGGCCGCCCGGGGCCCACCAGTCCGAGGGGGGCCCACCGAAACCTAAATAAAAATATTTCCTTAAAAAAAATTTAAAAAAACTGTTGAGTTTATGGATAATCGGAGTTTAAATAAAACAAGTTATTCTTGATACAGATCTTTATTCGGTCGTGTTTGAACCCCGACTAAATAATCAATTTTGGGTCTCGGCGACCACAGTAAAAATTATGTATTTTTTACATAAGTACTATATATGTAAGTATAAAACAGCCTAAATTATAATATAAACAAAATTTGTCTTTCAATTATAATTGTAAATAATACAGGGCCCATTTCAATTTTACCGCCCGGGGCCCCCAATCAACTTAATCCGCCACTGCTTACGAATTCGTATTTTTAATTAATATATTTTATCGAATATAATAATTAAGATGTATAACAAATTTAAAAACTCTACTCAATTTTAAAATGGATTTTTTTTAAAAAAAAAAAACTTTTACATTTAATAAAAATGAAGTAAATTTTCAAAATTATAAAGTTATTCACGACATTTTTGGATTAGAGGATTTATCTGTTCTTAATTTTTTACATTAAAATTTTTAGTAAATGTTTCTAGATATCTTTAATATTTCTCATAGAATTTGATTGTCAATTCCGAGGTTGAGTTTACTATTATTTATCTAAGGTATAAATTTAAATATTTATTTTTTTTAAATTAATTTTTGATTTTATTCTTTCCACTTAGATTCTAGAATTAATATACAACTTTTAAGATACCGAACTGTATTTGTACATAGAAAATATCAATCAATTTCTTATTTCAAAACCCCTAGAAATCTTTTAGTATAAAACACATTATTAACTGCTTCCCGTTGTTCACTTTATCTCTCTCTCTCTCTCCCTCTCTCTTTATAAATAAAATAAATATTTAGTTATTTTTATTTATAATTGTTTATATGTATTATTATGTTGCTAACTTCATGAATAATTTTTCTTTTTTGTGTGAAGGTAGATAAATATATTTCGTAATTTGATTCTAAAATATTATTAAAATAAATATTTTTAATTTTAATTCGAAATTAAATTAATAACGAACTAAATATTTAAAAATATTTTAAATATCAAAAATGATTAATACAATATTAAGACAAGTTTGAAGGGCGTATTGTCGTTGCTGACGCTATCCATTTTGGAGCTTATTTTCAAGAAAAAATAATAAAATTCATTTATGATCACGCATAAGAATCACAAAATTACCATGAAAATAGCGCCAAAATAAACAAAGAGACATCGAAATTTTAAATTTCATAAAAATATGTGAAAACAACCATATCCTTAGAGTTAGTTATCTTTCAATTATCAGTAATATTTGTAATATGAGCCGTTCAATTTGCTTTTCTGTTTAGAATTGCTTCAATATATCTTACCTTTAGAAGTCATTTTATTTTTGTCAATATTTACTGCCACGTTTAGGTATTTTCTGTTTTTTCTAAATACAAATATAATTTTGCTTCATTTTTCGAAATGAACACTCTAATATAGAGAGATATAATTATTTGATTGTATAAAATATATAACAAAATTGTAAACTATATAATATTATAAAAATTAGAGAAAAAGTTATTTGATGAAAAATTTGTTTTATCTTAAGAATTCCTAGATAAAATTTCTATATACAATCTTAAACATGACATATACTGAATACAATCACAAAATAAATACATAGATATTTAAAAGATACTCCGTAAAAAAATATTAAATGTAATTAGTATGATATTCATTTAAATTTATAAAATTATATTAATTAATTAAATTCATCATTAACTTTATATAGTTATCATAAATGAGTCATTAACAGAATATGGCTTTTATATCCAGTAAATTGAAATTAATTACAAACGAAAATGGTGAACATTTGCAGAATATTTCTAATACGATGTGACTAACATTAAAACCTGTCTAAATAAAATTAATTCATAATAAATAAATAATGGAAAAAACATATAATTTTTATTTGCCTTTAAAGGGAGATTATTAATAAAAAATCAAACGTTTTCCCAAATTAATAAAGAGAGAGAGAGAGAGAGAGAGAAAGAGGGTTTGTATGTGTGAGAGAGAATGTAAATGTATATTCAAAGATGTGTATGTGTGGGTGTTTGTGTGCAATGCCACTTTGAGTTGAATATTTTAATTAAAATATTTTATTAGTACTATTAAATGAGCAGCAATATTCCATATGGGATTCGATAAATGGAATGAAAAAATAATTAACGAAATATTTACCAGAAATAAATTGGAAAATAATCAATGCAATTCTATATTGAATGGCATTTAGTAACATCGTTTTGCTGTTTTAATATTCAATTCAATTATTAATGATGGTGTACTGATTTACTACTCTATGATATAACTGGAGAAATTCGAGATTGAAATGGAATGTCAAAGGAAAACGTTTGATATTTAATATTTTTTTAATTTGATAGAATAATTTTATTATAGCGTATTATTATTGTAACTTGTACTCTGAGCAATAGCTAAAAATTCTAAATAAAAAAAAATGATTTGTCTGTAAATTTGGAACAAAAATAATTCTCAGTATTTATAGTAGTGGAACGCATATTCCAAATAGGAGTCTAATTCTGTGAATGCGAATGATAACCGACAGGATGACACCACACTTTACTGGCGGAGAGGTAGAAATTTAGATAATATATAATATATCTTCTAAAATTAGAATATAAAATATATATTCATCTCAGATATTTCATCTCAAAAAAAAAAAAAAACAAGCTAAATGAATTAAAAAGAAATTAATTATTTCCCTTTCAGGATCAGAAAGACAAATAAGCAATATTTTTTTTTAATAAATTGTTAATAAAATCAGATAGACAAAGAGATCAATATAATATATGATGCGTTATTCATTCTAAAAACAGAATAGTGTTTGACTAGTATTTAATTATATGTATTAGGTGATAACAAACTTATAATTGTGATATTTGAGAACGCAACAAATACTTGTATAAATTGATCATGATTATGGTATTCTAAACTAGATTTTAACATAGGAAACTATTGTTGTAATGTTTCGAAAAGGTTTAGATATCAACAAAAAATGATCAAACGTTTAAATAACTATTTAGTTTACTAATATATATATATTATATATATATATACGAGAGCAGATCAATAAGTCCGTGGCTTTTGGAAGGGAATACAAGTTTTTGGATAAAAAATTATTTTATTTTTCAACGTAGTCTCTGAGCTCTGGTCCAACGTTTCTCTAATTTTTTATTTCTTTCAAAAAATAAGATTTGTCGAGAATATCAAAAAAGATTTATTTGTAAGATGATTTCATCGTTGGGGTCATATCTTTTTCCGCTGAGCCATTTCTTCAGGTTTAGAAACAAGAATAATCACTCGGAGCTAAATCCGGGGAATAGGGCGGATGAGGGAGCAATCCCAGCATATCCCAATTCATGGATTTTCATGGAAATTCACTTTTTTCCATTTTCTTCTTCAATCACGTTATAGTCTAATATTAATCGATGTCAAAAAAAAACTAAAAGACCCAGCTGGTTCAAATTTCAACAGGAGTCAGCTGATAGTTGCCTGCTGATAGGAGCAGTGTTGCCATTTCATTTAAGAGACGGGGAATTCAAAAAGTCACGGACTTATTGATTTGGCCTCGTAGTAAATAATATGTTCTATCTAGCTGTTGTTCAATCTTTATAAAAATATATAAAAATCTAGAGATTCGAATTTAAGATTTCAAAAGAAAAACATGTTTTAAAATTCACAAAAATTGGGTCTGTATGGCTGAATCGGGAAATGTTATATACTATACTACACTCAGAGGCTGGATATAACCTATGAGAACACCAAAGAACACAACGAGACCTCAATAACAAACAGCACTGATCGTATAAAACAAAAATACAACAAACTCCATCGTTATCAACACATCTTGCCACACTACGATCATTAACGATATGTGATACAACAAGACAGCGAAATCATCACCGCTAAGTATACTCAATATTACATTTCACTTTAGTACCATACAAATACACATATATTAACACTTCTTAAACATATATAGACGCACACTAACACAAATATAACTTACATGGTATGTTATAATCCCTGATCCCAAACAAATTAATTTTTTAAATTCTAACCATTTTAATGTATATTAAACTTTACTTTAAATTGTAATTTCATAAAAAACAATATAACAAAAATCTGATACATGTATATTTATAAAAAAATCTCTTCTTTTAATATTTTAACTTTATTACGGGGATTAACAGTGAGCCTATTTAAAGATATTATATTTGGAGAATTGATAAAAAAAAATTACAAAATATATTAGTGCTCACTGTTTTAAAATTATTGTAGATGAAATAAATAAATTAATTAAGAATAAGTGGTATTATTATTCTCCAAATTCAAACGCGGGTAAGACTTGAGCTAACATAAGAGTTAACAGCTTGACATAAGATACAAATTTTCTAAATCGGAAAAAGGTCGATTTCGTTTAAATTAGAAATGTTGTAAGTAAAAAAAATTATTGAAAGAGGTTGTAAAACAATGAATTTTTTACTATCTCGCCAGAGATAGTATTGCGATCACGAAAATTTTCGATGTTGAGATTATGATGTTTTTATACGTTTTGAAGGTTCCTGAATCATTTTCACTAAGGTTGAGAAAAATGTCTCTATGTGTGTATGTATCCAAGATTACGCAAAAACGGTTTGAGATAGAATGATGAAATTTGGTACATGGGCATTATTCAAAATTCATAGTTTTCTATCAACTTTTGAGAAATGTAGCTCAACCGGAAGAGGGTCATTACCTACAACGTTTTGATTTTTTTTCTTCTAAAGTGACCGTAAAAATAAAGATATAGGTTTGATAATTTTTCACATGATTAATAATTGTATAAAATGCTATATATAGAATTTCAGCTTGATTGATTCTCTGAAATTACCAGAATTAATTTTTTAACACTGCACATCTCACGCGCCAACACTATGACGTGGTGCCATTAACAAAAAGCCAAACATGCACTG
The DNA here is from genome assembly GCA_963082975.1 of Labia minor. NCBI lineage: Eukaryota > Metazoa > Arthropoda > Insecta > Dermaptera > Spongiphoridae > Labia > Labia minor. The sequence goes on along the minus strand of OY720346.1, from coordinate 9,308,871 downwards.
GTTTAATATTTATTATTTATAATTTATAATTAATTAAATTTAATTTAAATATAATATATTATGTTATTTAATCCAATTCAAATTGCGAGATAGTCGAGTGGAGACACTCCAGCTAATTTTATTTTATACTAATTGTTTCTTAGAGAGCACGTTTTATATTTACATAGTTAAGTTAATATTGTATATATTTTTGTAGTGGATTAAAAACATTTTAATTTTTTTATTTAATTATTTATTTAAAAATAATAATATTTAATTCAATATATACACTTGACCTTCAATTGAATAAATATCCAAATTATTTTATTATTTAAGATGTTTGTGTGAATATATTAAATTCAAAAATATTTTACAAACGATTAATGTCAGGAATTATAAATCAGGTAATATTTGAATCAGTTATATATATTGTATATATACTATATATTATAAAAAAAAACCTCTGACTTTGTACATGCTGCGAAATGACGCCACCTATCAAGTCGGTTTTATAAATGAGGTGTCCTATGATCAGTAGAACGGGTACTCTCAACCTTAATCTTGATTTTCTTGATCGGAGGCGTTACTTTTTATCAAGTAGTTTCCTAATTTTTGATTCTGGAAGTTGGTCCCATAGACCACAGCTACTTCACTGGGACTAAAAATATTATCTTCATATTTATTTTTTTATTCTTAATATAAACTTTTTGAAAGCAACATTTTTAATACAATCATATTTTATTCGACTTTAAAATAAAAATAATCTTCGGTTAGATTTTTCAGCGTTTTTATTTTAACTTTTTTATTAAAATAAGTTGACCTGTGGCCAGGTCCGAACCGACCGACGGTTTGAAGTAAATTAATTTCCAGCTACAGAAACAATTTCAAATAATTTTAATATATCTATTAATGTAATAAAAAACAGATATGGATAGAACATAAATATTTTAAATTTTATTTTATTTATAATATATAGCTGTAGTAGCCGGCGTTACCCGAGGCTGTGACGTCATGAAGGGCTGGGTGACGTCATATAATTTTAAATTAAGAAAAACATAATGAAGATGATTTTTCCCGAGGATAAAACCAATACATTCGTGGTGATATGTAAAAAAATCTCCTTATGTGAAATTTGGTGCGAAAATAACCCTTCCCTTCTTATCGTCGATCTCTAATACTACCACTTTCGGTTTCCGGATTTGTACCAAAAGTTGATCAATTCATCCCACTGATGTATTAAGTAAAGATACCAAATTTCATCAAAATCGGTTGAGCCGTTCAGGCTGTACACATTTATACGGACAGACGGAAGGACGGACGGACGCACGGACAGACATCATGCTAAAAATACTTTTTTCTGTTAAGAAAATGCATGATTCGTGGTGATATATAAAAAATCTCCTCATGTGAAATTTGGTGTGAAAATAACCCTTCCCTTCCTATCGTCGATCGCTAATACTACCACTTCCGGTTTCCGGATTTGCACCAAAAGTTGATCAATTCATCCCACTGATGCATTAAGTAAATATACCAAATTTCATCAAAATCGGTTGAGCCGTTCAGGCTGTACACATCTATACGGACGGACAGACGGACGGACGGACCACTTCCGGTTTCCGGATTTGCACCAAAAGTTGATCAATTCATCCCACTGATGCATTAAGTAAATATACCAAATTTCATCAAAATCGGTTGAGCCGTTCAGGCTGTACACATCTATACGGACAGACGGACGGACGGACCTACGGACGGACGGACAGACATCATGCTAAAAATACTTTTTTCTGATAAGAAAATGCATGATTCGTGGAGATATGTAAAAATCTCCACATGTGAAATTTGGTGTGAAAACAATACCTCCCTTACTATCGTCGGTCGGTAAAAAACAGTATTATGAGAAAAATAAAATGAAAAAAATTCCAATATAAAAATAAGTTGACCTGTGGCCAGGTCCGAACCGACCGACGGTTTGAAGTAAATTAATTTCCAGCTACAGAAACAATTTCAAATAATTTTAATATATCTATTAATGTAATAAAAAACACAATCCACTCTCCCTATCTTCGGTTCCTCCTTCTCATTTGTATCATATTTTATACCCTCGGGATATAATCATCAGCCAACGTTAGTATCAAGATAAAGACGTGTATAAAGCTCACAATAACGAGAAATGTCAAAATGTGAGAATAATTTGAAATAAGTTGAACAGTTAAAGAAATGGAAAAATATGTTCTGAATGTGTGTAGATAAACTTTGAATATAATACTTTTTTATTAAAATATTTGTATGAATTGTGAAATATTTTTTTATTTTTTATATCGATTAATATAATTTTTTTTTTGTTTTTAATAATAGTAAAATATTTGCTTTCAAATTTTTGAATAGCGACGAGCATTTATAATTGTTCTGATATTTTGTTCTATAATAATTATAAAATTAAATATTTCTTTGTAAAATTATAAAAGAATGGAATTTCAAATTTAATATTTGCACAATAAAAAATTCTAATATAAAAAGAATTTAAATTATATATATATAGGTATATAATTTTTAATTATAAATTTTTTAATAAATATAAAAAATTCAATTGAAAAAAAATAATATCTTGGCTGAATAAAAAATTAAATATAGAGACAAATTTCAAAAATCTATTAATTATTATTACAATTTTCATTAAAAATTGGAATATAAAATATTTTTAAATTAGAAAATGTTTCTAACCTAGAGAGTGAATCGATTTCTTCTTCTTGCAAATAATTAATTTTAATGAGAAAGAAGAGAAATAATTTACATTTTGTAATGTTGTATCAAATATATAGTTATTGTTTGTTTATTATAAGTTAATTTAAGTATCTAGTATAAGGTTTATAAATAATGTACCATAATATTTCAAAGAAGTTGAATTTAATTTTATAAATTAATGTGATAATCGATATCTAAATTATTATTGAATTCTGAAATTCTTAGTTAATCACAGTAAGGTAAAACCCCCAGTAATTGACCACCCGCCAGTAGTTGGCCACTTTCCTGAAAAATACATAAAATAAGAGTTTTAAATATAATTTTCAATCTATTGTTTGCTTATGAGGTGCAATCATCGATGTAAATCCTTAAATTATAATTTTATATACAAAAAAAAATGTTTATATTTCTTTATAAAAAAAAGACGTTATATAAAAATTAAAGAGACACCAATATTTGTTGTGAATCAAATATTTTTTTAATTCTTAGATTAAAAATCCAAAAAATAATAAAAAAAACTCCTTCTTGAAAAAACAATATTTCTTGTTAATGATGTAGCCGGTCCTTATATAAGCGATAATCAGTGGACTGGTGAATGGTGGTCCTTTCCCCCCCCCCATTTCCGTCTGCTCTGGACGCTAACTCCTGAACGAATGTCGTTGTCTGACTTTTTTATATGTTTAGGTTATAGTTAGACATAAATTTGCATTCAATGTGTATAGGAACTTGAAAGAGGAGTTTTATTTGTGATAAATTGTGATTATGAGTCTAGTTGTTAGATTAGATGTGCTGTTATAGATCAAATCATTATTGTGTATATTTAATATATTCAGAGATAAGACAGTGTATGTCATAATGATCCATGAGCGGTCAAGAGAGGAGAGAGGGGGATTGAGCCCAGATAAATTATCTTAGGTAAATTCAATGAAGAACAGCTAAGTTAACCAAAATTTAGAATTTTCCTTTCCCTTCAAGGATTTTCTTTAGACAACGGTATACAAACAATTTAGCATAGTACATTGCTCGTGGATCATCGATTATGAAACAAGTTCCTCCAATGTGCTAAAAAACCGCCAATTTTTTTTAGTTTCCAGCCTTTAACTGTTACTACTATAGGAATAAAAACTTCTTTTTGAATAATAGGGTATCTAATCCTAGTTTGGGGAAAAAGAAATCCATTATTTTTACGTGAACTTCAAGACTTTATTTAACATGTTTTGCATTGTCCGATTTAGGTCAAATATGCACCATTTTGTTCTATAATTTGTTGCCATTTTAATGGTAGCTTCATTATGCCTCTCTCATAAAAGTCTTGGTCCTTATTAGCGAAAAACTCCAGCAATTGATTTTCACACTCTTCCCTTGATGCCAATTTCTTATCACTAAAAAAGTTTTGCAATGCAAGAAAAAGATGGTAATCGCTTGGTGCGAGGTCCGGACGGTGGATGCATCAAAACTTCCCAACCAAGCTCCCGGAGTTTCTGACGAGTCACTATAGAAGTGTGTGGCCTGGCGTTGTCCTGATGGAACACGACACACAGCTGCTTCACCGCGCTTTGACCACGATCGCTTTCGCATAATGTTGTCGAATGTGACCCATTTCTCATCCCCAGTCACCATCCGTTTAAGAAATGGGTTGATTTCATTACGTTTGGCCAAGGCTTCGCAGATGGAAATTCGATCCATCATGTTTTTTGGTGTTAATTGGTGTGGCACCCAAACATCAGCTTTGTGCAAATGGTTTAAAACTGTTTTGTGGTCGATCTTTAACTCCTGGGCGATGCTACGACTACTAACATGCCGGTCCACTTCGATGATTTCTGTGACTTTGTCGACATTTTCGACGACGGGCCTGCCTGTGCGAGGGGCATCCTTAACGTCAAAAATACCCGAACGGAATCGACGAAACCAACATTGCGCGTAATTAGCTGTTACAGTATCGGGACCATAAACACTATTCACATTTTCAGCCGCCTGACTTGCATTTTCGCCCTTATCAAAGAAAAACTGTAAAATGTACCGAATTTTCTCTTTGTTGACTTCCATCTTTAACGGCGTGTAACTCAGAACTGAATGGACAAAACAAAAAACTGCAAACGAATTCTTTTAGTGCGAACTGTTACCTTGACAACGAGCATAAATTTGAAATTGTTTGATCGATAATTTACGAGATATCGATCACTACAGCCATCTACCGAAAAAATAATGGATTTCTTTTTCTCCAATCTATTATATATATATATATATATATATTATTAATATAGGTGTTTGTGTTTTTTTTAATATTTAATTCCACTTAAACGTTATTTATGTAATTGAATCAAATTTTTAAAATATTTTTTTTATTATAAAAATTACTAAAAAAAATGTTATATTTATCACATCAAATAAAAAATTATACCAAAAAAAGATAATAATATGATTTTTCAAAATATTTAAATTTATATTTAAAAATTCAAAATATTAAATAAATAATAAAAGTAAAAATGAAAGGTCCGTTGTGAAAGAGAATAAGAACAGGGTTTAAAAGCAACTCTGGTAAAGATGGCAAGGATTGAGAGAGAGAGGAAAAAGGGTAGGGAGAAAGGGAGCCGGAGATTAAATGAATAAACGGCTGCTGCTAATTAGTGTGCTAAATGATATCCTAAGCTCGCTTGTTTCTTTATCACGACGAGAGGTGTGTTTACGGAATAGAATTTGAATCTTTGAGAGGGTTTGGTGACGGGAGGAAGGGAGTGAAAGAGAAAGGGGTATGGGGGGGTTAAGCCTGCACAACCACCTGTCCCTCACACTTACAACCCTCAACGCCCTCTATCCCCCTCTATACTACCATTACTTCTCTACAAGGGCATTTATTACCAGTAATTAAAAGCAAATATTTGCAGCCGTTCTGTGGGATTTTGATGTTTTAATCTTTTTACTGATTGATATTTGCATTTCCAACTGAGAATTGATTCAATGCAGAAGCAAATGATTGATTGTCTATAGGTGCATACTTATCATATTTCTATCTATACTTACATTTAAAAAGTAAAAAAAAATGTACAATAATTAATTTCCATTTTAAAATTACAAATCAATTAATTATAACTTTTTCTTAAATACTGAATCTTTTTTAAAATAATATTAGAAATTTTTACTGACTAATTAAGAAAAAATCCTCCCCATCCTCTTCCCTAAAGTTTCAAATAATTTGATTTCAAATATATATATACTTTTTTAAGAATAATCGAATGCATTTAGAGTATATTTGAATTTATGAGGTATAGAACACCGGCACAGTTCAATATTAGCATTTTTTTTTTGTTTGAATTATATTGGTTTTACGATTTGTTTTTGTTTTACTTTTGTTATTTACCCTTTAGATCAAGCTTGAAAAACAAAATGTTTGTTTATATTGAACTAGATATTATTTTTTTGGAAATTGATTGGTGGGTATCCACTGTGAGAGTACAGTTATGAACAAAATTAAAAACTATAAAATGTTTAATTTTATTAACTTAAGGTTGATCATTGATAGTTCTCATAAAGAATATTTGACCTAACTACTAACATATAACTCAATAATTTACGCATAATTTTTGCTTGTTATTAAGAGAGATATCTTTACAAAGTGAAATTAATGAATCATTTCAATGTATTGATTTTGAGACTGTGATTTTGATTGACACCTGTTGAGTGAGTAGTAAAAATATATGATTATATTCCAGACATAGATATTATTGTAAATCTTGCATTTTTACATACAATTAAATTAAATTAAATCAAATATATACAGAATCTTCCAACAATGTATAAATATTTTTTGTATCATTATAAAAACAGTATATATTTACAAATTAAATGTACAAATTAAACAAAACTAATGTAAAATTTGTATATTCAGAGCAAATATTTAATGTGGGCCCAAACCATTGGTGATAGTACTAAGCAAAGGTATATCGCATCTTTAGAAATTTCGTTGATATACAAATATATGAAGTAACAGATTGCAATGAAATTTAGCATAGTATAGTTGAAAATTAGAAGACGAGCAATAGTATACTTTTATTTTGAAAATTGCAAAGGAAAAAAATTGGGCTTGAACATTTTTCCTTAGGAAATTCTGTATAAAAAATTGATTTTGAATATTGTAAATGAAATAATAGAAATTTTGGATTATTAAATATATTGAATATACCTATATCAATTTTAATTAAATGGTACCTGGTTCACCGAGCCGCCGCTCGGTACTTTAAAAATATTGATATACAATTCTTTAATTATTTATTTTTTATTACAATTATTAAATGTTGCATCATTGCATCAATTTGATTAAAATGAATTGAACTGAGGTCCTCAATAATACAAACAAACAATTTTAACTAGCATAATAAGATTAATTCAAGTAATATCGTCTATTTCTATTCGACACCATTTTCAGTTATGAAATGAGAAGGGAATGAGTCAGTAGAGAGTAAAAAAAATTGTAATTGAAGACCGCCGTTTTTTAAAATAATTAAATTATTTTATAGATTATAAAATAAAATTTATTGTATTAACATTAAAAATATTAAAATAAAAAATAATAGTTTGATTTAATAAATTAAAATATTATAAACATTTTTATATATAATGGGAATTTCTCAGGGAGGTAGGGAGCCCAATTCATTTACCCATCCATGTTGCATAAGGCATCTTAATTTCTTAACATGGCGTATTTTAAAATTTAAAATAGAGGGAGAGAAAGAAAGAAACAAATTTTAGCTAGCATAATAAGATAAGATAAATTATGAATATTTAAGATTAAGGTTATTATTTAAAATAAATAAACGACAAAAAATATATGAAACAATTTCAAATAATTTAAAAGAACATAAATTAAAAAAAAAATGTCTTAAAACATACAGCCCTTATACGTGTGTATTAAACCACTGAAAGACAGAAAAGTATGCCCTGTGTATATAATATAATATATATTTCGTAATTTGATTACAAAATACCTATTATTAAAATAAATATTTTTAATTTTATTTTAGTTATAATATTTTGTATTTAAGGAAGCGCTGTCCGGCGTTGCCCAGTGTCATCTTTTTTATTATTAATTAAAATTTCTCTTTTTTAATAAGATAAAACTAACAAAGATTATTGTTTCCGAGGCTGAAACCAATACAGATCGATCTTTCTTTATAAAAATTATCTTTTGTGTGAATTTCAAAAAAAAAATCCTTAGAGCGGTTTAATATCTCAAAAATATACATATATATACATTTAAAATTCCGTTATTTTAAATTAATTAACTAATTAACATTTAGTTATAATAATATTCATAAGTTGCAATCTTGACTAAATTAATATGTAACTAATTAGTTTTAATTCAACAATGACTCTAAAAGAATAACATTAAAATATATTATAAAATTGCTGTAATATAAAAAGAATCCGAATAAACAACTAATCATTCTATTCTAACCTTATTTTAGGTAACTCAAATCTAAAATTGTATATAATGTTGATAAAACTGTAATTTATTTTTAATTTCTAATAAAAACTAACCTTATTTTAGAATTGTATGAAGTTATTTATTTGCTGAATTACATATATACATATGTATATATATATACAATTGTTGCTAGTATAATAAGATAAGATAAGATATTCTTAATGCCTTATGGTGTTTGACATTCGAGATTTGAAACTTGTGTAAATTCTTCCTTGTTTCTCATTGTGGTACCTCGCCATTAAAGAGCCCAGTATCGTTTAAAGCCTCACTTCATTTAATGTATTATTCGTACCTTATAATTATTTGATTTCTCGTTTGCCTTTTTCGTTTCATTAATTTACACCACAATTTTTCTCGTAAAAAGATTTATTCTTCTTATTTATCGTGTTCGTGTCCATATTATATATTAAAAAATTTCATTCGTAGATTAATTCGTTTAGTATTATACATTGATTTAAAATAAAAAATATATATTTAAAATTCTTGAATATCAAATAATACATTTTTTATAATTTTATATCTCGTGTTCATCCAAGCAAGGCAAATGAGAAATCATTATTTTTATTATAAATATAATAATGACAAATAAGTTATATATATATTCATTGTGTAAAGAATTCTATTATTTTCATATAATTTATTTTTATTTTTTATCATTACAAATCATAGTAGGAAGGATAATAAATATTTTGTCGTAAAACTTGAATTAACAATACTTTTGTTTAATTTCTTCGTATTAAATCTTCAGACTTTCACAGAGAAAATATTCGGTTTCCCACTACAACATAACCCTCGAAAACATACATTATACCATTCTCAACTCGGTTATATTAAAGAATTTCTTATTCTATATTTATATGAGAATGATTTCACTTTGTATTGACCATACGAGGTGTGGCTATTAAATAACGAGACTGCGCGCGCAGACGGCCTCCAGGAGAGGGTAGGCGGGAACCTAATGCACCGTTGTACAGCTGGAAGGGTCTACTATTCCAGTACGAGAACACATGACTGGCGGTGAAGTAGTTTTTTTTTCTGTAGCGGTTTAAAATAAATGTGTTGTTGTTCCTACGCCGAAAACGATGTGTGACAAATCAACCCCGACCGAGTGCTATAAATTATTAAAAGAGGCTTACGGTGAGAGTTCTTTATCACGTGCGCGTGTTTTTGAGTGGCACAAAAGATTTTCTGAGGGTCGAGAGAGCACCGAAGATGACCAGCGTCCGGGCCGTCCTGTTTCCATTTCAACTCCAGTGTTGGAACACCCTCCTTACTCCCCTGATCTAGCACCCTGCGACTTCTACCTGTTTCCGAAAATCAAGTCCGCACTAAAGGGAAGCCGAATCGAGTCGATGGAAGAGGTGAAAAGAAAAACGGCGGAGCTTCTGAAAGGCCTAACAAAAAACGACTTCGAACACTGCTTTGAGCAGTGGAAAAAAAAGGATGAAGCGGTGTGTGGCGAGTGGAGGGGAGTATATTGAGGGGGAAAGTTCGATTGTACCATAATTTTTTTAATTAAACCATTTTTTGTAAGCAGTCTCGTTATTTAATAACCACACCTCGTATATAAACAAATTTTGAAATTTTTAATTAGTTGTTGTATTAATATCTATGGTCATTAATATGACTATAAATCTGTTTTTGAAATTCATCTTTAGAAAAGGAAGGTTGTTTTTCAAATATAATTTTTTATGTTGAGTACTTAAGGCATATCGGATCAAAGGGGTATCTTTCAACCACTACAAATAACAACCTCAATCCCTTTATTATTCAGTATTTATTTATTTATTCTTTTATAAAGAAAATATTGAGGATTTAAAAAATATATTTATCTTTATTTTCTTTTAATAAAAATAATTTTTTATTTAATCAATTGAAACTTGATACACATTATTTATATTTCAATGTTAGATTTTGACAAATATTAAAAAAAAATTAATACAGATATTAAAAGTAAAAAAAGAAACGATTATGTGATCACTATTCTAACCAATTATACATTATACATATCTAAATTGGGATTAGAAGAACGAAGCTTTCCCACCTATATAGAAAGACTGGTAACCTAGGCTAATCAGTTATTAAGAATAATAAATACAAATTAATTATTATAGGTTAGAAATGGCCGAGAGATGAGGTAAATAGAGAGTTTAATAGCGCAATAATTCATAGTAGATATATAATTGTATATGATATTTTACGGGTAATAATAATCAAGAGTGTCAAGTTCTATACTAAAATTGGCAAAATTAATATCTATGTACTATTATATCAAATAATATTATTATTACATATTAATATTATAATATTAAATAAAATCTGATATTTTCCAAGACAGAGAATTTTTTATTCAAAATTAATTATGTTAAAATTATTTAAAAGATATTTATTTAGAATCATTTAAAAAAATTTGGTAAATATATACTTTTATAGGTGTATCTATATATATAAAAGGGAATGTCTGTCTGTCTGTCTGTCTCGCCTAAACTTAAAAACTACACTTCCGATTGCGATGAAACTTTCAGGGATTGTTGTGGGCATACCAAGGAAGGTTTTATAAAGAAAAATTTAGTTTTATTGATCACATCTCTGGAAAAAATCATCTTCATTAGTTTTTTTTTAATTTAAATGTATATATGTGATGTCACAGCCACCATATTTATTTTTTATTTTATTAATAGATACATTTAAATTAAAAAAAACCTGGCGTCCAAAATGTTAAAAATAGTCTGATTGCAACAAAACTTGGTACATAAGAGCTTTTAGGGTTTCTGATTATGAATATATTATTTTTTCAAAAATCAAAAATGGCGGCTCCGAAATGGCGTCCAAAAAGATAAAAATAGTCCAATTGAAACAAAACTTTTATTATATATTTTTTAACTATATTTTCTAATATTTCCAATAAAAATAAAAAACAAAAAATAAAATTTCAATTAAATTCATTTAATAAATTATTATTATTATTATTATTAATATTTTCACGTATTAAACGGTATATTATTATTATTATTATTATTATTTGTAATAATTCCAATAAAAATAAATAAAAATAAAAAACAAAAAAAAGTCCAATTAGAACTAAAATTTCAATTATATTCATTTAATACATTATTATTATTATTATTATTAAGTGTTCAGTTATCACATACGTATATATGTATACAGAGCTTTGCTGGGTCTTCTAGTATAATATATATGCCAAGGAACCAACTTTTATGCATTCATCTGGGAGATTAAAATCGGAACCCAAAATTGGGCAAATATCTCTTCAAATTGATAAATAAATTATAAATTATATTTATATTTAAACACAAAACGACTAATATATTCCATAATATTTTGGGAAATAATTGAATATTAATAAATTCTTCGGAGATACCATCAATATTAATAATAACATAAAATTGTATAAATTAAATAAATTACATACTTTCTACGTCAGTATTTAATGTATTTAAATATATTATATTATTTTTTTGTTGTTTTATATATTTGTCGGGAGGAAGGGCAGATCTTAAATCTTATGAATGCTTGATATATAAAGTATGAATACCCTCCCCTCCTCCCTTATCGATCGAGATCATATCTCTTTTTATTTATTTTAATTATTTAAGACTGAGAAATAGATTGGTTCATAAAAATTTAATAAATTTATACTCCAATCAAGTTCTTACTTAAGGTATTGCTTGTTATAAGAAAGAAGAATAAAGAAAAGAAAACATATTATTTTGTGAATACGAGAGCAGCAAGTTTTCGAAACGATTTTGCCATTTGTCAGGGAAGCAACCTTTGAGACTTATTAGAAGTGAAATTAATTAGAGTGTATGGAAGATGGGTGTGGATGGATATTTAGGGAGGGGAAGAGGTGAGCTTTGCTATTCAGCAGGTGTCCGGGGACATTTCCAACAAAGAAGGGGCGAACAATATTAGCTGACTCTGGATCAAGTTTAGGATCATCCTGGAACCAGGGGAGCTTAAGACTCAACCGAATCCTGTATTAATGCCACTTATGCCTTCGAGAAATTAATAACCGGCCTTGAATGTCGAAACTAGCATTAGGAGAGTTGTAATAAAGACGACAGCGAAAAGGGTCTGGATTCCTTTTAGATAATTGAAACCAATCAACGTATTTCATGAGCTTATCTGGGATCATATAACAGCTAGCTATAAATAAACTTTTTTAAAAAAATCATCTTTTCTGTTATATTTCAATAAAAATTCATTAACACATGACAAGTTCAAGAATAATAAAAAAAAAACATTAAAAAAGGTAATAGAATTTCTTTCATATTTTAGTTAATATAATTTTTTTAATTTATCTTAAATATATTGAGTATGAAAAAGAAGAATAAATCTTATCAAATAACCTATTGATATAAGATTTCTTCTTATTCATTTTTGAATCATTTTGTGAATAAAGGATGATCGAAAGAAATTCAATTATAAATATTTAGGCGGTTCAATGGTGGATTATTATCTACTAAAAGAGAAATTGTTTGGAAACAGATCGACATATGTCCAAAATTACATTGATTAATCTCATTGTTCTAGGATTTCCGTTATATATTCAAAATAGATTAAATAGAGAAAATATATATTCGATGCAAAATCTTCTGTCGGAAATTAAAACTCTTGATGATTTGTCAATGAATACAAAATATCGAGCAAAAAATGAACCACCAGTAAATAAAAAACCCTTGTGATATTTGTGTAAAGTTAGGTTTAATAATAGATTCCATACAATGGAAAATTGCTGGAACAAATTTAAATTTAAAAGAAATGAATCTAATATAAATAAAAATTTTAATATACAGAAAGGATGTGATATTGAGGAAAAATTAAGTTCACCGGACGAGAATAAAAAACTAGAGTTCCTGGAAAAATCCACTTCACTAATAAAAATAAAAGTAATTATAGAGAAAAATAGAAAAAAAATCTGGAGTGTCTCCACTCGACTATCTCGCAATTTGAATTGGATTAAATAACATAAAATATTATATTTCAATTAAATTTAATTAATTATAAATTATAAATTAAAATTAATAGATAATATTTATTAAACCAGCGCATGTTTGGCTCTTTGTAGATGGCACCACGTCACATGTTGGCGGGTGAGATTTGCAGTGTTAAAAAATTAATTCTGGTACTTTCAGCGATTCAATCAAGCTGAAATTCTATACATAGCAGTTTTATACAATTATTAATCATGTGAAAAATTATCAAACATATATCTTTATTTTTACGGTCACTTTAGAGGAAAAACAATAAAAACGCTGTAGATCATGACTCTCTTCCGGTTGAGCAACATTTCTCAAAAGTTGATAGAAAACTACAAATTTTGAATAATGTCCATGTACTAAATTTCATAATTCTAGCTCAAACCGTCTTCGAGTAATCTTGGTTACATACATAAACACACACAGACATTTTTCTCAACCTTAGTGAAAATGATTCAGGAACCTTCAAAACGTATAAAAACATCAAAATCTCAACATTTTCGTGATCGCAATACTTTCTCTGGCGAAATAGTAATTAAAGCCGTATATGATAGTGGGTCAACGTGCTCTTTAATAAATAAGAAATTAATAGAAGCGATTAATGCCAAATTAATATATATAATAACAAAAGCATTTTAAAATTTATAACGGGAGTGGATTTTTACAGAACCCGGGCAAAGCTAAAAATAAAAATTGGAGATATTGAAGATGAGATAAAATTTATAGTTGTTAAAAACAATAATTTTAACTATGAAATGCCTTTGGGATTGGATGCCATTATGAAATTTAAATTAATACAAAAAGAAAATTTAGAAATAGTACAAAAAAAAATTAATAAGGTTGATTGTGAGAATGAATTAAATAATATACAAACAGATAAACAAATAATTAATTTAAATAACAAAAACAATAAAATTTACTCAAAATGTATAAGAAATGAACATGATGATATCTTAAAGGACAAGACAAAAGAATTTTTAGATGATATAATTTCTGAATATGAAGAATGCTTTGCAAAAAATAAATTTGATGTTGGTAAAATAAAAAATTTGAGGCACAAATAAAACTCAAGGAGGAGATTTACATTGCTAAAAAACCGTATAAATGTTCACCTAGAGACCAACAGGAAATAGAATATCAAATTAATGAACTTTTAAAAAATGACTTGATTGAAGAATTAGACTCTTGCGTTCAAGAAAAATGAAAACAAAAAAAACTAGGCTATTTATTGACTTCTCTCATTTAAATCGCTATATAATTCCCGAAGCTCATCCCTTTCCCAGAATCGAGCACTTAATTATGAATGTTAACGATTTCAATTGGTTCACATCATTAGACATGAACTCTGCGTTTTGGTCCATTCCAAATAGAGAGAAGGATCGGAGGTGTAGTTAAACACGCTTTTATTTCTGTAAAGCATTTCTCGCATTAATGCGTCCATTATGACCGAGAAATTTTATTGATTGCCTTACAAATCTACATTTTTCCAAATTTATTTTGAATCCTTCTTCTTTTAAAGTTTCAAAAACCACTCTTAAATGTCTTATAATGATCATCAAAGGACCTAGAAAAAATTAATGTATCATCTATATAGTTAATACAAAATTTATTCAAATTTTTTCTTCTCAAGATTTTAGCTAACACTCTTTGAAATATTTTATAAGACTCTTGAACGCGATTCCAAAAGAAAAAAAAATGTAGGCCAATATAGCGTCCTAAAATCAAAAAAATTACCAAATTTGTATCTAATAAAAATATAAATCTAGTATATAATACGATGGATAACCTCCAATCTAATGGTATGGTCGAAAGACTTAATCAGATTTATTAACTAATGTAAATATGCAAAGTGTAAATAATAAATAACCACTTATTTCAGAATCATTTGAGGTTTCATTTACGAGAAAACACCCTTCCACGTCACCTTCTTACATGTATATAAAATAAAAAGAGATTTCTACTAATGCATTAGTACCTTAAAATGGTTCAATTTGGATAAAGAAATATTACTGGATTCATAGGAATGTAAATTTACCGGTTTACCGGTAAAATACCGGTAAAATATTTTCCTGAAATAGCAAAAAAAGATAATAATTAGCTGGAGTGTCTCCACTCGACTATCTCGCAGTTTGAATTGGATTAAATAACATAATATATTATATTTAAATTAAATTTAATTAATTATAAATTATAAATAATAAATATTAAACCAGTGCATGTTTGGCTTTTTGTTAATGGCACCACGTCATAGTGTTGGCGCGTGAGATGTGCAGTGTTAAAAAATTAATTCTGGTAATTTCAGAGAATCAATCAAGCTGAAATTCTATATATAGCAGTTTTATACAATTATTAATCATATGAAAAATTATCAAACATATTTCTTTATTTTTACGGTCACTTTAGAGGAAAAAAAATCAAAACGTTGTACGTAATGACCCTCTTCCGGTTGAGCTACATTTCTCAAAAGTTGATAGAAAACTATGAATTTTGAATAGTGTCCATGTACCAAATTTCATCATTCTAGCTCAAACCGTTTTTGCGTAATCTTGCCTACATACATACACACACACATACACACACACACACACACACAGACATTTTTCTCAACCTTAGTGAAAATGATTCAGGAACCTTCAAAACGTATAAAAACATCAAAATCTCAACATCGAAAATTTTCGTGATCGCAATACTATCTCTTACGAGATAGTAAAAATGAAAGTAATTTTGATTTTCATGTCACATTTTTTATTTTAAGATTTTTTTAAAAAAATAACTTCTTAAGAAACTTAAATTACTTAAGGGTTCATCTGGGTTGATCTAATTTTTGTACAAAATAATCCAGAGATATTTTACATATTAATTCATTTTTTAGTTCAATGCTTAAAAATGTATTTTGGTTGGTTAACTCATCCAACATAAATTTCAAAGTAACATCGACTACATATAAATTAGACTTTTCATTGGATAAGGTTTCAACGGCTTATGTTAATTATTTTAACGTTAATATATGAAAAGTTCTATAGTTTAATTAAAATAAACATGTATAAATTAGTAAATAGTACTATTTATATAAAATATTAATTAATAATTACTTTAAAAAATTTCATATAAAATTCTAAAATATTTTAACATTTGACGTCACACGTGTATATGTGTTTGTGATAAAAATAATTTTTTGAGAGTATTGTTGATAACTTGATATATGTTATGTGTTATGTTATATGTTATGTAAAACGAATTGTAGCGAAAAAAGAAAAACAAAAAATTTTTATTATAATTTTTGTAAGTATGTGTTTCTTCTCGTATTCAATTAAAATATTTTGAGTTGAACATTGATGAAAGAAGAAAATTGTATGAAAGAAGAAAATTGTACTACATGGGTTTTTTAGATGAGAAGAGTGCGAGGAGGTGAAAAATAGTCTTCGAGAAGACAAAGTGTGGAAATTCGCATTTATGGGTAAATTACAAAAATTTACTTATCGATATTTACCGGTAAATTTACCGGATGTTTTTTTGCAAATTTACCAGTAAATCGGTAAACCGGTAAACCGGTTTACATTCCCTACATAGGATTTTTATGAAATTGAAACAAAGAAAAAATTATAAAAAACTTTAAAATTATCAAGATGTTTTTTCTAACTGAACTAAAAAGATATTTATATATAAATTAGATATAAATATATATACATCTATATAGTTCCTGAACTTGTCATACATTTAATTTTTTCTTTAATAATTATGCTTAAATATACATTATATCTGTGATTTATAATCAAATAAACCTGAATACATATTCTTAAAAAATCCTTATTTTTCTCTAATTTTAATAGGTTTTAGAGATAAGGAATCATTTACCAATTTTTGCATAAGATCAATGTCTTTTTTTACACGGTTTTTTCTGGAACCAATTACCTGGTGCAGAGAATAAGAGTTGGATGGAAGAAGCTCATGTTAGGGTTAGGGATGGTTGAAAGGATGTTGTGCGTGCTGAGGACAAGGACTTTTGAGCTCCGATGAAGCACAGAGATAGATAGATTTAAAATATACATATATATAGAAGTATATAAATTTATCGGTGAGTCCTTTCCCTCAAATCTGATGTTTCTATTATTAATTTAATTAACTATAAAAAATGATAATATAATTTCGAAGGGTAATAATAAAAACCTTATATAGGATCTCTTTTGTTTGTAATTAAGTCTTCCATTTTTACCGACCGACGATAGTAAGGGAGGTATTGTTTTCACACCAAATTTCACATGTGGAGATTTTTACATATCTCCACGAATCATGCACTTTGTATTGCTTAACAGAAAAAAGTATTTTTAGCATGATGTCTGTCCGTCCGTCCGTCTGTCCGTATAGATGTGTACAGCCTGAACGGCTCAACCGATTTTGATGAAATATGGTATATTTACTTAATGCATCAGTGGGATGAATTGATCAACTTTTGGTGCAAATCCGGAAACCGGAAGTGGTAGTATTAGCGATCGACGATAGGAAGGGAAGGGTTATTTTCACACCAAATTTCACATGAGGAGATTTTTTTACATATCACCACGAATCATGCACTTTGTATTGGTTTTATCCTCGGGAAAATCATATTTATTAGTTTTTTCTTGATTTAAAATTATATGACGTCATCCAGCCATTCATGACGTCACAGCCTGGTCTTGCATATATATTATAAATAAAATAAAATTAAAAATGTTTATATTTATTATTTATGTATCCATATCTGTTTTTTATTACATTAATAAATATATTAAAATTATTTGAAATTGTTTCTGTAGCTGCTAATTAATTTACTTCAAACCGTCGGTCGGTTCGGACCTGACCACAGGTCAACTTATTTACCCATCTTTTTTTCCTTCATTTCTTTAAACAAAAAATATTATATTCCCTTCGATATTTCATAAAAATTTATAAACTTATTAATTAATTTTTATATTAAATAAAGAAAAAAATATATGTCAAGAGCTCCCCTCTCTTTCTGTCTCGTTAATAATTTAAACTATATCATTTATAATTTAAAAGAACTTTATTAAATAAAAACAGAGAAAGATGGAGAGGAGAATAAGAGAAGAAAGAAATGAACAATATAAAAAAAAAACGTAAATATGAAAAATAGTAAGCAAATAGTTAACTATAAAAAAAAGTTAATTAAAATTCTGTTCAACGTTGTTAATTTGACTTTAATTCGTTGAGAATAAAATTAGAAAAATAAAATTAAAAATTTAATATCTAAAAATAAATTAAAGTATTATTTTATTTTTTTTTTTTATTTTTTTAATCTTTTTTATGTTGACATGAAGATAAATAATAAGAGAAGTTATTAAGAAAAATAAAATTTTGCAAGGAAGGCTGAGATTTCCTATAAGGGATGTTAAAAAAGATAGTTAATGTTCATAAATAAAAGAATGAAGTACTTAAAATTTTTTTATCAATTATAAATCTGATGAAAAGAAATTAGAAATAGTGTTTTACATTTTTATCATATGTATATGAATATATATTGATTATATATTTGAATATGAAAGAATTATATTTTTAATGTAAAGTGTCAATTTGTTAAAAAAGAAAACATTCTAAATTTTAATTTTCACTCATTTTCATTTTGTTAAGTGAATAGATAAAATATATAAAAGATTAAAATTGATGGATTAATGGAAATGTGAAAGAAGAATGATGGAATGAGACCTGAGAATATCTTTAAAAAGTCTTGTAAATTATTCGATCACTTATTGAAACAACCTATAGAACACCTAATGAATCTAGTTTCACTTCGAAATTGAGAAAAAACGATTTTTCTATACCAAACTGAGTTACAATCGTGCAATTTTACCTCTAAGATGAGAGAAATATAGGTAGGGGCACTATATATAGTTAGTATCAAAAATATTTTCAAACAATGAAAGCTATTATAAAAATCTGGAGTGTCTCCACTCGACTATCTCGCAAATTTGAATTGGATTAATTAACACATTTATTATATTTAAAATAAATTTAATTAATTATAAATTATAATTAATAAATAATATGTATTAAACCAGCGCGTATTTGGCTCTTTGTTGATAGTACCACGTCACGTCTGGCGAGATAGTAAATAAGTTGACCTGTGGCCAGGTCCGAACCGACCGACGGTTTGAAGTAAATTAATTTCCAGCTACAGAAACAATTTCAAATAATTTAGATGTATCTATTAATGTAATAAAAAACAGATAGGCATAGAACATCAATATTTTTAATTTTATTTTATTTATATATGTAAGACCAGGCTGTGGCGTCATGAATGGCTGGATGACGTCATATAATTTTAAATTAAGAAAAAACTAATAAAGATGATTTTTCTCGAGGATAAAATCAATACAAAGTGCATGATTCGTGGTGATATGTAAAAAATCTCCTCATGTGAAGTTTGGTGTGAAAATAACCCCTTCCCTTCCTATCGTTTCCTTCCGGTTTCCGGATTTGCACCAAAAGTTGATCAATTCATCATACTGATGCATTAAGTAAATATACCAAATTTCATCAAAATCCGTTGAGCTGTTCAAGCTGCACACATCTATACGGACGGACAGACGGACAGACATCATGCTAAAAATACTTTTTTCTGTTTAGAAAATGCATGATTCGTGGAGAAATGTAAAAATCTCCACATGTGAAATTTGGTGTGAAAACAATAACTATCGTCGGTCGCTAAAAAGCAGTAAAACATGAATATAAATGTGGAAGTTGGACTCTTGCAAATTGAGAATCTATTTAGTGTCGCTGATATCACTATCACAGGTCGTATAAAAATTGAAGACGAGAGGAAAGTTATACTACACACCGATATACCTACCGGTTAACATGAATGATATTTCAGTAACAAGTAAAATAATTAAAAGAGACACAGAGAAGAAATTCAAGCAGACCTTCAACAATCGAAAGGTTACAGCAACCGTTTTTTGGGATGTGAAAGGTGTGTTTCTTGTTGAGTTCAGGCGGCCAAAAACAACAATTAATTCAGTCGTATTTGTTTGGCGAATTTGTGTCCATTGTAGTGACTTTCGTTTGGTTTCGGGTGTGTCATATCGAATCCAAACTAATGACGAGGTTAAAAACAACGCCATACCTCACTTCAACTCGTTGGCGGCAACATTTTATAAAGAGGGTCTTGGTAAGCTGGTCCAAAGTTACGACAAATGCCTCAATCTTCACGGCGATTATGTTGAAAAGTAAACATAAGTGAAGGTAACTTTTGGTAATAAAATGAGATTTTTAGATACATTTGTCTCTAATATATGGCCTTTAGGTTGTTGAAATAAAATGACCCTCGTATTTATTTTTAAGCAAAAAAATATATTAATATACCTATTTATACCGAACCCAGTCAAAATTACTGCTTTAGTATAAGAAGCAACCGCAAATAAAATCACACAATAATTGTTATAAATGTTAAGCAAGCTAAAACAAATTTCTTTTAATATTTTAAAAAATCTGGAGTGTCTTCACTCGATTATCTCGCAAATTTGAATTGGATTAAATAACATAATATATATTATATTTAAATTAAATTTAATTAATTATAAATTATACATTAAAATTAATAAATAATATTTATTAAACCAGCGAGTCTTTGGCTCTTTGTTGATGGCACCACGTCATGTGTGGCGCGTGAGATTTGCAGTGTTAAAAAATTAATTCTGGTAATTTCAGCGAATCAATCAAGCTGAAATTATATATATAGCAGTTTTATACAATTTTTAATCATGTGAAAAACTATCAAACAAATATCTTTATTTTTACTATCACTTTAGAAGAAAAAAAATCAAAACGTTGTAGGTAATGACCCTCTTCTGGTTGAGCTACATTTCTCAAAAGTTGATAGAAAACTATGAATTTTGAATAATGCCCATGTACCAAATTTCATCATTCTAGCCCAAACCGTTTTTGCGTAATCTTGGTTACACACATACACACACACACACACACACACACACATATATATATATATATATATATATAAATATATATATATATACAGACATTTTTCTCAACATTAGTGATAATGATTCAGGAACCTTCAAAACGTATAAAACATCAAAATCTCAACATCGAAAATTTTCGTGATCTGGCGAGATAGTAAAAAACAATTAATAATATTTTAATTAAGTGCCTTGAATTTTTTTTCGCCCTTGTTTTTTTCTTATTTGTGAAAATTATAAATTATCTTTATTAATTTATATATAATTTTTTTGTTTTATTTTGATTTTAGTAAGAAGCAGTAAAAAGAGCAAAGAAAAATAATTTCTCAATTATTGCTGCAAATAATTGATATTTCAAATCAACTTTCTGATAATGAAAATGATGAAATGAAAGTGAATTATCTGATAATAATGATATTTGTGATACTGATCTTATTGAAAATAAATGTTCTGATGTACCTTCTGAGAGCAATCAGAATTTATAAACTAAATAAAAGAAAATTAAAAGGATGAACTTCCAAAAAAATATGTTTTATGTAGTTTTTGTTGAAAATTATTTATGTTTCTATTATTATCATTTAATTACATATATATTCTCTATTAAAATTCAAATTATACAAAAACTCTACTTTAAAATTCATTTTATGATTTTCTTATCATTTCATTTCATGTGAAAATATTGAATATCTAACATAAGAGAAAAAGGATTATTCGTTATTTTTTATCATTTTCATTGATAAATTGTGAAGAAAAGATGTCTTTAGTTAGATAAAGATATAAACATAGTGATTAAAGACGTTTATTAAAATGATAAATATTGAAGATATTAATGATAAGCATTTAAAGATGTGTTAAAGAAGAAAGAAGTCACTGAGAAAGTATATGTAATTTAAAATACTCAAAGAACTAATGGAGAGTGAATAATAGATGAAAGAGTAGTGATGGAATAATGGAGAAATGAAGTAGGAGGAGTATGAAATAGAATTGATGGACGATGATGGTGTTCATTCATTTTTGAGGAAATTTAACTTATAAGAGATTTTCTGAAAGTAATAGAACCTTTATAAAATTATTGGTTATTAAAACCTAAACATATAAAATAGATCGGTTTATCATCATGAATAGTTTGCAATAAATGCAACTAACAAAAGTGACAAATATTTATGTCTGGCCCGGAATTATCATATTGGACAAGCCGAAACAAAATAAAATATTGTTGAGCCTGTCGGATCACCTGTGCCACTAGTGAAGGAGTTAAAAAAGAATTCTCACAACTCTTTCACACGGGGAGTAAAATAAAATTATTTGGGAAAGGGACCCTGAAGCCCTGAGCCCAACATCAACAAAAAGTAGAAAGGTGATTGGCTGTGATGGGTCACGTGACCCGTTTGCAAAGTCAATCCAGCCACTGAACAGTCCAACCACGTGTTTGAATATAAATATACAAAAAAATATATATAAAAAGAAAAAACTTATATAAAAATAAATTGATATTAAAATAAATAAATCTAAATCAGGGAGAGGCTTTAACACATATCGTGATTATAATAAATGAAATCAGGGCAGTGATATCATGTCGAAATTGATTTGCTCTGGCTCCGACCAGTGGTGTGCTAATTTTTTTTTTTTTTTTATCGGAACGCGTTCCGGACTCCGGTTCACGGTTCGGAAAAACAAGCCGGTTCGTTCGGGTTCGGTTCAAACCCTTGTTTATAATAATACATATAAAAATTCGTTAAAAATTAGAAAATAAAATCAGCAATTCTTTTTAATTTTTTTTTTCAATACGTCAGCCAATTCTTGTTATCAGAAATCATCTTTAGTTCCGGAACGCGTTCCTGTCCACAAAAAGGAAGTACCGGAACGACGTTCCGGCTCGACAACACCACTGTGGCTCCGACTAAATTTAATAAAAATCTAATAGAAGAGTCACAGCAGATCAATTGGCTCTACAGCTCTGAGAAAAAATATCAATTTTCTGGGCATTTCATAGGGGAAATAGGCCTCCTCTCTATAAAAAGAAACAGCAAAGATAAAAAGAAAACTAAAAATATTCAAAGATAGATTTATAAATTAACCTCTTCACGTGTGTCACTTAGACATTCATTATTTTTGTATATATAAACTTATTTATTTTACATAACTCATTAAGTATATATGGAATAAGAACACAAAAATAGAATGGTCAATATATAGAATGAATGAATATATGTATTGCTTAGTTAGAGTAACTAACCTTGAAGAAGCACAAGATCGTGAATGAATCGAATTTTCCACAATGTTTGCTGTTTTCGAATTAAATATCTTTCAAATAAATTAATATTGAATATTAATTCTATATATTTTTAATACAAACATCCATAAATATAGATGAAAATGTTTATAATAATATTAATATTAATAATATAATATGATATTAATAATATATATTAAAAAAAGTTAATAAAGTGAATTTGAAACGCCCTTATATATCACCCCTTAATTACGTACTTTTATTACTTAAGTGTGCTGAGCATTCCTATTCGCCTTTGCATGAAAGATCGTTTCAACATTCCCTTCCACAGAATGGGCGTTAAATTTTTTTTTTTATAGTTATTATAGGGAGGAGGGTAAAGAGGATGGAAAAGCTTAAAAATTGACGAAAATTAATAATCATATATTATATATGCCATATTAAGTGGATAATTTATTTCTTTTAACTGTTGTAGCTAGGAAAAGTACTACTACTACACAAATAAAAGAAAAAAAGAAAATAATTCATTTTAATGCCTATATTTGGATATTCACTCATTTTTATGTAATATATTTTTCGTTTTTTCTAGGAATACATACATTAATTGAACTCAATTATACCTATAATATTATTAAAATTTATTAAAACTTATATTTCTATTATTATATACTTTTTCTTTATTACTTTTTTTAAGATGCATAATTAGAATAAGCTGGAGTGTAACCACTCGACTATCTCGCAATTTGAATTGGATTAAATAACATAAAATATTATATTTCAATTAAATTTAATTAATTATAAATTATAAATTAAAATTAATAGATAATATTTATTAAACCAGCGCATGTTTGGCTCTTTGTAGATGGCACCACGTCACATGTTGGCGGGTGAGATTTGCAGTGTTACAAAATTAATTCTGGTACTTTCAGCGATTCAATCAAGCTGAAATTCTATACATAGCAGTTTTATACAATTATTAATCATGTGAAAAATTATCAAACATATATCTTTATTTTTACGGTCACTTTAGAGGAAAAACAATAAAAACGCTGTAGATCATGACTCTCTTCCGGTTGAGCTACATTTCTCAAAAGTTGATAGAAAACTACAAATTTTGAATAATGTCCATGTACTAAATTTCATAATTCTAGCTCAAACCGTCTTCGCGTAATCTTGTCTACATACACACACAGAGACATTTTTCTCAACATTAGTGAAAATGATTCAGGAACCTTCAAAACGTATAAAAACATCAAAATCTCAACATCGAAAATTTTCGTGATCGCAAAACTATCTCTGGCGAGATAGTAAAAAAATGATTGACTATATAATAAAATTAGAAATATTATTAACTCTCTACGAGTATTTATCATCAAGTTATATTTCATTGCAAATATTATTTCAATTAGAAATTTTAATTAGAAAATATGTATAATATATAATTAGAAAATATAATAATTTAATTTAAGTTTGACTGAAATGATCATGCTGGTAAAGAGCTCATTGAATATATGAAGAAAAAAACTTTTTTTATAAGTGAGAAATATAAGTTATTGTAATTTATTAGTGGAGATTACATAATGTTATGAAAATTCGTTTATATGAATTCTAAATTTTTGTGAAATTTAAATTCAAATAAATCCATTATAAACCTAATTTTTTAACCTAAATTTTGAAAAGTAAATATATTTATATTCTTATCTTCCCTATCATTTTTAAGGATAATTTGAAAGTATTGTAAACTGGAATAATTTGTGATATTATTTTAATAGAAAATAATTTAATTGTGAAAGTGAAACAAGTTATTTGAATATGCCTTGAGGGGGAGTAGAAAATGAAGTCCAAGACAAGTGGAGAGAAGTTCAGGAAGGAAACGACGTGCCCATCCCCATAGGAGATCTTGTCCGAGTTATAATTTCGAACCCTTTAGGCTTTCAATTTCAACCCTTTACGAAGCTCGTTTCAGAAATGTGGCTTTGAACTCTTTAAAACAAGATCGTAATACAATATATATATATATATATATATATATATAAATGACATAATAATTATTTCATAACCTTCAGTTATAAAATTAGATAGAAAGGGAGATTTAAATTATAACAACTTGCAAGGGCTCGGTCCAGTAGAGGATGATATCAGTTGATGAAGGAGCCGCTGACCTCCTATGGCCTGCCATGAATCGTACTTCTGGAAACATTTTCTAGGACATTCAAGAATATTCTAGGGCATAGGTTCTTAAACTTATGTACTCCACGGACCCCCACTTGAAAAAATTTTTTTTGACGGACCCCCATCACAACTTTAGGTACTTTTCGTCATTTTATTAATTAATTTCTGGCTTACGATCTCATAAGGACAAGGATATATGATGAATATTTCTAACAGTGATTGGTGAATAACGATTTTTTTGCATATTGTAGAACACATTTTATTAGAAATTATAATATTGAAGAAAGAAAATACAAACATTGTCATAGCAACAAATCTCACAAATTATAATGGGTACTTACATTAAATTCATATAAATATTTTATAATTTTTTTCAGAAAATATTAAATAAGAAATATTTTAAAAAATAACTGCATCTATCTCATTAAATATAACTTACATATTTAATGAGATGTATGCAGTTGTTTTCTTGAAACAAGAATCTCAATATCTGGCTTAATATTGGAAACTTTTAATCTAAGATCCGGCTCTACATTTAATTTGTTTCTATATTTAGACTTAATATAAAATAGTACCGAAAAAGCTTGTTCGCATAAATATGTTGTGCAGAATGGAATGGAAAGTGTTGAAGTGCTTTATTTGCAAGCGCAGGATAATCTGACCTGAGAAGTAACCAAAAGTTGCTCAATTCAGTTTTGTTAAATTTTAGTTTATAAGTTGTATCACATGATAATTCCACGAGAATATCTTGTTCAGGTGCAGATAAATGTTTAGCATTTGTAATTTCCATATTAAATGGATCTCTGATCCAGTTATTGCAAGGATCAGGAGTAGAAAAATACTTCCTGAAGTTGCTTTTCAAAGTAATTAAATGTTCAACAAATAATTGACGCGTTTGATTAAGCAATTTTTCACTGGAGCTTTCTATGAAATCATTGAGAGTTGGAAAAGACTCATATACACTGTTCTGGATGCGTTTCGACCACAAGTCGATTTTTTTAATCATTGCTTCTATTTTATCTTCAACTTTAAATATATTTACAACAGTACCTTGCAGGCTCAAATTAAGTTCGTTCAATTTTGTAAAAATATCAGTCAAGTAAGCCACCTTAGCTAACCAGATAAAATCATTGAAACATTCGGTCAGTTCAAAATGCGCATCTATTAAAAACAATCGTATTTCATCTCGAAGCTCAAAAAGGCGAATGAGTACTTTCCCGCGGGACAACCAACGTACATCTGTATGTAATAATAAATGTGTATGTTGACTACCCATTTCCTCACACAAAATTTTAAAAACTCTGGAATTAAGTGGACGAGCCTTAATGAAATTGACAATTTTAACTACTTCGTCTAATGTTCTTTTCAAATCTGGTGACATATTTTTGGCTGCTAATGATTCTCTGTGAATGCAGCAATGATTCCAAACAACCTGAGGCGCAACATTTTTAATAAGAGCAATCAATCCAGTTCTTGTACCTGACATTGCACGAGCACCATCAGTGCAAATTCCAACACATTTTGGCCACTCTATTTCATTTTCGGTTATAAAATTATTCAAACTGTTAAATATGTCATTAGCTGTCGTTCGTGAAGGTAGTGAATCACAAAACAATACATCTTCTTGTATTTGATTTTCAAACTCATATCTAATGAAAGCTAACAAATTGGCATTATTAGTGACATCAGTACTTTCATCCAATTGTAATGAGTAATAGTGACTTTTGCGCACTCTCGATATTAATTCTTCTTTTATATTACATGACATGTCTTCAATCCTATTCTTAACCGTATCATTTGATAATGAAATCAAATTTATATCGTTTGCTGCTTTAGTTCCTAACATTATATTTGTAATTACTTTTGTAGCAGGAAGAATTAATTGCTCTGCTATATTATGCGGCTTTCCTGCTTTAGCAATAAGTAGAGCTACTTCATATGATGCCATTACTGCTTTCTTACTCATACCACCAGATCCCGTCTTTACCATCAATTTCTGACTTGAATTAAGTTCTTCTTTTTTCATTTTAAAAAATTCGATAGACTTACTAACATGCTCGCTGTGCTTTGTTTGTAAATGACGTCTGAGATTAGCAGGTTTCATACTTTCATTGGATAAACTTTCCTGACATAGAACGCAGACTGGTCTTTCCACATCATTGTTGCAAATATAAGTAAATCCAAATGATAAATAATCATCCGAATATTTTCTAGTTTTGCGTTTCTTGGTAGAGTTTGCTGTTGATGCCTCATCATCTGATTCTTTCCGTTTCTGTGTTGAACCAGTTTGTAGCCAACGATCCATTTTATGGAGTAATTTATTAACATTGAACTACAATAATATAAATATAATATAAATATAATATAAATATAACGAATTATTATTTACTAGCTATGTTTTAATATGATTTTAAATGAATGTTTTAATATCATTTTAAATGAATGTTTTAAATCATTTTAATAAATGTTTTAAATAATTTTAAATAAATGATTTAATATCATTTTAAATGAATATTAATTTATATAATAAATATATTTCGTAATTTGATTCTAAAATATTATTAATTTCGTAATTTGATTCTAAAATATTATTAAAATAAATATTTTTTATTCATAAAACTAACTTATACTTACTCTCAAAAACAGCCTTTCTGGGAAATTGCAAAATGTGTTTAGTGTTTTTATAAAATAATGATCATGCAAATTACACTAAAAATTAAAAAAAATTATTAGCTATAATAAACTATTATTAGCTATAATTTAATTATAATTAATTAAATTAATAAAAATAATTTAAAGATACAACTCGTTGAGAAATGAACTTATAATTAACATTAATAAAAATAATTTAAAGATACAACTCGTTGAGAAATGAACTTATAATTAACATTTGCTTTAAAACTGTTTAAAACCCCAGAGTGGACGCTGACAATTTGGGTTTTTCCGGGTAAGACTGTCCCCTCCCCTGGTTTTCCCCAATAACAAAGTGAAAGAAAATTCCCTTATATGCCTCCCCTTCCGAGCCCCTAAGAGGGGTTATTTTAAAGGAACAATCGAAAAATGATTTTAAATGAATGAATGGATGAAAATTCAAATTTTATATATAGTTTTTTATATATGTTTATTTATTCACAAAAAATTAATTGACATAATTATCAATTTAATAAAATAAAATAGTATTATTAATAGTATTAAATTATAGCCGTAATTCTCTAGGAGGATATAGTTACACAATGAACTTTAAATATTTATATATGTATATATTTTTACGATGATTTTTTTCCGAGGACCGCGGACCCCCAGTAAAGGCTTCGCGGACCCCCAGGGGTCCGCGGACCACAGTTTAAGAACCACTGTTCTAGGGTGGTGTTATCCAGAATTTAATTAATCAAATTCTATTCAAAAAATATTTAATTTCTTTAATTTTTTTTACTATCTCGCCAGAATATTTTCGATGTCGAGATTTTGATGTTTTTATACATTTTGATAGACCCTGAGTCATTCTCACTAAGGTTGAGAAAAATGTCTGAATATATATCTGTGTGCGTGTGTATGTAGACAAGATTACGCAAAAACGATTTGAGCTAGAATAATGAAATTTGGTACCCGGGCATTATTCAAAATTCGTAGTTTTTATCAACTTTGGAGAAATATAGTTCTTTCGGAAGAGGATCATTACCTACCACGTTTTCATTTTTTTTTCCTCTAAATTGACCGTAAAAATAAAGATGTATGTTTTATAGATTTTCACATCATTAAAATTTGTATAAAACTGCTATATACTTGATTGAATCACTGAAAGTACTAGAATTAATTTGTTAACACTGCAAATCACGCTTCAGCACGTGACGTGGTGCCACTAACAAAGAGCCAAACACGTGCTGGTTTAATAAATATTATTTATTAATTTTAATTTATAAATTATAATTAATTAAATTTAATTTAAATATAATATATTATGTTATTTAATCCAATTCAATATGCGAGATAGTTGAGTGGAGACACTCCAGATTTTTTTTAATGAATTTCTGTTTTTCTTTAAATGTTAAGAAAATTTATTTGGTTTGTTTGCTTAACCATTCCTCTTATAATTTATCAATCAAATATCATTATGAGAACATTTCAATTTTTGAATATTATGAATGAGCTATAAAATGATTGAAAAACTAATTAAAGCTTAATTGAAAAAGAGAGTAATTGAGAAATATTAGTCTTGAAGAAATGAAGTATTCAGAAGATAATTTTCAAATAAAAACAATATATAAATATAAATTTTAAAATATTCACAATTATAAAATAATGTACTAAAAAATTTAATAAATTTATTTATTGTATGATTTGAATTTAGTTCTTTTTACTTTTATCTTAAAGAAAAATGAATGTTGAAAACAATTTGAGACTTTGTAAAATGATAATAGAAAATCCTTTTATAATTAATTATAAAATGAATTCAATTAATTTTCAATTAGACAAAAGTTGAATTAACAAAAGAACCTGTTTATCAATTAAAAATTTATTAGAAACATTTTAACATACGATATATGTAATTGAACTTGCATTAACAGGGTATATACAACTCATATATATTAAAATATAATCGTATGTATAATTTCTAAGAGATTAATGGAAATGAAATAAATACATTACATGAAATTCACATTCATGTTCTTTTCTCTTTCACCCCCTCTCGCTTTTTCAAAACAACAAAAATCTAAATCAAATTTTCATTTAATTGTATATTATTTTAATCCTCTTTTTTGATATTATATTATATTTTCAATGTAATATAAAATACAAATAATAAAGAGGTTGGAAATTATAATAAATAAGATTTAACTATGTTATTCCAACAAATTATTTATTTATCTATTTATTTAGGGGGAGGGAAAAATGTTTAAATAAAACAAATAGTGGAAAAAATGTTGTCATCTTTAATTCTATTTATATAATATATATATATAGTATATGTATATTGAATTTTCACATAAATATAATTAATCTTTTGAAAAAGCTCTGAATTATTAATTTGTTCATCAAAATTTATGGGACAATATTCATAACTTGTATGTTTTAGTTGTAAAATAGAGTTAGTAAAAAAAAATCAAAACAAACAAACAACAAAACAAAGTATTGAGAGATATAAATTAAATATTTATATCTCTTGATTAATGATCGGAATCATTTTGAAAATCGAGGTGTTTGCAGGGGGAATGAAGGGGTAGGGGGATGAAGGAGAGCGAGTCAATGTCGAGTGAATAAAATGGCAACAAATCGCAAGCTTTATCAAAGTAGAATACTATTCAAGTTATGGATCAATTCATTCAATATTGAAAATAGATTAAAAGTTAATTATAATGTATAGTGGGGAGGGAGGTAGAGTTGTTGGGAAAAGAGAATAAGCTTATCTAACAATTCTTTAAAATTAATACATCTACGAGTATATGTTGAGCAATTGAAAATCACTCACTCGTTAAATAAGAATTTTATAAACATACGCTTTAAATAATTAATATTCAGTACATTCATAACTTTCCACCCGTTTGAATTTTTTTTTTTATGGTTTAATTTTGACTTTTTGTAAAATAGATATATAATTAATTATAAATAAATAAGAAATAAGTTTAATTTTAATCATGAATTGTATGCATTGGCGCGTGAGATAAATTCTCCCTCTATTTTTTAAAAATTTATTTAATATTGGTATTAATAAGAAAAAGTAAGTTGACCTGTGGCCAGGTCCGAACCGACCGACGGTTTGAAGTAAATTAATTTCCAGCTACAGAAACAATTTCAAATAATTTTAATATATCTTTTAATGTAATAAAAAAACAGATATGGACATAACATAAATATTTTTAATTTTATTTTATTTGTAATATATAAGACCAGGCTGTGACGTCATGAATGGCTGGATGACGTCATATAATTTTAAATTAAGAAAAAACTAATGAAGATGATTTTTCCCGAGGATAAAACCAATGCAAAATGCATGATTCGTGGAGATCTGTAAAAATCTCCACATGTGAAATTTGGTGTGAAAACAATACATCCCTTACTATCGTCGGTCGGTAAAAATTGAATAATATTGGGTTTATTCACGGATGATATTATTATTTATCAAAACCGAGACATTTTTATCTCCAGGAGAATTTTTGCGGGGACACTGGGTCAGAATACACATAAGAATAAGCAAAATGATCGTATGGGATTTGTAAGTCAGCTAAAGAATAAGAATATTTGATCTATCAAAATTTAAAAAAATTTTATGAGATCTAATTTTATTTATTTATTTAAAAGATAAGTTGTACCACATGTTTATAATTAACAAAAATTATACATTAAGTTAATTTTTTAAATAAGCTTAACTATATATATATATATATTATTTCTTTCCAAATATGATTTATCAGTACAATGATAAGAAAAAAATTTGATAATTTATTAATATTAAATTATTATTGAGTATAGATATATTCGATTACAATATATTTATATTCATATGAAATAATTTCCATAATAAAATAAAATAAAATATTTTTATATTTGGTAAGTTAAAAAGAAATAATAATGAAAAAGAGTTATATTTTTACAATAGATATGATTTTTTTTTGTGATGTTTGCATAATTATAATAATAATTAATTCTACCTATATAGTAAAATATTTAAAATATATCAAAGTTTAAATTATGAAATTGTATGTTTCAAAATGTAAATAAAAAGTTGAAGAAAATAATCGCGATATTCAATTATTTTTTTATTATTAATTAAATTAAAAAAAAACAATTGAATATTTAATAGGGCCTCCTCCTTTCCCCATAAATTAGCCCTTCCAAGCCTCGCCTTCCGAAATTTAGAAAAAGTAATAATAAAGAAAGTTTGCCTTAAAAAAAAAAACATTAAAAAAAATAAGGCGTTTTGTCTGTAGCCTCATTGAATCAGCTGAGAGTGACTTTGATTTTTTGGATTTCGAAATGAAATCGCGACATTCGGGGCAACCTGAAAGAAAACCTACCTAGTAAGGGAGTGCATAGCCTCCATCAATAGGCATGGAAGGCCCATGCTAATCGAAAAAGCCCTGCGCTCAAAAGGTAACCAACAATTTGTTCCTGTTCAGGCTAATCCCATTTTGGAACTGTGCTGAATTACCTTCCCGAATGCCCGTTCTCATCCAATCCACCTCAAATACACTCTCAGTAATACAAAATGGCACAATTCAGACCTGACATGCAATTCATGCAATCCATCCCTTAAATAATAGCATGGCATTTGTTTTATCCACCCACATTTTATTTATTTATTAAATCTAACCTAATCTATGAATTAGTATTATGAGAACATGCATGGATGTAGGAGGCGACCACCTGTAAATTCCTAACAATTATATATATATATTCAAAAAATAGCCACCCTCCCAGTATAACTAATTCTAAAAATACTTTTGTCTCTTCTGCCTCCTTTATCAATGCTTCTTCTTGAAAGATGCACTCTGAAATTCCCTAATCTCACTAAATTCTGTCATATAATTTAATAGATTTCTCTATAATCTCCTAATGAATCTTATCAAAAGCAAAAAATCATTGTAATTTAATTCTACTTTCTATATTCTATTAAACTTTACTTTAAATATTATATTTATATTTTCTATTTTAAAGTGCGCCATGCTAAATAAATAACGATTATTACTTACATTTGGAGAGCTGTATTTCAATTATTTCATCGTCATGAAGGATGGAGAAGATAATCAAGAATTCAAATCAACATTCAGTAGCAGGAACGAAGATTGAAACATGAAATAGAAGAAGAAAAATAACTTATTAGTTCATAATCAATAAATTTAAATTGAATTAAAAATAAAATTAATAATAAATACTGACCTCGGAGTTCATAAAGGGTTGATATTTCTCGCAGATTAAACTCGAAGAACAGCTCGTAGACTTGAATGGATGTCCATCACTCTCGCCTCGATAAAGAAAAAAATAATTAAGATTAGATATTTATATTATATACAGGAAATAAAAAAATAAGATATAAATAAATAAATAATATTAATAGGATTAAAAAGTGTATTATCTTATTTCTGTAATATTAAAATACTAAAATTATTTTACATCCTATATAGAGCCATGATTATAATAATTTATAATACGTATTTAATTGACATATAATAAAAATATCTTAGAAAACATCAGAAAACTAATTATGATTATATTATTAATTTCACCAAGATTTTATTCTGTTTCATTGATATGTACGAGTAGGTAATAGAAATATTATTCATTTTTCAAAAGTGTTATAATAATATGAAATTGACAAAACAATATTCATATGAGATTTGAAAGGAACGGTGTGAGCGATAATGAGATTATAATATTTAAAATTATATATTCCTATATGAATATAAGCAATTTATATTTTTTTGATTTATAATTATATTATATGAATTTTGAAAATAATCAGCACATCTTCCTATTTTTTAAATAAATAAGTTTTAATAGGATTAATATATATATATATATTGAAATTTAAAAAATATTTCAATTATTATATTTAAAGAAAAAGAAAATTTTGTATATGATTTTTTAATTTTTAAATAATTTTAATTTAACTTTTAATAAAATTTAATTAAGGAGATCTGATAGAATATTTAAGATTAATTCTTTTCAAAGATTGGATTGAAAAATTTATAAATTTATTTGGGTATATGAATAAAAAATTATAAAAATGCACTTTATAAAATTTAATTTTTATTGAAATATTTTTTTTTTTAAAGTTCACTAATCTTCCTTTTAATTAATAAAAATAAATAATAAAATTACAATTAATTCTTGATTAGCGACTGATTAAGGGATGATTTCAGTGGAGAGGCCGCTTAGGGTCTTACATACGACAGGGAAGGGGAACTGAGAGGAACTAAAGTCGTTCGAGTCGGCCAGCCGGCTGGAGGAGGTCAGGCCAGGCAGCGGAGGGGCATGGAGAGGGGCGAGCGGGGTGAGCGCTCTACGGCAAATTATTTCAAATAAAATACATATGAAAATAAAATAAAATAAACAAATATTAATTTTTAAAATTAGTGGTGTTTTAGAATACATCTTAAATCGAATCAATAAGTTTAATTCTATTAATTCTATTAAATCAATAAGCTTAATTTTATTCAAAGATCTTATTGAAAATTTAAAAAACAAATTATAAATATATCAGTAAGAAGTTCATTAATGAAATTATCATATTTTGAAAAAAAAAACAAGGAGGTGGCCTATTAATGTAAATTGTTTGCCGAATGTTATATAATTTTAATTTAATGTAAATATATTTCATAAAAAAGAGGGTAAATGGTAAGAATTGTTCTTATCTTGGTTGGGATACGGTATAGTATGTCTGAGTATGTCTACATGTCATTTCGAAGATATCGATGAGTTATGCTTTTCTTTGCTGTGTTCTTAGCAAATTACGTTAAACAATTCTTTTCTAGTATGAATTTCTATTTTCATTCTAAAAAAAATTTAGTAAGTAATACATTAGTTACATACCCAATTAACCTTTTATATATCTCAATCTTCTTTGATTCCAGTATATTTTTCAGTTGGAGGAACTATTTCCAAAATAATTTTTATATATGCAAATTAATTCATAAATCTAGTCCAATTTTTTCTAAATGTTTTCAATTTGGTTCTTACAAAAATAAGTTGACCTGTGGCCAGGTCCGAACCGACCGACGGTTTGGGGTAAATTAATTTCCAGCTACAGAAACAATTTCAAATAATTTTAATATATCTATTAATGTAATAAAAAACAGATAGTCATATAACATAAATATTTTTAATTTTATTTTATTTATAATATATATGTAAGACCAGGCTGTGACGTCATGAATGGCTGGATGACGTCATTAAATTAAGAAAAAACTATTATTAATAAAGATGATTTTTCTCGAAGATAAAACCAATACAAAATGCATGATTCGTGGAGATATGTAAAAATCTCCACATGTGAAATTTGGTGTGAAAACAATACCTCCCTTACTATCGTCGGTCGGTAAATATAAAAATGAATTTGTTGTACTTTATCTAAATGGTCCAAAAATTAATATAATTATTTTTTATAAATGCGAAGTAACAGTAGTATTATAAATTAAAAATATTATTATATCTTTATGTATAGAAAAGAAATTATTGAGGTTTATAGTGTTGAAAATGTATATTTCACTGGATTATTCTTTTTTTGTGATGGTAATGAACTCTGATATTTTCGTTTATAAAAACCACATATTTTCAAGTGTCCCTTTTCGGAGTAACCTCATTTTATTTTAAATCGAAGTGAATAAATATATTATGCTAAAAATACCTAAATAAATGATGATTTCAGGGATAAAAAGAAATTGAAAATAGAAAAATCACGTTTTATTTTTATTGTTTAGAAAGGGAGAAGTTATTCTAACTCAGAATATATAGAAAGATTGGCGTATATATAATTATATTTAATATTAAAAGAAATAGTATTCGTCATTAAAATTTAATTTAAAAAAAATTTAGATTGTAGACTCTGAAACCTCTCGAATATCTTAACAAAAATTTTAAAGTCAAATAAATAAACTAACAATTATTAAAAGATTGTAAAACTTTATAATTAAAATCATTTTTAAAGTCATTTTAAAATCATTTTAATATATGTAGAGTATACTTAAATGATTTTAGGACTATAATTTCATAGAAGCGCCACTAGGTAGAAGCACCATTCAAATAAGGGATGGTCTCTGAAGGGAACTAAATTTATTTAGGTGTTTGCCACAAACCATCCTTATTTGCAAAGTAAATCGCTTTCTAATTTATTAAATTGGAAAAACTTTTTATCCTATTATTTATATGTATTAATATAAATAGAAAATTATTCATTAGAATAAATAAAATTATTCATTAATATTTATAAATAAAATTATGCATTAATAAAAATAAAATCAAAATAAATTTAAACAAAGCTTTATTTAAGTTTTCTATAATATAACAAACTAATTCAATTTAAAAAAATAGCTATAAAACATTTTCACTATTTTTTTTTATTTAAAATTAGATGAAATCTTGTCTTGACAAAGCTTATTTTTATTGCCACCATACAGCTGATATTTAATTTTAATATATTTTTCATCTTGAAGTGAAAATCAAGTTATTTTAATTAATTTGTACCATTTTATTTTATAATAATAAATTGTATAAATTTGTTAAAGGGTCGAGCGATAGATACATAACTGTATGTGTATGTGTAAAATTGTAGAAATTATATCGTAATTACTAAAATAATTATTTCCCTTTGGAATCAAATTAACATTTTTAGATCGAAGATTTAATTTTCCCTACTATTATATATGAACTTTAATTTTTATATCATCTTTAAACGATTTTTATTTATTAAATTAAATAATTTTATTTGAATTGAGTAATTAAAATATGTATTATTATGTGAGTGAACTCGGCGCTGGTCGGACGTGTGTCGCATCGCTCCTGATTCCCATCCGTTTTTCCTTGGGGTATTTGTTAAAACTGGTGGTAAGTTTTACATCATTTTACTGATCTTGAAGTGCTCTTTACAATGGGGCACATCTGGGATCAATTGCTACCAAGGTGGGCGCGGTGGATCCTTAATTGGTAATTCTCGGTACTGAGACTGATGGGTATATGAACCCATTAATAAGTATGATTAGTGATAGTGATAATGATCATTGTTCTAATTTTATTTTTGTCATCTAATTCCGAGTTCAATTCAGGGTTCAACGTTCTACCAAGCAAGTACTCCACTCCTTCTCCCCCCTCTACCACTCCTGTTTTAAATCCTTTATTTATTTATTCCTATTAATAACTTATCCCGATTAACATTTACTAATATTATAAAATAAATAAATAACAATTTCCTTTTTCCTATCAGTGGCTTGTGGCGGGCGGTTTGTATGCGCGCTGGGTGATCTTACATATTCCCTTGAGGGGCTCATAGCTTATGAGCATATGGATTGGCATCCATGAGGTCCCAAGCCATATCTAGTATTGCTTCCACTTACTTGTACTAGATATCTTACTTTTATCTTTCCTATCTGGCCTCTCTTGGCCAACTCTTGTTTCTTCCGACCCCGACGCTATTAGGTGTCCGAGGGCTAGGGGTCTTTCATTTCTTACTATTTACTTTCTCTTCTCTTAAGCCAGTTATGGCGAAACCCAGTAGCGTCTGTTCTCCAGGTTAGGGGCGGCTACGAACAGCGTCTGTACTCCAGGTTAGGGGCGGCTGAGAATCAAACCGAAGAAGGCAACGGGAAACCACTTCGGTATACCATCCCCAGGAAATTCACTATGACGAGAAACAAAATACAAATGGCCCCCAGTCCCGGGCAGCCCTTAAATGGGCAAGGGGTGCGAAGAATCTTCCGGCTCAGAATAGTGAAAACCAGATTGCGAGTGTGTACATGGAATGTCAGAAGTCTCTTCATGGCCGGAAAATTAAACAACGCTATCAAAGAAATGAGAAGACTTAAAGTTAAGTTCATGGGAATCAGCGAACTCAGATGGCCTGGTGTCGGTGTTTGTTCTCAGGAAGGAGGAACACTCTATTACTCAGGAAGTGAGAGTGGAGATAGGTTTCATCGAAACGGTGTCGGAATTCTAGTTGACTCGGAGTTCACGAGGTACGTTAAGAACTTTGTGCCCATATCGGATAGAGTGATGCTGCTACAGATTCATGGACAGCCATTTGACATAAATATCTTACAAGTCTACGCACCTACATCTGATAGTAAATACGATGAGGAAGTGGAAAAATTCTACAACACTTTAGAAAACACTCTAAACTCTCTCAAGAAGAATACCATAAACTTGATACTTGGAGACTTTAATGCTAAAATCGGTCAGGGCAGACGGGGGGATTTGGTCGGCGATTTCGGCTTAGGTGAGTGTAATGAGAGAGGAGACCGGCTCTATGATTTCTGCCAAACTACAGAGATGGTAGTAACTAATACGCTATTTAAACTTCCAAAGCGACGTCTTTACACATGGAAATCACCCAGAGACTCTATTGACAACCAAGAACCAAGTAGGAACCAAATTGATTACATTCTGATAAACAGACGTTTCCGAAATTGTGTTAAAAGAGTCACAACATACCCTGGTGCAGACATAGGCTCAGATCACAACCCTTTGGTTGCGGACATGGGCCTAGCGTTGAAGTCTGTAAAAAGAAAAAACTGCAACGTTAATATTATTGATACATCAAGATTACAATTTGAGGATGTTAGGAATGCTGTTATTGATGATCTCAATGGCAAATTAATGAGGATATCTATTGACGATCTTGACGATATAAATACTCAGTGGGCACTGCTGAAAAATGCTTTGGTGGAGACTGGTTCGCTTCACTTGAGGAGAACACGTACAATGAAGAGGAGGTCGTGGATGACGGACGAGATTTTGGATTTGATGGAAGAAAGGAGACTTCTCAAAAATAACATCGTGGAATATAAAAAGATGCAATTCAGAATAAGGAAAGGGATTAAATTAGCAAAACAAATTTGGATGACAGAAAGGTGTGAAGAAATAGAAGAATTAGTCTCAAAACATGACATGTTTAATATACATGTAAAGGTAAAGGAAATAACTGGACAATTCAGGAGTCGACCACCAATGTCAATACTAAATGAAGCCAAAAAACTAGTAACGGACGAAGCTGAACTCATGAAAGCCTGGCAATTGTACGCAGCAAAACTTTTTGAAGATTCCAGAGAGGAAGTTGAAATTGATGATTGCGATCCTGTAGGACCAAAAATAATAAAATCAGAGCTAATTCACGCTATTTCAATTGCTAAGAACAAGAAAGCGCCGGGACCAGATGGAATCCCAATGGAATTAATCAAATTCATCAATGAAGACAATATAGACCTGGTATTGAAAATATTTAACAATATCTATAACTGCGGTGTGCTTCCAGAGGAATGGCTGAAATCAACATTTGTTACTATCCCAAAGAAACAATACCCTAAGAATTGCAGTGACTATCGCCTCATCAGTCTTATGAGCCACATGTTAAAGACCTTTCTTCGAATAATACACGCCCGCATCCGATTAAAATGTGAGTTAGACTTAGATGACTCGCAGTTTGGATTCAGAAACGCCTTCGGTACAAGAGAAGCATTATTTGGCTTCAATGTTTTGCTTCAAAAATGTCGTGACCAACACAAAAATGTATTTGCATGTTTTGTTGACTACGAAAAAGCCTTTGACAGAATAAAACACACTAGGCTGATTGAACTTCTGTGCGATGCTGGAGTGGACGAAAAAGATATCAGGATTATAAAAAATCTGTACTGGAGGCAATATGCCGTAATCAGAGTAGGAAAATCCACAACACCGGGAATTGAGATCCAGAGAGGAGTCCGTCAAGGATGCATTCTCTCTCCCCTTTTATTTAATCTCTATGCTGACAGAATTTTTAAGGAGGCCTTGGAAGAACTGGATATGGGGGTGAAAGTAAATGGCGTACCAATTAGTACAATTAAATATGCCGACGACACTGTGATCCTGTCTGAAAACATTGAAGACCTTCAACTACTTCTGAATAAAATTTCTCAAATTGGAATTAAAGCGGGCTTAAACATCAATATAGCCAAAACAAAATTTATGGTCTTTAGCCGCCAGCCACATGGAAACGCCTCCCTCCACCTCGATAACAAACAAGTTGAACGAGTAAGATCTTTTAAATATCTTGGTTGTATCATAAATGACCAGCTAGACCCGGATATCGAAATTAAGTCCAGAATTGAGGCTGCGCGGTCCACCTTCAATAAAATGAGATCCTTCTTCTGTGATGACAACCTAAATCTTAAATTACGACAGAGAATGGCCAAATGCTATGTTTGGTCCATTCTCTTATATGGTGTGGAAGCATGGACACTCAAGGTCAGTACGATGAATCGCCTGGAGGCTTTTGAGATGTGGATCCTCAGGCGAATGCTGCGAATTCCCTGGGTCGAGAGAGTTACC
Organism: Labia minor; assembly: GCA_963082975.1. Lineage (NCBI taxonomy): Eukaryota > Metazoa > Arthropoda > Insecta > Dermaptera > Spongiphoridae > Labia > Labia minor. The sequence continues at coordinate 9,268,284 of OY720346.1, read as the reverse complement.
AACAGGGATGTCTTGAGGAGAGCAAACACACGCGAGAACTCCTCAACACTGTCAAATGCCGGAAAATCTCTTACCTCGGCCACATCTTGAGAGGTAATAAATATCAACTCCTTCAATTAATCCTCAAAGGGAAAATTGAGGGTCGACGTGGACCCGGGAGAAGACGCCAATCCTGGTTAGGGAATATCAGGGAATGGACCGGCATAAGGAGCGTGGGAGAGCTGTTCCGCACGGCGGAAAATAGACGTTTTCGCCAGAGTGATCGCCGACGTCAGGGAGACCGGACAAGGCACTTGAAGAAGAAGAATTAAAATAAAAATAAAAATAAGGATAGTGGAATTTACTAATTTTCATTGACAATATTTTTTCTTAATATATTTCTGTTTTTTTATATTGAAAAAATGAATAGTGGACTTATAAATAGCAAAGAAGAAATATTCAAATATTACTCTAATAATTTAATAAATATAAGATCAAATAATTATATTGAATGAACACTCATGGACAGGTACAATGATATGAAGGTGTTGAATGAACATAGCAAAGAAGCTTAATTTTTTTTTTTTTATTATATATTAAGATATTATATATATATATATTATATTATAGGGGTATATAAGAATCTTGTGATATTCTAAATATATTTAATATATTTTAAAGAAATATTTTCAATTTATTTTCCATCTTTAAATTATTTTCAAAATAATTTTAAATAAATATGTTCAAATTTAATCCACATAACGAAAAGAATATATTAAATGATATTTTCTGTTAGGAATAGATGGAGGGATTATTTTGAAAAAATATTAAATTCGAATGTAAATAATAGAACAGAAACCATATCGGTGGCCTCAACAGAAATCAATTTTGAAGAAGCGATGGAGATATTTAAAAAGAATAAATCACGGGCACTAGGTTTGATATATTTACCTGTAGAATTAATTTAATATAGTGGGAAACCTATATAGTAGATTGTATTCACAAATTACTTTATTTTTAAATTTATAAAAAAAATTATTCAAAAATATTAAAGAAGAAATTTATTTTTCCAAATTTTAATACAAATAATCAATCATATATAAATTTAATATATATTATATTAATATTTTAAAGAATGTGGATATATTAAAGTAAACAAGGTTTTTGATAAATTATAATTATGAATATTATATTAAATATATATTTATATATAAAATCAATTATTTATAAAATTTAATATAAAAATAGTCTAAACATTAAAACATATTCATTGAAGAAGATGATAATATCTTTTTGATAATCATTTTATTTTATTGATATAAAATTGAATATTTAAAATTATAATACTTTTATTCAGGATTGTTACAAGATATAGAAATATATTCAATTATATATTAACGCTTAAGGGGATGAATGGGACGTTACCTCTTCTCTAAGTGATAAGTGCCAATAAAAAAATCAGTAAATCATTTCAAACAATTTTACAATGATCTTTGTGTGTAAGTGGAAAGATTGGCATTAATTGGTTACCTAGTATTAGTGAATTATGATAATTTTAATGGAAAATTCACTTGCACTTTCGCTGTAAACAGAGCGTCGCCCGCCCGGTGTGCTACGCCATGCGCACTCACACAACGACAGCGACTGACTGAAGGTTTACTTGGCTAGGAGCCCCTGGCATGTATGCAACCAGCAATACCAGCCACCCAATTTAAACTTTGAATATTTAAATGTTTAAATGTTTAAAAACAGATTTTGTGCTTATTTGATTATTCAATTTATTAATAATAAATTTAATAAAATATTTAAATAAAAAAAATAAAATAAAAATAAATATTTGAACTGTGGGATTTTAAAGTATTATTTTAACAGCCAAATGAGAAAACCAACGTAGACAAACTGACAAATTAATTAATCAATTTAATAATAAAATTAAATTTATAAAGGCCTTGAAGAATGTAGTTTTAATTCAATACTTGCAATTTATTAAAAATAAAACTGTTTTATATAAATAAATAAATTTATAAGAAAATTGATCATTAGTTTTTTTGCAAATATTTTTAAATATATAAAATACATTTTATTTTTATTTACATCCAATTAGTAAAATTGGTTAAATTTAATTATCAATATTGAAAAAAAAAATATTTTTCAATTTCTTTGTCGACTAAGTTTGTAATTTTATTTTATTTTTTAAAATTGATTAAAAAAGTCAATTTTCAAAATAATCTAAAATTAAAATATATTTTGAAAACGCTAACATATTATTACAATTATAATGAAAAAGCAATAATAATTAATATATTAATAAGGGAATAGATAACATAATTATTCAAGTCATTATTAAAATATATAAATAGTTAAACACACACACACACACACAGTTTTTTACTATCTCACCAAGATTTTGATCTTTTTATACATTTTCACTAAGGTTGAGAAAAATGTCTCTCTCTCTCTCTATCGCTTTGTTTGTGTGTTGACAAGATTACTCAAAAACGGTTTAAGCTAGATTAATTAAATTTGGTACACGGTCATTATTTAAAATTCGTAGTTTTCCATCAACTTATGAGAAATGTAGCTGATTCGGAAGAGGACCATTACCTACCACGTTTTTATATTTTTTTTCCTCTAAACTGAATAAAGATATAAGTTTGATAGTTTTTCACATGATTAAAAATTGAATAAAACTGCTATAGATATAATTTCAGCTTGATTGAATCGCTGAAAGTACCGGAATTAATTTTATAAATATTTGAAAATATTGACTGCCAATCACCCCCCCCCCTCCCCCCAGCACGTGGCGTGGTGTCATCTACAAAGTATTAATTTTTTAAATTTTTAAATTTTGACTTAAAAATGAAGGAAAAGGTTTTAAATATCAATCTAATATATGTTAATTAATTAATTTAATTCAATAACAATACTATACTATAAATTAAATTTTTTAAATTAATTAATTAATTAAAATTCAATAAACAATTATACTTAATTTATAATTTAATTAATTAAATTTAATTGAAATATTTTATATGTTAATTAATCCAATTCAAATTTGCGAGATAGTCGAGTCGAGACACTCCACATTTTTTAAATTTAAATTTATTATTGACAAACTTAAAATTAGAACATGAAAGAAGAGCCTTTATCACCATTCTTAGTTTATTTTAATTAAATAATCTTTACCTCTTTTATTCTCTTCTTTATTAGTTCTGTATCTAAATTAAAATATTTTAAAGTTAGGTAATTTATTTTCTTCGTTGTCTCTAGGAATCATGTAATTTTCTTATCAAAAGGGAATGAATTAGTGGTTTTAAATCTTCATTTCTATATATCATTTTACGAAACAAATAATATTTTTAAAAAAAATCAATTTACTTTGATTTAACATTTTTTGACATCTAGGACATGATTTTTATTTTTTTAACTATGTATATCATATGAAAAGACAAGAAAAGAGCTTTAATTAAAATTATGATGGAATCGTATCAAAAATGTTAAATCCATAAGTTACGGAACTTGAGAATGGAGGTTCAAACTTCATCAAGTTCAAAAATTTATTTATTCACTAACAAAAAAATAAATTTTGCATGACAATCAAAATGTATTTCAATTAATTAATAAAATTAATATTTGTTCCCTTGTAGAAATATTTCGTCTTCAGAGTATCCTCGTATCTTATATTTTAAAATGCAGTAGTAGCCTAAGCAACCTTCTCGTTTTTATCGCTAGATTTCAGCACATGTACTACTCTGGATTTCATGATTTAATAGAAATCTAAAACGGCAAACCGCATAAAAGCAAAAAAGTGAAAAATGTGGGTTAGGCCGTTCTGGCGCTGAAGGCCTCATATATAGTACCGGGACCCCGAGCCTTGGCTCGGTAATTAAGTTAAAAAAATGATTCTTTATTATTGGAGTTGGCTGGTAATATTAATATACCTCTGATTCACCAAATCCAATTCAAATAATAACATACAAACAGAAAAGTAGGCCTGTTGATATAAAATATATACCTGGGACAACGAGCTATCGCTCGACCCTTTAACAAATTTATACAATTTATTAATATATACTTTAAAATTTTTACAATTTTTTAATTATTTATTACAATTGGGTGTGGCTGGTAAAATTAATACCCGATTTACCGAATCGCCATTCCAATAATTTAAAAGATCATAAATTAAACGTTAACAGATACATTAAATTATTTGAAATTGTTTCTGTAGCTGGAAATTAATTTATTTCAAACCGTTAGTCAACTTATTTAAAATTTGATATCTACATGTCATCCAAAGAATGTTTATATTTTTATTTTTTATGTTATATTTATATTTATATTTTATTAAATTTTTAATTTTATTTTTCTAATATTGGCCTTTTTAAATTATTTATAAAACACTGAAAACATTCAAGATTATATTAATAAATCATTTTAATTTTCATGATGATGATCTCATAATTGGATTTTCATTTTCAAGTAATTAAGATATTATTATGGGTGGATTCACACTGTTTGAAGGGATACTTCGAGAAATGTGAATTTCGACTACCGTAGATAGATAGATATAACATTTACAATAATAATATATAATTAATTTACTGATTAAATTAAAATATATTAAAAGTAAGAACACAAAAACAAATAAATGTTTTATCTAGTATATAATATTTTGTATTTACGGAGTCACTGTATAATAAATTGACGACTTCATTTAATTCTCCTATATCGAATAAAGATAAATCTTCTAAACGTTGTGAAACAATTTCAAATAATTTAAATGTATCTATTAATGAAATAAAAAACAAATATGAATATAATATAAATATTTTTAATTTTATTTTAAGAATAGATATATATCTCACAGGCGGTGGCCGTGAGGTCACATATATACATTTAAATTAAGAAAAAGCTAATGAAGATGATTTTTCCCAGAGATGTGATCAATAAAACTCATTTTTCTTTATAAATACCATCTCTGGTGTGAATTTCAAAAAAATCGTTAGAGCGGTTTCTGAGAACCCATTTACACCCAATGGCGCCTTTATTTCATAATATATACATCATATATATTTGTTTGATTTGTTGAAATTGTTATTAATTTGTATATTTCTATATTTGCGTTCTTTATTTTTAACCTATTCATTTTTGACGCAATAATTTATGCCTTTGCTTATTTACAAATTTATTATTAAATAAATTATAAGCGTTTTTATTAATCAAATTCATTATTTATTTATGTTTATATAAATATTACTTAATAAAAAAATAACGTTAAGTCTAAAAATGCTAAATAAGAGAAAAAAATTCATTAATTTTATAAATCATACATTATATATATAGTATATAGAACGATTTATTGATACTAAATCGAGCGAGAATTGCATAGGAACCTTTCAATGAATAATCTTATATTAATAAAGAAAATCATTAAAAAATTAATAGATATAATTAAAGTATACAATACTTATAATCATATTTCGTTTGGGCATATTATAATAATTATTAATTTAATTTACCTATATAAATTCTCCTGAAACCGATAAATTTTATTTTTTATTTTTTGGGAAAATTTTACTTGTTTAGGACTCCATTGGATACATCTCTGAGAATGAGTACTGATGAGTACCTTCTGGTCTCCCCCTCCTCACCTTTCATTTCTAAGCTCATTATTTTAATAATCTTGAAATACTTCTAATAATAATAAAGGAATTAAAATTACGTTTGTTATTAGCTATTATAAACCAAGATTGAATCAGTAGATAAAATATTTCTGAATCAATTATTTAGCTTCTTAATGTTAATATGATTAATTAGTAATACAATTTCATTTTAACCCGTCGTAAAAGATTTTAGAGAGAAAAAAAACAATTCCACAAGGTTAACATTTAAAAGTATGCTTCAATTAATATATATATGCAAAAATTTGAAGGATTCTTAAATTAAAAGACCATCATCAGATGGCAGACTTGTGAGTTTATTTTCGTCTATTTTTGTTTTTGAAAAAAAAGTGGACATTGGACTAGTTTACTAATTCTAAAGATGCCGATTTTGATAAAAACTGTAACCTTTATTTACAAAAACAGTGTCCTTGGCCTCGGGCTAGATAATACGTCTTTGAAAATAAAGAATCCTTGATAAATAGATGACTATGATTATAAGTTATTATCGATTTGTTTCCAGGATGGGCCTACATAAATTTATAGAATCATCTTCTTCCAATAGGAAATATGCCAAATACGAGGTGAGTTTTCAAATAATTTACAATTAAAGTAATTTAAAAATAAATATTCTTTAATAAATCACTCTTTGTATATTTTATCTGATCCATTTCAATTTATTTACTGACAGAAAATTCAGTTAAGGTTAGATATTTTCTAGTTTCACGATTATTTGAAAAATAATCACTTTCAAATTTCAATTTCTAAATTAACAATATATGTTATGATTAAAAAATAAAAAAAAAATCACACAAAAATGTTATTAATTTTAACCTTATGATATTTGTATTCTTGATGTTTATTTCATTCATCAATTGGTTTCTCTTTTTGAAGGGTTTTGGTGGAGTAAATGGAATTCTTGACTAGTGATTGCATTATGACACTTCCAACAGAATTTAGACCTTTTAATATTAAGTGAAAAACAGATTGATATCCTTGTTCTTTAACTTGGACAATATATTCATCAATTTCATCTTCTTTTTGTATTAAGATTGGTTGAATACATTTATAATATAGAAATGTTGAGCCTTCGGTAATTGGAGATAGTAACCAGATTATTAAAATAATTTTCATTTCATAATAAAAAGGAAACCAAAAACTAATAAAAATATCAGAAAAATTTTCTATGGATAATAATATTGCAAAATCAATCCAATATATCATCCAGTTCATAAATTCATTAATGTTCTTTGTACGAATTGCTTTAAAAGATGCATATGCTGGATATAATGTGCCAAATACTAATTTCACAGAAAATGACACTATTGCTGACATAATTTAAAATTTCTCTTTAATAAAAATACTATTGTTTTTAAACGACAAAGGAGAAATATATTAATTTTTTTTTTGTTTTTTTTAATTTTTTCAATATTAATATAAAAAATAAATAATTGTTTTTGTTTAAATGTTTATTTACCCAGCATTCTTGATTCCTTTTCTAACTCATTCAGATATTTTTAAAATCTAAATTTGATAACATATTTATCAATTATTAATTGATTAAAAAATAAATAAATAGATTTTAAAAATCAACTTAATCTTAATTATCTCACATTTCAGAGAATAAAAAATAAAATAAACTAGAAATATATTTAAAAAAAATAATTATTTAAAATTTTTAAATTTATTAGAAGAAATTATAAAAATTATAATTTTTTTATATCTAAAATAAATGTTCTATTTCATATAGAAATTAAAAGAGATTAAGTTTAAAAATGTTTAATTGAAGAAATACATTTTCTTTTTAATTAATTAATAAATTTATCATAATATTTTTTAAAGGCTGCGGTGACAGCTTTAAATGGACTTCAATCAAATAGTGCACTCATTGCTGAACGCCAAAAGAAACCGATTATGCGAATGGAATCAATGAAAAAATTCCTGATTCGTACTGGAGTCAGGTTGGAAAAATTAGATACACTATCTGTAATTCATGTGACAGGCACAAAAGGAAAAGGATCCACCTGTGCTCTCTGCGAATGTGCACTCAGGTAATTAAATCTTTTGTCAAATTTAATAGAATTTTAAAATTTTTTTTCACTTTATTTATTTGTAATCAATACCCATAATTAAATAGGACGAATGGTGTAAAAACAGGTCTTTTCTCTTCACCACATATACTTGAAGTTCGTGAACGAATTCGTCTTTCAGGAATTCCAATTGAAAGAAAAACATTTGCAAAATATTTCTGGAAAATTTACAATAAATTAAATGAAGAAAAGGTTTTAAAAAAATATTCACATGTATTTATTCTGATTCTATTATTTTAATATATATTTAATTTTTAGGAAAGTGCCACAGATATGCCTCCTTATTTTCAATTTTTAACAATTATGGCATTTCATGTTTTCTTAGAAGAAAGAGTTGATGTTGCAATTATGGAAGTTGGAATTGGAGGTGCATTCGATTGTACAAATATTTTAAGGTATAATCTAATTAAAAAGTTATTAAATAATAAAAGTTGAAAGATTTATTAATTTACTTTTTTTGAATATTTTTGTTAATCATTTAGAAATTGTGTTCTACTTAGATTTCAGAATTCCAAATTTATAATTAACAGATAATTTTTAATTTATATGTTAAATATACTTATAATCAAAAAATAATAATTAATAATATATATATTTTATACAATTTAACATAGCAATAAAACAGAATTTCATTTAATTCTATAATCATTTTAATAAGTTAAATATTTCTGATTTTCTAGGAAAATGTAATTTTAATCTTTTTCTTGTAGGAAAACAGATGTAGTTGGCATTACTTCTATTGGCTTTGATCATATGTCAATATTAGGTGATAAATTGACGGATATTGCCTGGCAAAAGGCAGGAATTATAAAACCAGGATGCCATGCTTTTACTTCATCCAATCAACAGCCGGAAGCTTTAGTAACATTAAGAAAAGTAGCTCGAGAACATAATGTTACTCTTCTGGAAGCACCTCCTCTTAGTCATTACACAGGAGTAATTAATTACTTTTTAATTATTATTAAATTTTAGATCTTAAATCAATAAAAATATATAAAACTTAGTATTGGTGTTACTTTTAGATTGATTCTTGGTTGGAGCATTTTTCACCTGTTACAAGATTAAATGCTTCTTTAGCTCTTCAACTTGCATGGGCTTGGCAAAATATTTATAAAAAGAATTCTATTGAAATTGATAACAAATTTGGAATAGGATTCGCTGTACCACGAGAAATATCTCAAGCATTTGTTCATTGTGTTTTGCCTGGAAGGGCACAACATATTTCCCTCAATGATGATTTAACTGAAGGAAAAATTGATTTATTTTTGGATGGAGCACACACCCCAGAAAGTGCTGAACTTTGTGTAAAATGGTTTTGTGAACATTTTATAAGTTCAGGTAATTAAATGAACATTGATTTGAAATATGAATAAAAATTGGTAATTGTATATTTTTTTTATAATTCAGAAAGCAGAAATATTCTTATTTTCAATTCAACTGGAGGCAGAGATTCTACTTCCTTATTAAAACCAATCAGTTCTGCCTGTAAATTTTATGAAGCAATATTTTGTCCAAATCTTGCATCCAAATCAGCATATGGAACAGTTGGTAAATTTTAACCATCCATTATATTTCAAGACAATTCATTCATTTATGTTTATTCCACTTTATTACAATTTTGAATATAAAACAGTTAACTTAAATTTTAAATCTTAAAAGCTTTAAAATTTAATAAATGATGTTGCATACTTCAATCAAAAAGTGCTTATATTTTTCAGATCAGGTGAAGATTGAGAACACAGATGAATTAATTCAAAATTGTCATCAAAATGCATTCATTTGGGATAGTTTAAAAGAAAACAAATGCCCCAGCATTGTTTTAGGATCGGTTAAAGAGGCTATTTCAAGGATTAAATCATATAATAAAGATATGGATACAAAAGTATTAATTACAGGGTCATTACATCTTGTCGGCGCTGTCCTTGCTGTTTTAGAAATGGATGGAACATTTCAACAAGAAATCTCACAAAGACAGACTATTCAATGAAAATGAATTTAGATTTTATATATAAAGATTTCAATTATTTATCTTTTATTAAATTTAAAATTTTTTGTATTGAAAATAACTATATTGTTGTTCTATTTGAGAAATGTTTAATTTCTAAAAATTTTAAAAATATATTTTTATAAGCCATATTTAAATTATATATAATGCATAAACAATTATTAATTTTTTATAACAAAATAAATATTGAATAAATTATTTTTGAGAAACAGAACTTTTTATTTAATATCTTAACCAATTATTCTATGTGATAAAAACGCTTTAGATCAAACTATGTTACATGTACCACTGGTGACACATTATAACCTGACAAGTAAATTTTTCGTGAATAGGGGAAATGTCCGCGTACCACTAATGGTTGAGAATAGCTACTTTAGATCATAATAAGTAATATCTTAAAATTAATTTTATGAAATCAAAATATAGTTTATTTTAAATATTTTATTTAATCAGATGTTTTGATTTAATTATTAATTTACAAATAATTTAATTTATAATTAATTTGGGATTTTGATTATTTTATACTTAATAGAAACTCGTTTTTTCTAAGTTGTCTGTTTCTTTTAAAGTATCATAATGTTAAATCTATGTATTTGTATAAAATTTAGTTTAAAAGATAGCTATTTTATATACCCTATATTTCGATATATTTTATTTTAAGTAAATCTTTTTTAAAGTTTAGAATTGGAACTAGGATAAATAGTTCTTGAATTAGTCTCGTCTTAAAAATATCACAATACGTCTTTATTTAAAATATTTTTTTAAATTTTATCATTTCATTTCTTTTCTTTCAATTTTTTATCAATATATTTAGAGGAATTTTTTATGAATAATCACCTTAAATATTACTTAGTCTCAAATTTTTTGGTCTAAAAATACAAAATTAAATCGATTTATTTATATCAATTGATTGTGAATTTATAAATAATAAATGTATTATTATATTTACAAATAATATAATTTTTTAAATTAATTTTCTTCTTATCTTAATATAATTTAATATTCATTATTATCAATAGTATAAATTTGAAGTAATGTAATATTTTAAGTGATATAGAAAAATCTGCATCTGATTAGTTTAAAAATAAAATTTTAAAATAATTTATTTAAATATTTTAGATTTTTGTATAAGTTAGTAAAATGTGAGTTTTTAAAATTCACAAATTATTAAAGAAATAGGATTAAAAATATTTAAATAGTCTTAAATAACATAAATATATTGTAAAATAAATTCTTTGAAATTGAAAAAATATGATTTGATACAACAGTCTTTATATTTTAAAAATAAACTATATATCTTTTCCTTATAAAAAATTAAAAAAAAAAACTTGTATATTATTTATATCGTTTCTTGAAATTTTCTTCAATTTCTTCTTATGATTTGTTTTTTATTGATTTTTTTTATTTTTAAAAAATATGTATATTATAGATGTATTTTTTAATATATTATAAAAATATAAATTAATTGTTCTGTAAAATAAATTGATGCTTAGTCAAATTAATTAATTATAATTAATTAAAGGGTTATTTGAAATTTTAGGAACAAAATAAAATTGTTTGTACAATTATTTGATCGAAAGATATTTGGAAAAGTATGAGTATTAGATAATTATAAATTTATATTATAAAGAATATCACATTTTTTATTACTAGGCCTTAAAAAAATTGAAAAATAATGAAATTTAATTTAATAAATAATAATAACAAACTTTTGAGACAAATTCATATAGGTGAAATTAATAAAATTTTCTTTATGGTTGAAATGGATTGCATTGTTTAGAAATTAATAAAAAATTATATAAAATAGGCCATTTGAGATCATGCTATCCTATCCTATATCCAAATAAAATGTTTGAAATAATTTAGAAGAATGTATTATTATTCATCAAAAAATAAGTTTTGATTGTATTTTAATAAGATTATTTTTAACTATGATGTGGCATATTCTGGTTCACTCTCTAATTCTGTTTCACTAAGAGAAACTGCAGTTCTAGGATCGACGAATTGATCGAGAAGACCAACAGAAGGTTCACTTGCATATCCAGCCTCCTGTCCGTCTTCTTCATCAGCCTCATATTCTTCATCTTAAAAAAATATTATATAATCTTAAATTTCATATATGATAATGAGAAATTTACTAAAATAAATAAAATCCTACAATATATTTTCTAAGAAAATAATAAAATTATTAGTATTAGTTTTCTTTTCAAAAAGAAAAAAAAAATTAATCTTTATAAATTCTATTATAAATATGAAAAAGAATTATAATTATATATGAGGCCCTAACTTTCAAAACTAAATCTTTAGTTGGCAATCTAACCATTATAAGTTAGAAAATATCCATATTAAAGATTCAAACACAATTATTAAAGACCAATATAATAATACTTATAATAAATTACCTGAAGATTCATCCAACATTTTAGCAGTCATTTCAGCCGACCTTGAGACTTTGCATACAAGTTGTGCTAAGTCGGTGAATGTATATGTAGGGGGTGAAGTTGAAGCTTTTGAACCTGGTGGTGTTGGTTTAAAACCCGCTTTAAATGCAGGCAATGCGCCAGCTTTCATAAGTCCAGCAAAATAAGTGTTACCATGATGATAACCAACATCCTTGAAAAAATGATTGTATTAAGTTTTTGTTATAAATAGAATTCATAATTTTAAATTTTTATTTACTTTTATTTCATCAAAACTTCCAAATTGTAAAGTTTTATATTTATCTATTGGAGGACGGATATATTCGCAGTAATCACTATTTTTAACTTCCTGAAAGAATCATATATACATAATATTAAAAATAATTTATAAATATAAAACACTCTCTCTCCCTAATTTATATATATATATATATATATAAATATATATGTAGAAATGAAATCGAAATAAATAGTTTGTTAAATTTGATTAAAAAGAAGCATTTGTCAATTTTCTGTATATAGATTTTTTCTATTCTGACATTACAAATTACAGGTTTAAAGGTTTTTCTTTATTCTTCGATTTCATTTCATTATAATATAAAACGTTAATAAAAAGGTTTTAATGATATTGAAAATAGTGTAGTTTAAATATATTTGTGAATACTTTCAATCAACATATATTATATTAATACTTTAAAAGTAAAAAAAAATAAAAAAACTGATTTCATTACATTCAACTGTTTATTTAAGTTAATAAAACTTACTTCCAATTGTCGTACACAGCTAACATAAGCAAGACGTGATTGAATGTCAGGTAAGTTTGGAACTTTAACTGGAGATGCAAACGGGTTCCAACGTTTCCATAAAAGCCACCAGCCAGAAAGTGAATCTCCATAATTTGTTAAATCAGTATCGTCTTGGGATCCAACATCAATTGCCAAAATATGACGAGCTCCGTGACTTCGCATCACATCGGCTAATATATAAAGATAAGAAAATTATTATAGAATAAAAATCAATTCAATTGTTATACAAGGTTGTTCGTTTTGTTCTTATGTAACTTCTAAAAAAAGAAATTTTAATTTAATGAATGTATATGCTGAAAAAAATTAAGTATTTATTAAGAAAAAAAAAATAGAAATGAGCTATATTATTTATGTAATATTATAATTTAAATTTGAAATGATTACTTTTACTTTTAATAATATAAGAAAATAAAATAGGTGTCGTAATATTTTTTAACGAGACCTTCTAATACGTTTTATAACAAAATTTAATAAATACCAAAATAATTTTAATTTTAATAAAACGAACATCCTAAAGTAGAAAAATATTAATCGTAATTGATATCTATTTATGATAGATGGTTAGGTCAGGGTGAAGGTGTAGGAGGCGGTCGGCGGACCTGGCACGTTGTTTACGTAGCATCCATCGAGCAGAAGGTGTCCGTCGACAGGATCACAAATCGGTGGAAAGATACCGGCGATTGACATGGAAGCTCGAACATAACGCCAAAGCAAGCCTGTGAGCATGGATTACAGGCAATTTTGTTGGATAACTTTCTTGGATGGCAGCCCCAAGAAAGTAGCATCATCACTCCCTGCCAAGCCGTCACCGCCAATTTGTGAGGGTTTCAAATCAGGGAATGGATGGATTACACTAATAGTTAAGTTGTTTTATTCTTTAATATATAGTTATAATTTGGAGAATAAAGAAAATAAATGGAGTTAAAGTGAAAAAAAAAAATTATATAAAATTAAAAGGTTTAAATAATAAAGAAAATGTTACTTGTTAAAAAAAATATGAAAAAATGTGATAGGAAAGACTTTCAAATGCAATTGTGAAAATATCTCTAAAATCATATGGGAATGAAATCACTAAAGAAAATTATAATTAAATATTGGTTAATTTTATTATGTCTTCTCTCTTAGAATAAAGATTTTTCAAAAATTTAATAAAAAGCATTAAAAAACCAATTTTTTTTTAAATAATTGAAACATATAATACTTTATTCTTTTAAAATGCAAAAAGATAAAAACAATTGAACGGCCTAATCTAATATTTTTTGAATTATTACAGATGAATTTATGTAGATTTATATTGCATATAAATACTCGATAATTGAGATCAAGCATAGGGAATTCTGGATAGGTAACCCAAATAGTAGATGTTTAGGACACAATTTAAAATTGTATGTGGAATAATAAATTATATTTCTTTTTTTTAGTAAAAAAAAATGTAAATGTAAATGTGAATTTAAATATAATAATGTAATAATTATATGTTATAACTACAAATTTTTTGAATGTACTTACATATTCATGACTATGCTAATGATAAATAGCAAAAGTTATAACATTTTGATAGAAGAATAACGATTTCTTAAATACTTTTTTTATAAATTTGAATAAGAAATTACTAAGAATTATAATTATTTGTTAACATATTTTTTTAATTATTAATTAGATTTTAAATTCATTATCAAAAGAAATGGGAAAATGAGATAAATATGAATATATATATGAAATTTTTAATTATCTATGAAATTCTTTATTATTTAAATCTTTCTAAAAATATTAGTCTTTGGGGAGATAGAATAGTATTAGTATACGTTTCCTGAAATACAAGGGTGCTTTCTAAGAAATAATTGAAATATTTATATAAATAAATATATATATATATAATATTATTATAATGTATATAAATATATATATATATATATATATATATAAATATATATAAATAATGTCTATTAAAAAGGTATAAATCGATACAGAGAGACTAAGTAAAGGAACTAAATGGATAGAGATAAATTAAAGTTCGAGCCGCGAGCAAATACATATTTATGGTGGTGTTTAATTTTTTTTCTCTCCAAAGCACTTCAGCAACGTAATTGAATTTGGAAATTGGTGGGGGTGTTGGCCTACCCTCACCTGGTACGTTGTTGACATAACCGCCGTCGAGAAGAAGGTGTCCGTCGTTGGGGTCGCACAGTGGTGGCATGTATCCGGAGAGAGACATGGATGCTCGGACGTAGCGCCACAGCGAGCCTGCGCACACGCATACCTAAAGCGGAACTGCGTAGCGGTGCACAGCGAGCGTACCAGGCCAGCAGGGGGGTCAAAACACACACTCCAAAGAATCGCACCACCCGGTTGGTTAGTGGTTTAGTAGCAAGTACATGGATGGATTGTTAAATGTGGTCGACAATGAAGCAATCCCTAACTTGACAGTTTTATTAAATTCAACGCTAATTAATGATCAAAAACTAAATGAAAGAAATTAATTTTGCTTTCTTTTTATGCATTAAAAAACAGTTAATTTTCAATCAAAGATCAGTTTAAATAAATTAATATATATATACAATATTTCAATTTATCATAGATAAACAAATTATTAAAAGAATAATAGGTTTAAACATCAAATAAATGTTATTTTAAATTTATCTTAAAAAAACTAACAAAACATGCTCCTCATAAATTTTTTAAAAAGAATTTTGCAATCAATTAAATAGAATATAAGGTTTTGAATAACACCAATATGAACAAAATATGAATTTCTCAAATGTTATTATTTTAATATCTGACATTTACATATGTAGTATATATGATGAGATGAATGAAGTGTATGAAAACAAAAGCCATGCAGGTGTTATGGAGAATGTGAAAATTGAAGTGAAAAATATTCATATTTACAAATGTTGAATTAAAAAATAAAACATGAATATTTATTTTTAATTGCTGTAAGCGACATGAAAAATTTAACTAAATTCAAAGTTATATTTTTTTTACTCTTAAATTATTATTTCCAAAAATTTTAATTTAATTGACTAAATTAAGATTTTTTGAGGAAATTTTAATTTATCCCTTAAAAAAATAAGTGTATTATTATATTTAAATAAAATTTTATTAATAATTGTTAGATGCAAACGCAGTGGGAAGCGTTATCATTCAGGATTGAAAATTTACCAATGTTTAAAATGATAAATTTCTAAAAAAACTCTCTACAGCAGAATCAAAAAAAAAAATTAAAAATAATTTAAAATCAACTTAATTATTAAAATAAAAAAATAAGTAAATTTTCTTATTTTAATCATACGCTAAAAGCTTTACAATAATATTTATAAAATATTTCAAACTCAAACTTAAATCAAATTTTAATTTTCAATATGTATTAATTTTCTATCCTGAAGAATTAATTCACTCAACAAATATTAAAAATTAATAAATAAATTTAATTAAAAAAATATAAATAAAAATCAAATTATCTAAGTTATACCCCCGTGAAGAAAGGACAGCCTTGAAGATCAGCAGAAGATAAGAACTTGTTTATATATAAGAATGTTTAAAAATATAGTAATTATAAAAGATTGATAAAAATCCCTTAAGTGCTTATAAATGGGAAATCAAAATTGAGATAGATTTAAGAAAGACATTTATTTTTAAATATAAAATTAAGGAAAAGATGTTCGCGGCTCGGGTAGATAAATAAAAATAATTATAGAGGTAAAGATAATGAAGAAGGGAGGTAAAGGAAAAACATGCACCAGAGGAAATGTAGCGGTGCCGGTTTGGCTACTAAACAAACAACGAATTCACAAAAAAAAACACGTCCAAACATCACAACAATTGAATGGAGGCGACGTCGATGCGATCAAAATACTAAACAGAGCTTTGAATGCAAAATTAATAAAAACTTTAAAGCCTTTATGAATGAATGAAATTAAAAGCATTTAAAAATTAAAATTTTATACGTAAATTTTTTAAAAATGCCAAAATTAGTGAAAAAAAAATAAAAAAATTTTAATATTAATTAATAATTAAATATTTATATCGAAGTATATATTGTGGCTGATTTGAGCATTTTATTTATTAATTTCTGAATTTAATAAAAGATTTTAATATTTTGTTTATAAGTTTATAAAATAAATATTAAAAAATCAATTTAATTTGCATGCATTTTTTTAATTAATATTAAATATATTTAAAATCTTTTTGATTTTTTGTTAATTAAAAACGCTTACCATGTGTGTGAACACGCATAGAACTAGCAGAAATATCTGTGGTAACAGTAAAATATGGAAGCCATAAATCTTCTACAAGTGTATCACCAAAAGTAGAATTAATTGTTTGATTAAAATCACGACCAGAGAACATTGAAGTTGCAGGATAAGTGAGATCAAGAATTTGACGCCACCATTGGGTCATTTTCTAAAACAATTATAATATTGACTCTGTCTATTTTATAAGGTATTAATTTATTTCAAAATTATAAAATTGTACAATTTAAATATCTACCTTAGACCATTCCCTTGCTCGTTGTGTCATTGTAACAATATTTTTATCCATACACCAAAGAGCACCCATAAATGCTCCAATACTAACTCCACCGACCATGTCAATAGGAATTCCTGCCTCTTGGATTGCTTTAATCATGCCAACATGTGCAGCACCCCGTGCTCCACCGCCGCCCAAAACAAGACCAACAGAAGTGCCGGTAAGCCATCGTGCGAGGCGAGAGTAATCAGAATGAACATTCGGTTCAGAAGTTAAAACTTTACTATAAAGTTCATTCTGAAAAATGAGGTAATATAATTACATTATATAATAATTATATAATTTAACTTTTTTTAAGATTAGTACCTCAATATATTTCTTCAGACATAAGGAAAAAATTAAATAATAAAATTTATAAAAATTAATTGTACAGAAGATCATAATTCTAATATTAAGATTTATAAATAAACAATTTGCAATATAAGATATTTATTTTTAAGTAAGAATAGGAGTTTTAATAAAATTTAAATAATTAGAATTTTTAATTATGCTTATGTTTATATTTTCAAATATATTCTTAAGCAGACCTTCACCAAAACGTTTATGACAATGTTTTAGTATAATATAATACAAAAAATAGTTAAGCAAGATATTATCTTACTTACAATTCTATATTGGCTACGTCGAGAAAACATTCGTTTAGGACATTGAATATGATGATGACTTGATACCCATGATCTATTGTTGAGCCAATGAACAGTATTTGTTGGTCGATCTCCACCTTCCCGATGTAATAGTACTAATTCTTTTTGTGTACGCATTGTTAAACGTTCAACTTCTTTTTCCACCTAAAACAAAACAAACATAATTTATAAAATTTTATTAAATATATGAAAATTTTATTTTGAATTTTCAAAATATTTAATAGTTTTTAAGAATAAGTTTTAAATTTTTTAAAGATTAAATATTTAAAATATTTGATGGTATAAAATGTAAAATTAAAATATGAAAATTGATCAAGAGTTCTATCTGATTCTGATGTATGATTTATTTATTATTTAAAATATAATGACCTTTCCTATTGCAGGCCCTTTTTCAAATAAAGCAACTAGCAAAACACAATCGGCTTGTCGAACACAACGTTGAGTCCATGGGGTAAATGAAGCATCACACTGATAAAGAACTATTCTATGTTGATCTTCTTGTTGAGCCAACCAAGATGTCAATCGATATTCATTGCTAGCATCCAAAATTGTTACTCCTAGATTCTTCCTAATTGTTTCAGACGTAAGTCTTAAAGCTGGACCTAAATAATGGTCAATAAAACAAGAGATTTTAGGAAAAATTAAAATTATAAAAACAGTTATAAATACTATACCAATGGCTTGAAGTGCATGATAAAGTTCAAAAGTAAAAGCACTTAAAGGAACATCTTCTGTGACTGGAATTACAGCGACTGTACTGAAATTCAATTGGGCAGGTCTTGAATCAACAGTTGGAGGGGCTCCTGCTGTAGAGACAGGGGCAGAAGGCTGCTGTTGCCAAGCGCCCAAAATACGGTGCCCAAGCAAATGAATCAATCTTGTGACAACAATTGGAAATCGCAATTTTATGGCATTAAATAGGCCCTCAGGAAGTTTAGCAAGTTCAGAATCTCGAACAGCCATTACTGTAGTTGAGCGTAAAGTTTGTGTTACCATCTCTACCTATAAAAAAAAGGTAAAAAATAATTAATAATATAAAAAAATAAGACTTAACTTTTTAAAAACTAAATAAATTAGAATAAAAATTATTATTATCCTTTAAAGTTTCTTATTTATTAATCTATTCATTTATTAATTTATTTGATAAAATATAAAAATTAATCCCATTTTAATAAATTAAAAACTTAAGAAATTTTATTTTTTTATTTAACTTACAATGCCAACAAGATCTCCTTTACCATATTCACCAACAAGCTCTTTTTTTCCATTTGGATGCGTAATAACTGATCGAAGTCGTCCGCTTAGTACAACAAAAGTACTATCTGATTCATCGCCCTGCCTATAAAATAATTTTTCTTATGTTAAAATATATTTCTAAAGAAAATTTGTTAATTAACAATTTAAACTTTTTTTTAAGCAGCTTGTTTTTTAATTTTATCTACCTGTAAACGGCTCTGCCACTTTCAATAAAAAGCCAATCCAATGCAAAATCTACTTGGCGTACAAATGGTGAGAGTCGACGAACAACTGTATGAGCTACATGAAGGACTACTTTAGGATGTTCACGCATTATACTAAAAAAATTTTCAAAAAATTTAAATTAAAAATGTTTATACTATATATAAACTTATATATCATGTAAAATTACCTATAAAATGTATTTTTACTAAGTAAACCAATTTTGGTAGGATGTTTGGCACGGATTGTAAAAAAACTTGGCTCGCCAGTAAGAACAGCTAGTCCACCAACAATTTCACCAGAATGAGCTGAAAACATATGCACTTCACCATTGCCCATTGCATTCTCTGATAAAGATTCAGCTGCTGCCGAAAGAGCGGCAGCTCTTGTAGCATCAGCTGCTGCATCAGCCACTCGTTGGGATACAATCAAAGATCCCGATAAAATATATACAAGAGCTACATCCTAAAATGTACAATACAAATATTATAAATTATTCTTTATTGAAAGTGAAATTTATAAAAATATACCTTATGAGAATCTTCTTTCATCAGATAGGTTCCCGCAGGTACATCTCGAATTTGCACTCGGCCTCCTTGAAGGACCGAATCATCATCAAGTCCAAGCTCTTTAATAAAAGCTTCAGTTGCTATCTACAAATTTTAAAATTTAATATTTTTAGAAGAATAATAATGAATTAAATAATGCTCTATTTCTTAATTAAACTTACTTGAATTAAAGCATTTTCATCAAGACCTTCTGTAACACTAGGACCGCGTCTGGGACGAGGAGCGGCTCCAAAACTACTACTGCCTCCATAACTACCATGGGAAGATGAAGATGCACCAGCACCACCTCCACCCATAATTGGCATTATGTTTGAAGAGGGATCAGAGAAAGTGGATGGATCTAAATCTATTCCAGCGCGACTTTTTCTTCTATTAGACCAAGAATTACTTTCAGGAAATCCTTCATCTGGATAAAAAATTTAATATATTATTATTTTAATAGTGAAAGAATTAAAATAGTTGTGTTAAACACTTTTATAAGATAAACAATAAATTCTATACTTACTTTGTGCAACGTCTGGTGCTCGTTGTTTAACTGGAGACCCAGTGTAAGGACTAGATTTCTTTTTTTGAGAGTTCTAAAAAAATAATTTTAATTTAGAATTTTTTTTAAACTTATAAAGAAAAATGAATTTTTGGTTAAATTCCGTTGTCATAATAAAAAATGTTAAATTTTTTTTAATGAATATAAATTGACTATAATAGAGAGAAATTACCGGATTGACTAGTTCTGCACTAAGACCTAAGTATTGATGCAGTGCAGTGAATGTTACTCGTTGAAGACGAACCATAATTACTTGCATGACACGTATAAAAATTTCTGGATATTCACTAAATATTTCTTGAAAAGCTGACATCGGTAAGCGCACTACAGTTGAATCTTCTACAGCACGAGCAGACACGGTTTTATATGGATTATGATGACCCTAAAATTATCATAAAATATTTATTTTATTTAACAAAATAAAAATATATTATATCAAAAATAAGGTTTACCGTGAGAACATCTGCAAAACTAAGTAATGAAGTAACACTTTCTCCAGGTTTGACAGCTTTTAATGTTAAAGGAGCTACACCGGCTTCATGGCCTGTTATATATACATTCAATCGACCACTTTGTACTACAAAAACATTTTCATCCGGATCTCCAACTTTAAAAAGTTGAGCTCCAGCTGGTAAATTAACGATTTCAGTATGTTTACAAAGTTTTAAAAAAACTGGTTTTTCAAAATGTCCAAAAACTCTGAAAATAGAAATTTAAATAATAATAAAGAAAAAATGAATTTGTATATATTTTAATAAATTTAAAACAGATATAATATAACTATACTACTCAAACTTTATACAATGAAGGATCGATCTTATTATTTAAAATCTATGACTGACCAGTATTTTAAAAATGTTTAAATGGAAAATAAAACAAACTTTTTTTTATTAAATTTAACAAATAACTATTATATAATTTACATATAAATAATGACCACGAAGAGTGAAGATCCTTAAACAACATTTTAATTAACAGCGTAGTATAATATTTTAATACCTGATACTTTGTAACATATAAAGAGCGTCTGGAGGGACTCGATCATCAGCAGAAATGTCTTCCTCTAAATATTCAGCTGGTGGCTCAAGTACCTATTAATAAATCAAATATAAAAGATGGAATCATTTTAGATGTTATATGAATACGTTGAATATATATTAGAATAAAATAATTAAAAACAAAATATATTTAATCTGAATATAAGAAACAAAATTTCAATTAATTAAATAAATATTTATAACCTTCAGCTGCATAGGGGTCGTGTCTTTCTTTAATTGTAATAATCGTCTAGCAAAACGCATTACTAATTTTCTTTTCTTTCCTTGGCCACCTGAATGCACTTGGCCTGAAATCTTTAAAACAAATAATTTTAAATATTTTATATTTTTAATATATTAATGTATTATAAATACCTTCCGGAGCATCTTTCGGCCATAAAAAAGGACTTTATCTCGTTTACGGAACCTTGGGCGAGAAGAACCAACCCCAACGAATTCTTTTACTTCTGGTAAGAATTCTAAAAATTATTTTTTTTTTTAATTATTATTATTATTTAAAGAATTTTAATATTTGATAATAATGATATTCCTAATTATAATATTTTTAAACTTGTAAATTTTCGTTATGAAATATTAAATTATTTTAACAACAGAGAAGATTTTCCTTTTTTATATAGATATTTAAGTTCAGTATATTTGACAAGACATTAAAAAAAATTATTTTAAGGAAGAGAAACTTATTAAAAATGGATTAATATCTTCCAAATATATTTGTGAATTACCCATCAATCATGATAGAATTAGAACTAGTGATAGGTTAACAGGCATTAAATTTATATTTACATTATCAGGCTACTTAAAACTATATCTGTTAATAATTGTTTGAATAATATCTCTCTTTTTTCTGATTTAAATAAATCTATAATATATATTTTTATTATATAATTTATAATTGA
The DNA here is from genome assembly GCA_963082975.1 of Labia minor. Taxonomy (NCBI): domain Eukaryota; kingdom Metazoa; phylum Arthropoda; class Insecta; order Dermaptera; family Spongiphoridae; genus Labia; species Labia minor. The sequence continues at coordinate 9,245,625 of OY720346.1, read as the reverse complement.
TTAAATATTTAAATATCTCTACTTTTTCTAATCTAATTTTGTCCTTATAAATTTGTGGTTAATTTTTGCTATTAGAAAAATAATCTTTTTTCATAATCCACATATTAAGAGAATGAAAATTTTAATATATTCCTAAATAATTAATATTAGTTTAAATAATTTTTGAATTATTGAAAAATTATTTCTTATTTATATTTAATTACATATGGTCTACAAGGTCACATTTGAATAGTAACCCAGCCAAGTGTCAATTTAGATCCGTAACTAATGTTATATAATTTAATAGTAAATTTAAAATAGATTGTAATTCTAATATTAGTGAAATAGATGAGCATTAATGAAAAATATCATAATTAAAGTTTTATATAAGTATTTTTTTGTTTTTATAGAATTTTTATATAAAGCTTGCTTTTTGAATATCATTTTCTGTTATATAAATTCATTGTAGAAGAAATCATAATGAGAAAATAATGCAAAATAAATATAAAATAAAATGCATTGTCATTAGAACTCAGTCGAAATTTATAATTAGTATAATATATTAAAATAAAATCATAGATATATAGATAGATTATAACTTCTGGCATCAGTTCGACATAATAGCATAAAAATTAATTAACTAGAATATTACATGTTTGTACATAAATATAATAAAAATGCATGAGAATATAAATAAAGTTAATTATAATATTAATTTAATAATTCTTAAAAGTTTAAAGGAACCTTTTGTGATTGAATATACAATAAGCTGAATAATCTAAATGTTAGCATAATAATTATTATAATATGAGATATAATAAGAATGTTAAATTTTTTTTTGTAAAATATGATAAAAATAAATATATCAGTTTACAATTCAGAGTGACAGTATTATTAAATTTTACCTTTGTTTTTGAATTTTCTTAATATGATCATGGTACAAACACCAATGATAAATAATACAAGGACTAGTATAATAATAAACTCCATCTGAAAATATAAAAAGAGAAATGTCAAGAATTTATCCTTCAAATTCTCAATACAATGAACAAGTATCATACATACTTGATTTTGTTGGATATTTAATAATATTTCTGCATACCATTGTGAGGAGACAATTTCATTGACATTATTAAAACGATAAATTAAATTGACTAAATCCATTATTTATGTAAATACACATGAAGATAAAATTTTAAAAAAGAAAAAGAAAAAGACTTCAATCCTAAAAAAATTATAATAAATAATAGTATTTACTCTATTTTATACAATTCGAGATCATTATAGTTAACAATTTCACATAATTATAGTTCTAATCATATAAGATAATTAGTCATGTTAGTCATGTAAGTCAATGTAAGTCTAAATAAATTACTAAAATGGAACTGTCAAAATAATAATAAAAACACTATAAGAATTTCTAGGGTTTTTTAGTTTGCATTTTCAATTTAAAAAGGATTAAATTAATTTCTTTTAAAAATGAATAAAATTAAGAGATTTTATCTAATAAATGAAATCAGAAGAATAAATAAAATAATTGAAAATAAAAAAATTAAAATATCATTCTTTATATATATTTATTTGTTTGCACATTAAATAGAAATTAAAATTTTTAACATATCTCTCTCAATGCCTGAACAATCCAATTATGCCTTTAGAATATTTATATATTATCTGTTCTGAAAATTGTAAGTCTATAGACTCACAAAATTGTCTGGATTACAATGAAATTCTCCACAATGAACCACTATATATTCCTCTTAGAATACAGGCTATAAATTTTATCAATATTTAATTTAAAGAAATAGTAATTAAATTTGAAAATCTTATATTAAGCTCAATAAATCTTCGCGTAGATCATGGAATCTGTAGAAATGCGTCTTCGTATTAATAGGTTTACATCTGTAAAAATCTGGAGTGTCTCCACTTGACGATCTCGCAAAATTGAATTGGATTAATTAACACATATATTATATTTAAATTAAATTTAATTAATTTTAAATTATAAATTAAAATTAATAAATATTATTTATTAAACCAGCGCGTGTTTGGCTCTTTAGATGGTACCACGTCGCGTGCTGGCGCGTGATTAGCAGTTAAAAGATTAATTCCGGTGCTTTCAGTCATTCAATCAAGCTGAAATTCTATATATAGCAGTTTTATACAATTTTTAATTATGGGAAAAATATATATATATCTTTATTTTTACTATCAAACATTATCTTTATTTTTACGGTCAGTTTAGAGGAAAAAAAATTAAAATGTAGTAAGTAACGGTCCTCTTCCGGATGAGCTACATTTCTCAAAAGTTGATAGAAAACTAAGAATTTTGAATAATGTCTGTGTACCAAATTTCATTATTCTAGCTCAAACCACACACACAAGCAGACATTTTTCTCAAGCCTGATGAAAATTACTCAGGGACCTTCAAAACTTATAAAAACATCAAAATCTCCACATCGAAAATTTTCGTGATCGCAATACTTTCTCTGGCGAGATAGTAAAAATTATCATTTAATATAAATAAAAAAATAAATTAATGTCTATAAATTATTTGAAATTATATAAAACATATTATTAATTTCTTAGAAAGTTTTTAATATTTTTTTTTTAATTTATTTAGATTATTTATTTTATTTTATTAAAATCTCAGCTTAGTATTTTCCTTTTTTTTACTGTAAATTTTTCATCTACAATAACAACCAAATATGTTATCAATGAAATAAATTATTTAAAAAATGAATAAACTTATTTAATAAAGGGAAAATAGGTAGTACTACTTATCATTATAATTTTATAATAATGCTAGGGTTAATATTAATGAATTTTAAATTTTATTTAAAAGATATGATAGCAAAAATGTTCTTATTCTCAAAAAAACTCCAATTATTTTCTCCTGCAGCAGCAGCTTCAAGGTTTTCTTTTCTCCATCCCCTAGCAGCCTAGCAGAAACATTGTATTAGATTTGATGGAACAACATTATTATTTGAAATAAGGATTTGAAGAAAATTTAAAAATAACATAATATTTTTCAGTCATTGCAAATTTTTTAATAATATTTTTTTATGAAATGAACTCATCAATTATACATGAATATATTTAACATACATCAATTGTTCAAACATATACACAATATGTTTATTTTCATTTTTTTGTTTTACATTTTCGAAAATTATAATATATAAAATGTTTATTTTAACATTTTAATTTTTTATTTTTATGATGTAAATTTATCATTACTTTTAATTATTTTTTTTTTTTATTTTTAATTTGTTCCTTTGGCTGGAAGCAAATAAAATAAGATCTTGGATGGAAGGTTTGATCAAGTGTGAAAGACACAAAAATCTAAAATAAATATTATATCATTTCTTTTAAAATATTGCTTTAAAATTACACTTTCATTTAAAAAATTTTTCACTCCCTCAACAATCTTTAAATGAAAATTGATATCAAACCACATTTTCCTCCTAATTATTCATGCTTTTTGTTACTTTGTTAATATTTCTATAATGGTATTTTATTTTAATTAATTTGTTTATATAATTTCACACTTGATAACTTAAACAAATTAAAAATTAAAAATATTTTCTTCAATTTATTGGTGTAAATTATAATTTAGTGGTTTGACACTTTTAAAAAAACTCAGTTTTTTTATTATTAAAATAAATAATTCTTAATAAGAGAGAGAATATAATAACAATTAAAAATGTTTTTGATTAATTAAAAATAGCTGTTTAGATTAGATATAGAATGACATGAATTACTAGATTGAGAACTACATGGATAGAGAATGAAGTTTTTATGAATTGGCAACAACAACATCAACATCTATAATAACAATAACGACATATAGTTTAACATAGTTTAAGTATGGTGTTTCAAAATGTCTTTCGATGAAAATTATAATGTGTGAAATAAATATAAAAATGGAACAAATTAAAAAAATATTAAATATATAGTTAAATTATTTTTTAACTAAGTTAAATACAAAAATAAAAAAAAATAGATATTAAGGCACAAATGATGAATCGGTTTATAATTTGTTTATAATATATTACATATCTTATATGTTTTTATTTTAGGTTTTAATAAAATTTTTAACTGTGAAAGAAAGAGTAAGAGAAAAATATAATAGTATTTTTAAATGTATTTTATGAAATTTATATCAGAGAGAGTTTGAGTAGTGTTAATTATATGAGCCTTACAATGAAAATTATTATAATTAAAATGAAAAAAAACTAAATAAAAAGAAGTAGAGAGCGCCTGAATGTTAGAAAACCTTATGGAAAAATATGATTCTATATCAATACGGCGCAAATCAAAATTTTCACTCGATCCACTTTAATATATTTATAATGGATACCTATAGATAATATCAAAGCAACAGGAAAACAAATAACATTTCATATATAAATTGATATAATAGTATAACATGAATTGATATCATTTATGATTTATACATTTACAAAATATTGTCATACACATATCTGGGTGTTCAAAAATTGAAAAATCGTAAAATAAAATATACAAACACACTTAAATTTTGTTTTCTGTTGCATTGAAGTATCAATTTATAAATATATTTATCAAATGTATAAAATAAGACAACATATCGCCAATAGTTTTATTTAGCCAAAAAGAGGATAAATTCTATTGGTAATTTTATTATTATTAACAAAGAAAAAATATTTAGAAATATAAATCATAAAAAAAATTTAAAAAAAGGATCCTTTATTTATTTCCTTCAGGATGTAAATATATACTAATACTCTATTTTCTTTTTCATAGTTTATAATAATATAATCATAAGTAATTATTAAACTTGGAAACCTTAAATAGTTTAATATTTTGTGAAGTTCTATAACAATTATTTACATTCTAAAGAAGTCGATGTTTATTGTAATGAAATTAAAATTCATATAATACAAGAAACTGTGTTTTTTCCTCAAGTATTTGGTTTGAATATCTATAAAAATCTTTTGAAAGCTATTAATAAAGGATGTTTTAGTTCTTTTCTTTTAAATAAATTAATAATGTTTATGTTGTAAAATTTTTATAAAATTGACATGTTTCTGGGGAGTAAATATTTTTTATTTTTGATAGAGATGATTAAGTGGGATGCAAAAATCTTTTATCGTTAAAAATTATATGTATCTAAATATATAATAAAACCAATTTAAAAAACATGTCTTTTTAGTTTCCCCTTAAAATTGTTAAATTATTACAAATTAATCAAAATGGTTATTTCGATTTTGTAAAATTTCTGTTTTTTATGAAATAAATAAATCTAATTTTTTAAGATTTTAATGAAAACAAAACACAAAATAATAAAGGATCATTCTTATTTTTATTTATAATATTTATGAAACATTTTTTTTATTAATTAAAATATGAATTATATATATAAATATATAAATACAATTTAAAATAAGAGAAAAAGTTATGTATGAGAATAATTAAAATTGAAAAAATTTTTAAAAGAGAAGATCCAAACATTTTAGAATATTAAAATTTTGTTTTTATATTCATGTAATAAAATTATTGACACACATTTCATTTCAATTAATTTTATAAATATTTAAAGATAAACATAATTATATTGCTTTCGAAAATTTCTTATAATTTAAATATAGATTCTCTAAAGATAGTTAATTTTTTAGTAAAATTATAGTAAACACAACAAAACAAATATTCAAGAACATCAAAAAATTTTGTAAAAAAAAATTTAATAATAAATTTTTACAAATACAATTTATAATAATAATTGTTATATATATTAATGATGTTAGTTTTCCATTTGATATTTAAATATCATATTTTAAAAAATTAAATGGAAACTTGTTTATATAATATAATGTCTTAAATAATATCACTTTTAATTAAAGATAAAAAAAAATATTTGGAACGTTTTCAATATATATATGTATCAAGATGTACTGAAAAATCCAATTTAAGCTTTGAAAAGTTTCTACTCAAATCTACTGGATAAAATAAAGAATATGATTTTTTTAAATTAAATCAATATTTTTAAATGATTAGATTATACAATTGGAGAGAAAAATAATAATATAATAAATTATTTGACCAACTTCAATCAGACACATAGACTTCAGGAAAATATTTCTCAAATAGATTTGAGGAGAAAGAATTAAGTGGTTAAAAGCAAATTTTTTGAAGATATAAATGCTAGACAATCCAAAAGTTAATTCAACAATATTATTATTTTTTTGGATTAAACCGCATGGACCATATTTGTAGGTGAAGAAGTTATGAATGGTATCAGAGTTTCGTAAGGAGTAGCAATGAATTTCAAAGACTCACTGTGCATGATCGAATTAGCTTTGTAAGGAGAGAGAATACTTATATATATAATATTTAATACCTCCCCCCGATACCAAAAAAAAAATTATTTAAGGAATCTTTAGAAAACATTTTTTAAATAAATAACAGATTCGGAAAAATAAATTATATTTATAAAAATATTGTTAAACACCTCAATTATAGATTTAATATATTCTAATAAATCTTAAACTATATTCGATTAAATATAGAATTATTTTAAGTTTTCTGATTCTATTATTTTTCCAATAGACTTAAGTAGAAGTGATTAATTAATTAAATTAAAAACACAATTCAACGAATTTCAAACATAAATTAAAATTTTATCATTCTTAAATAAATAAATAATTAGTTTATAAACCTTATTATATTTGTAAAAAAAAAAATATATTATATAATATATAATATTATATTAAGTCGAATAGAATATAAGAAAAAATCATCAAGAAAATGTAGATGTTTAAATAAGAAAAATACAAGGGCTTATTTATTTTATTTTTTGAGTCGATTATTATTATTCGTGTTATCAAACATCATTCGTTTTTTCCATGTATTTCATCTATAATTAGTTTATTGTGAAAAGGAAAATCATGTTTTTATTTCGAGTAAAATGAAAGAAGGAAAATTAATAAGAGAATGATGATACACATAACGATTTTTCTTTTAATTTCTTTTTCTTTTTTATTTAATCTAGATTTAATTACTTTTTAAGGCATTAGGCGTATTTTAGCGTTTGTGGTTTTGTCACATATTTTTCTGTTTTTTTAGCTTTCGCGTTTTTCTAAAATTTATTTTGTTGAATTAAACTACAGTTTATTTGTTAATCTAATATTTATAATACAGTTTACAATGAGAAATTGTTTTTGATGAAAGTTGACTTTTCAAGTCAAAGTGGATTTTTGAAATTCCTTATTTTTTAATCAAGAGAAATTATGATTATTATTTATTTAATATTTAATCTATTATCATTTTTTTGTTTTTTGATTAGTTTTCTTTAGCATTTGTATATTTTCTCTAATATTATGTATGTATGTTTATTGTGTTTTAAAATTGTTTATAGGAAGAGCTTTTCAATTTTCTACGAATAGGGGTTTTGATACGGGCTAATTTATTATTATTATTATATTATTATCATTATTATTTTTAATATTTACTTTTTATAATTTTTTTTATGTTCATCATATCTACAGCAACTATTTATTTTTGGATTTCATTTAGCAAAAATGTATTCACACGACGAGCTAAACTTATGATATTAGGCCTAATTTCCTTTTGTTAATTATTTTTATTATTATTCATTCATATATTATTTTAATTTACTTTTAATTTAATACGATAAGGATACAATAAGAATTAAATATGCTAAAGTAATAAATATTTTATATTTTTATATAATTTAATAATAATAGAAATTTATAAAAATTTTTGTGAAAGAAATAGTAAATAAGAATAAACAGATAGGAAGTAAATTAAAAAAAAAAGATTTAAATAAAAGATAAATAAAAGAAGATTAATTTGTAATTTTCCAATCTATAGATTCTTTACATTCATCAAACCCATTTAAATATTTAATTTTTAATATATAATATATTTTTATATTAAATTATTTTATATTAATTAAATAGAAGGAATACAATTTATAAGATTAGTTTAAACCAAAAATCCATTTGCTCTTAATATCTTAAATTAATGAATAATTTGTTAAATTAAATATTTCGTTTTAACTAATTTATTTAAAAAAAAACATATCTGTTTTTATAATAAACAGGATTTCTAATAAATCGATGATCTCTCTATTTTAATACAATTGTATTTATTATATAATAATTAAAACCGATGAAATATGTCTATTTAATGTCTATTAATGCTTTCTAATTGAGAAAAATTAGTAAAAGTTTAATAAAAGTAATTACTGAATTTAGGAAATTGGAATTATGTACACAAATATTCATTATCAGAAATTTTATAAAATTATATTTATATATGTTTGGAATATGAAAAGAATTATTTTTGTATATCATTTTAAAATAATAAACTTTTTATTTAATAAAAAAAAGAAAAACCAAATTAAAATTTTATTAAAAACAAAAAAATCTATAAATTAGTATAATATTCATTAATGTCTTTTATTTTAATTATTACGATTTTTTTGCTTCATTCTTCAGTTTTAAAAAATATAATTTAAGAAATGAATGAGTTATTTTTATTGTTATATGAAAAAATAATTTCAACAACAAAATTATAATATATATATATATTAGATAGATAAAATTATATTTGAATATATGGAAATAATATATATATATACTTATATGAACAAACATTTTTAAGAAATTTGTTTAAATAAAATTAAAAAATAAAACGATTATAAAAATGACTCAAAAATAATAATTTTTTTTTCTTAAGTATTAATTTTTCATGATGATGAATTATATTGATTGATTCATGTATGTATCTACATTGAGTGATTATGAGGGTTGAATGGATATATAACATTCATTAAAATAAATGTATTTATATTTAAGTTTTGAGCTTGTGAAAAAAAATCTATAAAGATATTTTCACATAATTTAATTAAACCTTTAAATAATATATATTTTTTAAAAGTTTTCATTTTCATGTTTGAATAAAATAAATAAGAGGAATTTTGTTTTTCAGGTCTAAATTACATATAACCAAACACTTTTACAATCAATATATATATATATATATATATAGCACCATTTTAATTGAATAAAAAATGGCCCTCATCATTATTTTACTTTTTAATTCTTAATAATTAGTAGTAGTATTTAATCAATAATTATTTTAAGATTAAATTTACTTCGATTTAATCAATTTAAAAAAGCCTGTTTCAAATTATTTTAGAAATTGATATGAAATATGGTAATAATTCATTACAAGTGGCATACCATCATCATAATGGATTTTTCATTTGAATGAACTTAAATGTCTATTAAATGGTAATCTTTACTTAAATATGTAAAGATACCATAATAAATATTTATTTAATTGCCATATTCATAGAATTTTCCCAACATCTTTAAAATTATAATTTTTAATTAGGTAAAACTTGGGATAACAAAGAGGAATATATATTTAATATATAAATATTTTATTTATATATGTACACCTCAAATTTAAATCGAAGTAAAATTATTCTTCAAAATTATTAAATGCTTTAGAACAATATTATTATTCAAAATACAACAACCTCTTTATTTATACGTAAAAAACCTTATCCTTAATCAATTATTCAATCCAACAACTTTGGCCGGTCATATTTTCACATTTTTTTTTTTTAATTATTTTTTGTTTAAATTTTCATTTATTAAATATATATCTTGTAAATAGATATAATTATATATATTTGCTTTTTTTTCTTTCTCGTTTAATTCACTCAGAAGGACGTGAAGTGTTAATCAAAGGGGATGGGAGAGGAAAAATTTATGCGAATTGATTTAAAATCCCTGTTAAGTTAGTCATTATCATTTATCAATCTTCATTTAAATTATTAAAATGCACAATTTTTTTCTTTATTTTACATAATAAAAAAACATTTAGCTTATTTTTTTAAAAAAATTCGTAGTAGATGATTTTTTCAAAATATATTTTCTATTTATATATATATTTCTATATATATATATATATATATATATCATTAATAATAATAACAACATGGGTTGATTGATGTGCGTGTCAATGGATGAATAGGGAGGGGTTCAATTGAATTTTTTTCTTTTTATTAAAAAATGAATTTAAGGATATGATGGGTGAAAATTCGTAACAGCTCGTAGATTATATTTTTAATATTTTTATATATATATTTTTTTTTAATTTTTTAAAATGTTTTTAACGAGTACGTTAAATATATTAAAAAATAACAAGTGTGTTTTTATAGTTTTTTCGTTTTTTTTTTCTTTTTTTTTTATTCTTTTTTTTTTAAGCCGGCGCACAGTCTTTTTTATATCATAGCGAGAAATTACAGTTTTTATATATATTTATAAATATATTTATATATAATATAACAAAGAGGTTTTATTTGTTTTTTAAATTATATTTTATTTCGTTATTTTATTATTGAAGCATACAACAAATCCCCGCATATGGTGTTTCTCCTTTGAGAGCTTGAAGTACCAAGGTGGCAGCTGCAGAAGTTTTTTGCGGAGGAATTGGAGATAATGGGTCATTTGGATAGAATTGTGTTGACTGAAATCCGTTGGACACTTCTTTCCTTTGTCTTTTCGGATTTTCAGAATTTTGAACTTGGATAGATGATTCAGCGATAGTCGTCGATGATGAGTTTGAAGTAGAATTAGAAGAAGCAACCCTTAGACCTGTGTTATGATAAGACACAAGCCAAGGGTTGCTTTGCACGTTTTTTGGACCGGTCTTAGATTCTGCGAGGTCCTCCTCCCCGGAAACGTTTTCTTCATCATAATCTTCATCAAATTCGTCATCTTCCATATCGTCGAGATCATTTTTCACTGGTTCGGGAATTGTTAACACTTCCTCAGGCGATTGGCTTCGTAACCAACGAGTAACTGCCGTTGTAATAGGTCTATCATCCTAAAAGATAAAGGCACTGAATTAATATACCTAATAGTATAAAAAAATATTTAAAAATTAATATAAGGGAAAATTACATGTTTGATTAAAATTTAGTAATTAAATTTCTTCTTAATTTTGGATTATTATTAAATTATTTACTAAGATAAATGGAATATCGATAATTTATTTGATATCAATCAAATAAATTTATTTTATAATAATTCTGTTTAAAGATGTTTATTATCATTTATTTTTAATAGAAATTGGATAAATAAATATTAAATATTAATTAAAATAAAATTCTAATTAAAAATTTTACCTTATCAGGTGGTGGATCAGGTTCTTTTATTGCTTCTTCTTTGGGTGAAGTATCTTCTTTTATAATTTTATACTTTGATTCTTCTTTTGTTGTTTCTTTTTGAATGAATTCTTCCATTAATAATTCGACATTTGATGTTTTTTCTTTCTCTAAAGTTTCTTGTAACTTTGATGAAGATGAGTTCCCTGCCTCTTCAATCGCTTCTGAAATAATAGAACAAGATAAATTGTCTGCAATCTTTTCTGCAGTTAAAGTTCTATTTTGAGCATTGAACACAATGTTTTCTTCTTCATCTTCTACAATGGCTTTTATAACTTCAATAGTATTTCCATTTTCAGAATTAGTATCAGGAACCTGGCCGATACTACTACTACTATTACTTGAGCCACTGCCGAGTAATTCGATAACGGATGGTTCTGTGGCAGTGGAAGATTCAGATGTATCTTCTTCAATTGCTAATAAGGTTTCTGAATGAGGAGGCACTGAAGTGATATCATCTGTTATTCGACTAGCTGTATCAGATGAATGACTAGTTTCAACTTCACTATCAAATAGAGGCTTGTGCAATTGTGGAGAGCTGGGCGAATGAGTAACACTTGTTGTTACTTCTTTTTGAATATGACTATTGTTTTCTGGCAGTGGACTAGCTTGAATTGGAGTTTGTGATTGTGAAAATTGTAACGGCGTTGATGGCAGTGAACTTAAATGTATTTCTTGAGAAGAAACGCTTGATGTCACAAGCAAATCTACAAGACGTTCCTCTGGCTTTGACATTCGCTTTGAAGTGGATGAACCAGATCCCGCCCCCGCTCCTGGAGGTTTAGACCCCAACGGAGCATCAGGTCGAAGAGAGATCTCTGTCGTTGATGTAGGAATATTTGGTTTAGATTTATCCATTATTGCATTTTCCTTTTTTTTATTTTTTGAATTTTTATTTCGTTCATTCTCTGATTTCGACTTTTGATTTTTATTATTATTTGAAATGTTATTATTGTTACTATTATTCTTCTTAGATTTATTTCCTTTTTTTGACGATTTTATTCCATTAATAATTATTTTTTTCTCTTCTGATTCTATTTTTTTGTCCAAGTCCTTTTTTGGTGTTGATTGTTCAACTTCGAAAACAGCTTGGACTACAATAGGGACATCAATTGTTGTATGATCCAAATTGTTCAATATTCCATTTGTTAATTGAACATCATCGATTTTATTTTTCGGTGAATGTTGTTCTTCAATAATATTCTCAATGAATTTCGGATTAGGTTCTGAAATCACTGAAATATCTTCGATATTTATTTTTTGCTCGCTTTCTACAATCTGTAACAATGGACAACCATTCTCTTGAATATTGACTTGTGGGAGAATATTATTCTCACAAGTTGTTGATATGCTGCTGCTTGATACTTGATTGATTTGCGAAGGTTGTTGTTGGGGTATAAACTCCTCAACCCCTTGGTGAATTCGATCAAGAAAAAGTGATGTATGATCAGTGGTCGGCACCGTTTGTGGGGACGGCTCCGAGCCGCTTATGCTACTTGTAGCCGAACAGCTGCTAGATTCGGACGAATCGGGACTAGGCAAAGGTTGATGTAACGGATGGTGATGATTTGAATTTACTCTTCGACTCTCGTCCTGATCTTTATCGTCCGAGGAGGACTCTTCTGAGCCCTCTTCAGCCTAAAGAAAAGAAAATATTATTATTAATAATTAAAGATTAATTAATTTTCAAATATCAAATAATAATACCAATAATAATAGATAATATATAATAGAAGATTAAACGTAATATGTAAATTTAAAAATTTCATTCAAAATAAAAGTGGAAAGAAAATAAATTTGCAATAAAATAATCTAAATATATAAAAAATACTTAATAAGAGAATATTAAATTAGATGAAAGACAAATAAGAAAAGAAAGAGCATGAGAGAAAAATATTATAGAACAAAAATAAAAATGGCCGATTCATCTCTGTGTTTTGTTGGCGCTTTTAAAATTATACACTAAATCAACAAAGGTTGTCTACTGACCCCGCCTCGTTTCCTTCTTCGTTTCCGTTTCTTCTTTTTAGTTCTTTTCTCGGAGGAACTGGGACTTGCGTTCGATTGATTCAAATCACTGGTAATCGAAAGGGGTTCAACTCCGGGCACACCGTTAGGAGTTGATTCTTGTTGGGTTGCGTCTGTCGAAGAGGTCACCTCAGGTTGTGTTGACAGAGGTAGCGAGATCGAGGACACTTGCGACTGGGAAAGCGGCGGAGGCTGCTGCTGCACAGGTGCTGCAGATGCGGGTGCAAGTGGAGTAGGAGGTACCGGGAGCGGTCCTGCTCCCGCCTGAACCGTTACACCTAAGTGAACCCCAGGGAAAATTGACATCTAATATACATTTATATCTTTATATTATTATAATATACATACATATTGATTAAATATTTAAATAGAATACAGAGAGGCTCAATACTTTGGTTAAAATAATATAAGAGATGAACACAGTTAAACACTTTCATTTTGAAAATTATATAAAAATGCAAATTTTTATTTTAAATAAAAAATTATTGAAATATAATTTTATATAATATTAATTCAATAATTTTAATTTAATATAATTAAACCATCAGATATATGCTTTACAAATGCAAATCAAATTAAATTATTAAAAAAAAAAAAATTTAAAATAATACAATCTTTTCGAATGTTTAATATTTTCAAAATGAAATAACTAATTTAAGAAATAGGAAAATTATTCGATAACACACATCGTCTAAAGTTGAAAATTTTCTGGTTTTTACAATAATTTATTATAAATTAATATTTGAAAGAATAATTTATTATAGAAGAATCGAAGTTTTAGATTTGTTTTTCTTTTCATAAGATATGTGAATAAGTAAGAAAAGATTTAAAGCAATTAAAAATCTACATAGAAGGTTTTGAATATATAATTGAAAATTTTATTTTATAAAGTTTTTTTTATTGAAGATATATATATATTATATATTTATTAAACTTATAATATATTAAATGAAGATCACAAATTATATATAAAGGTAAGTGAATATTTATTTGAAAAAAAAGAACATTTGAATGAATGGAAATTTTGAAATAGGAAAAACTAAATAAAAAATTTATTTTTATGGTAAAATAAATAAACACCCATATCAAATTATATTCATTTGTTATTTCTCGAATATCTTTTAAATTATGAATTTATTTCTTTGATTTGCATCACAGATAATTTAATAAAAGAATAATTTTGAAAAAATAACGAAAAGAGGCTATATTTCAATAAAGTTCTTTAAATGTTTAAAATATTTTAATTTCATTTAAATAAAAGCATTATAATGATTATGAGTTGTCTAATATTAAAAGATTAAATAATAATAATAAAATCAGTAATATCAAATCAATTTTGATTCTTTATAGTTCCATATAATTATTCATATCGAAAAAATATTTTTATTTATTAAACATTAAATAATATAACTATTATTAATAATTGTAATAAGTGTATCTTTTAATCATCATGTTAAATTACTAAAAACAAAAACACGCAAATGAAACTCCCTAGAAAACTCAAAAATTAATATTAATATAATAATGATTAAATACTAAAATAATTAAAATTCTAATTTACAAGCGCCATAAAAATTAACAAAACAACAGAGAGAGAAACAAAGGGTAGGGGAAGGTGAAGGTGGACAAGAAGAATAAATAAAAATTAATTTAAAATGAAATAGGATGGTTAAGCAAAACAGAATCGGCCATTGAAGCAAGAAATTATTATCAATTGATAAACACGCATCTGTTCCCTTACGATAAGAGAAACATCGTACAATACATTTTCTATATATTAGTTGTGTGAAATGAAGGTAAATGTGAACAAATCGAAGAGGAAACGAATCATGAGCAAGCAAACAAATTATCATTAGAAAATGAGACAAAAACTAAAACAAATAAATATTATATGAAAGAAATAAAAACAAACAAACATGCAGAATGGAATTTGAAATTTTGGGATATTCTTTATTATAAAAAAAATATATTAAAAAATAAATTGTAAATAAAAAATAAAATAAATTTAAATTATTAAATATGAGTCGCAATAGTATGAAAGAAGATTATTAAAAGTATTTTAACAGTTTTAAATCATCAAGGAATATTTTTTAATTTGTTTATTAATTAAAAAATATATAAAGGAAGCATTTGAAATAATTTTCTTTAGGGTCAGCGAAGAGTTAGATCACTAATTTTATGAAATTTAATTTAGAAGAAATATGATAATGTTTTATCCAATCAAAAAATATTTTTAATTTGTATATAATACCAAAAGATAAAATATATTAAAATAATATAAATGCAATATTCATTTTCTTCTTTTAACTCTTAAAAAGATTTAAAATGGAAACAAATTTGTGTTATTTATTATAAGTGTATAAAAATTTCTGAAAATTAAATATATATAAGGAAGATAATTTTAATTGAAATTAAATTATTAAATTAACTGAGAAAAGTGATATTTTGTTTCAATGCACTTTAAAAAAAAGTTTAATATTATATTGTAGATATTATAGTCTTAAAATGGTCGAAAAAGTCTTTTCGTATTTTGTCCATAGATGTCGTTGGAATCGTATATCTCCAGTGCTACCAATCACATTGTGTCATACCATATATTGTTGGAAAGGTGAAGCTTCATTTAACCTTAAAGAAAATTAAATTTGGTGAAGCTGAACAAAAGTTACAGCTTTTCAAAAATGAGAGAAAATAATGAAGAAATTCGCTTTAACTTGAAATTTTTGTATAAAAAAGGGAAGAATGCCACGGAAGCCGCCAATGAAATTTGTGAAATTCACGGAGACGATGCTATTTCAGTTCGTGTAGCACAACAATGGTTCGCTCGCTTTCGTTCTGGAAATTTCGATGTGAAAGATGCACCTCGTTCTGGTCGACCTATCGTTGAAAAAGTCGATGAAATTATGGAAAAGATGGACAAGGACCGTCACATAAGCAGCCATGACATTGCCAAGGAACTAAACATTCATCATCAAACGGTTTGGAACCATTTAAAAAAGGCTGGCTACAAAAAGAAGCTTAATGTATGGGTACCACATGATTAGAAATACGAAAAGACTTTTTCGACTACCCTATATGATCTGAATTTATGAGACATTTTTGAATTTAGAACAATGCAACTTTTTCCACGAAATTTTCTAATAAAAGTTAAAACGTTTAAAACATGGAGTGGGTCTTATGTCACGAAAAAATTTAACTTATAAAAATATAAATGGTTACGTCATTATTCTAAGTGATAATTAGTAAATCAAGGGCAAAAAAACAAAAGTATGGTTTGACAGAAAGATCGTTAGGTATTTATAATTTCAATTCAAAAAGCTTTTGTAAAGGAGTTGCAAAGAAGGAAAATAATATAAAATATCATTCCTTTATCTTTATTCGTTTCATGTATTTGAATAGACATTTAGCGTTATGTCGTCATTCGATAGTATTAGTTATTATAAACACCGACTGTTTATAAGACATTCCTTTAACATAGTCGTTATAATGACTTGATATATTAATTTATATATATATTCGATTTAGATGTTAATTAACTATTATTGGAACTATTAAATTTAAAAGCTCTTTTCGGACATTTTAATATCCTTAATATTTAGATATATTAATTAGATTGTTTTTTGTCTATAAATAAAATTAATTCTGCCCGTGTGACTCATGAATAAATAGAATGTGATCGGATATTTTCCGGACGCTTCTGGAAAGATTCACAAATTCAATGGGGACAGACGAAGTTTCCTAATTAAAAATATTATTTTAGAAATGAAAATAGGAAAATAATTAACATTATATAAATTGTTTCAGAAATAAAATAATAAGAATTTAAATTTGTATAAAATTATTTTAAGAATATTGAGTAATTCTAAAAAATTTAAATATAAATTTTACAAAAATAATTTTCACTTTTTTTTTTAAATATATGTCTATATTTAATATATTCCCCCATAAAAAATTATAATTTTATCTTCTACGTAAAATTTATTGTTAGATAACAAATATGCTAAAAATGTAATTTATAATTAAAATAGAATATATATAAATAAATAATATAGAGATAATATAATAAGTTTTTGATAAATATTTATATATATTCATTTTTTTTAAAAAAAATAATGAATTTTTTTTTTTTTACCAATGTTAATTTTTTCCTGTTTTTTTTTTTTTTGTTTATTCCTAGATAATTCAATTTACTTACAAGTATGATTTGAAATAGGATTGTCGATTTATATAATCGAATTAAGAATGATCATATCGTTGGAACTTGATGTTAGCGACTAAATCATAAGCGGTGGCAAACCGCTGGCGGGTGGGATAGAATGATGGGGGAGGTGCAGGCGGTTTTAGGGGACGTAAGGGGACCTGGCGAGTGCTGCTGCATGCGCTCGCAGATAAAATTAAACTAGCGGTAATTTTAACACCAATGATTTCTTTCTGTCGAGATATTTCGGGACAAAAGGGCTTTGGACACGGTGCTCCCGTTGCGTCATTCATTTTTCTAAGAGTCAGTGACACGAGGAGGCCTATTCTTGATTTATCATCCCGGAAACATCTGCTCACGGAGGGTTTCATTTCAAATATGCACCGACCCAAAAAAGGGTTAGAACATCTTTTATTAATCACCTTTTACATAGAGAGATTCCTTATCTTCTGTTTCCAACAGAAGTTCTAAAACGAGTACGATAATTAATTTTCCTATTTCAATATACGAATTAATTGAAATCGATGTAACTAAAATGAGAATAAAAATTATTTTAGGCTTCCAATGAAATTGTATGAATCGTTTAATTCTAACAATTAACGGACATATCTTAATAAACATTTTATGAAGTGGCGGATTAAGTTGATTGGGTGCCCCGGGCGGTAAAATTGAAATGGGCCCTCTGTTATTTACAATTATAATTGAAAGACAAATTTTGTTTATATTATAATTTAGGCTGTTTTATACTTACATAGATAGTACTTATGTAAAAAATACATAATTTTTACTGTGGTCGCCGAGACCCAAAATTGATTATTTTTTCTTAAGTTAGTCGGGGTTCAAACACGACCGAATAAAGATCTGTATCAAGAATAACTTGTTTTATTTAAACTCCGATTATCCATAAACTCAACTTTTTTTTTAAATTTTTTTTAAGGAAATATTTTTATTTAGGTTTCGGTGGGTCCCGGGCGGCCGCCCGGTCCGCCCGGCGTTTAATCCGCCTCTGATTTTATGAGGGAAGCGGTTTAGCACCAAGTTTCTCTGGTCACTTTTGATTCTCTAATCACAAATCGACCAATCATTCATTCGAATTAACTAACTATTATTATTTATCAGAAATCAAGGCCCCTCACGAGAATTCAATCATTTTCAAAAAAATATCCCACTTAACATAAATTTGTTATTTATATGTGTATAATTCCAGTTTAACAAATGTTTTAATGCTTTTTAGAATTAAAAAAAAATAAATTATTTCTGAAAGATACAGGTGGTACAACCCCCTAAGTTTTTAAGCTACTTCAAAATATTATCTCATATTGCATTTACTTCCTCCAGATGTCATTTGTTCATTTGTTCAAGACCTCCCCAATGATATTTTTTTTTGTAAATAAATAATACCTTGAGAGAGTAAGATGAACTTGTTAGCACCCATCTTTGAGATTGCCTGACAAATGAGTTTTGATGTCTTTTTTTGCCAAAAGAGCTGGAAGAAAGGAGAGTATCTGGAGGTCTGTCTGTAACACCCCTGGGGGCTTAAGTAAAAAACAGGGTGAATGAAGTGATGGACCCCGGGGAGGCTCAAGTTGCAGTCAAAATGGAAAAAATTCGTCTGCTTGGCATGAGTTCGTCATATTTTTTATTTTCTTTTGATATCATTAATCATTGTGTCATTATGTTTTTACTTAAAAAGCGAAAGTTAAACTTATATTTAATAAAAAAACAAAACAAAACAAAAATGAATCGATAATAGAATGAAAATTTTTAAGAGTGAAAAAATACTATATTGAAAATGAAAAAATTTAAAAAAAAAACAATTAAATAAATAAGAAAAAAAATTATTATTAGTTTGATTATACAAGATGGATCTTGCAATTTTCCTTTCTTATTTTTTCTATTTATTTATGTCCATGTCTATCAATTTTAATATTTGTGAATACCTAAAATTTATTTAGATTTTTTTTTTTTCTTTTAAAGAAATATTGGAAAAAATTAAACAATATTATATAATAGAATAGAAAATACGCAAAAATAATATATTTTCTATTTGAAACAGAAAATTGAAATTAAGTAAAAGGAGAAAGCGAAGATATGTGGTATGAGTTGATGCATGCAAAAATAAGTGAAAAATAAATAAAATTTGTTTAGCATAGATATAATAGCTATTAATGTTATATCAAGTATTGTTTTTGGTTATTATCAATGTTTGATTTTGTTCAATTACCGTTCATGGCGTAGACTGGTGCTCCAAACATGTACCCCCCTGGGTAGAGGTAAGCAGGGTGGTGGTGCGGGTGATACATGGAAGCAGGGGCGGGGGCAGGAGCGCAAAACGGGGGCGCCATTTCGACATCCTCGTAGTCGGGCATCTCTTGAGGAGACCCGGGAGGCCCCGTCGACTCTGAGCTTTGTGGACTGCAATTCTGTAAAGAATTGGAAACCCATTGTTAAAATTATTTTCTTCATTCATTCATTTGTTTTTTAAATTTAATTTTTTAATTTCACATTTGTTATTTCAGTGGTTCTCAACTTTTTTTTTTCAGGGGTACCCCGTAGTTTTACATATTTTTGTACCCTTTTCCTATTAGTTTTTTTAAATGCAAGATTAAGGTACAAATAAAAATAACTAGATTTTTCATTTCTGAAATTTTATTTTGTGAAATTAAAAAAAAATATAAATGTATGTTTAATAGGGAAAAATAATGAAACAATAAAGAAAAATGTGTGCCAATACATGATTAAATTATAAACATAGAAACAATAAATATAAAATATAATATAAACAAATAACTAATTACAAATATATGAATTTAATTGATAATGAGAAACTTGCTGTGTTAAATTTTCAGCAATTTTTTTCATAATTTGGTTCCCAAGACGTCAATTGAAATCGAATGTCTGCTGATGTGTTTAATTTATTTCATTTTTTTTGTTTTTGTATCACAATATTTTGCAAAGCCGCTTTCACATAAATAAGTAGTGACAAACGGCAAAAGTCGTATCATGGCCTTTTTAGCAATATTTGTGAAAATTTCTTGAAGTGTAATCCAAAATGTCGAAACAGGCACACAAGAAAATTTTTCTTTATATATGGAGTCGTAGCAAATTTCAATCAGTTCTTCTTCTTTTGAAGATAAACCCGAATAGTTTTTATTTTTTGAAAACAGATCTGCTATCCACATATCATTTTCAAAGTTTTCGTTTTTTTGGAAAATACTATATAAAAGAGCTTGACAAATTTAAAATATGTTCTAAAATTTTCTTTTTTAAATTAAAATTGATTGAAGTAAGTAAGAATCAAACGAATTAAAACAATCAAATTCATGTCTCTTAACTCTTTCTATCCACATACTAATTTTTGCTTGAAAAACTCAAAGGTAAGCAATTATACTACTTTATGTTTTATTCAACTTATTAAAAAATCTAGAAAATTTATTATTATCACAAAAAATTAATAAAATTCGCCATTTTATACAGAAGCTAAACTGTACTCCTTGGACAACACACCTGTGTACCCCTGGTTGAGAACCACTGTGTTATTTGATTAAAAATCATCTATCATAATTATGAACACTTGATAATTTTATTTTTATTTTGAGTTATGTAACATATAGATATTATAATAAGATTAACCATTCTGTTAATCCTTTGAAATATAAAATATGTAAAGGTTTTGAAAAATTAGTGAAGGAGTTGGGGACTCCAAATATATACATGTAAGGTTGAACATTTATTTGTTTGAAATTACAAATAAAACTATAATAAAAAGTCGATTTTTTTAATTTATATAAAAATGAACTAGTATAAAAAATAGTTATAATTTATATATTTTAAAGAGAAATAAAATTATTATAAACAAATTTTATTAATGCTTTAAAGGAAGGTCAACTAAAGGAAATTTTTAATTAATTTTTGTTGAAATGACTCTAACATCCTATCGTTAATATCACCTCTGAATGACCTAACTTAATGATGTCGCAAGGGACGAGCTTATCGCTAAATAAATTACAATTTAATCAACATTAAGAGTACTCCTAAAATTGATCAATTAAGGGGGTAAGGGGATCGTTTCACTCACTAGTTAGGAGGACATCTATCTCAGAAAATTTTTCTTAAATAAATAAATAAACTGGAATACAAAAGTGCAAACAATAATATTATATAAAGACATTAATTAATTTAATTATAATAATTCTTAAAAAAAAAAAAAATTAAAAATACAATTTATTAAAATTATTGTAATCAAAAATTAAAATTTATTTTCAAAATAAAAATTCAAATAATGTTTAAGGAAAATCGTTGAATATTTGAATTTTAAGAATTTATTATAAAAAAAGTAAAAAAAAAATATTTCATCAATTGGGGTGACAAGATATTTTTGGAAATGCATTTCAAAATGATGGATGAAAATGATTTAAAATTCCAAAAATAATTCTGCTGGGGGGGGACTCACCTGAGAGTCGGTGGAATATCTCTTCCTGCGATCCCTATTTTGTGTGATAAATTGTGGGCCAGAGAAGCCGTTGGGTTGATGTGGCGCTGAATATCCACCAGGTACATAGGGTGTACCAGGGTTGAACCATTCCAGGGTATGTAAGGGCACATGGGCAGGAAAAGCGGTAGCGGGCATTGGAAGAGGCGCTGGACCCACCACCACTGCAGACACCTGCCCTGAGTAAATATCTATTAACTCGTAGCCTGTCGCAGGTCCTGAAACAAACAAAATCAATTTTCATATGGAATATTAGATACAATGATCCACTTTTACTTCAAAACGAATATCAAATATAAGTATTATATATTTCGTATATTTTAGATATAATGAGAAAAGGATTAATGATCAAATGCTGAAAACATTTGCAAAATTTATTGACAGGAGAGTATTAGAAAATAAATATTCGAAAGATTTATTTTGTTTTGTTTATAAAAAGAAACTAATAAATCATTCAGAATATTTTTGAATTAAAAAATTAAAATAAAAATAGCTACTTATTTAGTATTTTTATTAAAATAATTTTTATGAGAAAAGAAGATTTATTAATTAAAAAAAAATGAAACAATTAATTATGGAAAATAATTTAAAATAAAATGTTAATGTATTTGTGCATAAAGCAAATGTCAGACAGATGGAAAATTCTATACAAATGAATAATCGTCTTGTTTGTTAAGTTTTTTTTATGGTTTGTTTTTAATTAAAGTAAGGAGGCCAATAGAAAAAACAATTTATTTTTTCCAAATAAATGAACAATTTATTTATATCAGTAGATAAACAGTATATAGTTGAAAGGTAAGTAAGCATTTTTAATAGGAAAATCTCATAACAAAGGACTTTAAATGAATTTCGTAATTAGTTATTTTATTATTAA
Source organism: Labia minor (assembly GCA_963082975.1). NCBI lineage: Eukaryota > Metazoa > Arthropoda > Insecta > Dermaptera > Spongiphoridae > Labia > Labia minor. The sequence continues at coordinate 9,222,809 of OY720346.1, read as the reverse complement.
TTTGTCTATACTTTTATTCTTTATAAGTGAATATTTATTTCAAAATTTTATTAACAAATAATGAGAATAATATTAGATAAATTCAAAAAACGACTTCAAACATTAAAATAAATTTAATTGAAAAAAACAACTCTTTGAAGTGAAAATATTTATTTATTTTATATATATCTATATATATAGATATATATAAATGACGATTATATTTTTTATAATTTATATTTAATGTATTTTTTTTAAACACAAAAAAAAAATAATCAGAAACACTTTCTAGGTAATAATTCGACATTTTATAAATTAATATAGTAAAATTATCTAAAACTAATTTTCCATACTTCCATAATATACTTTATATATAATTAAAATTATATTAAATAGATTAAACAAATATATTTATTTTTTTAAGTGAAGTTCTGATTAATTATAAAAATATTTATTCCATAAAAAAGGAAGATTTCATTTTATTATGAGATTTCCAAAAACGGACTTACTTATCTGTTGAATTTTTTATCTTATGAATTAGAAACAAGTGACATGTTTTAAATATGATGCTTATTTTGTCAGGTCATTATAGAAAACAATCCGGTTATTTCAGGAGAGATATGCAAAAGGTATTTCCGGTTTAAATGATGGAACAAAAAAAAAATTGGCAACTGTCGAAAGTAAAAGATTTTGTTACGGTTATATAATTAAGTAAAAATGTCATATTGATTTTAAAACTTAAAAAAGAACAAGGCAATGGTGTTATATTTGAAATAATAAATAAATGTGAAATAGTATATAATAATAGTTAGTTACGAGACTACTCCATAATACTTTTTGAACATAGGCTAATTTTATCAACATCTATTAAAAAAAATCTGACTCGACTAGTTCGAATTGGATTAATTAACATAAAGGGTGTTTCATAAAGTACGCGGTTTTTAAAAATGCAATAAATCAGTCAAAATTGAAGCAAAATTCAAATGCGCCCAACGTTTTTCGTTGATTATGAAACAATTCATCCATAAACTTTGTCAGGCTTATAGAAAAATTATTTTATTCCTTTTAGTCCATTGGAAAAACGTTATTTTATAAAATTTTTTTATATTTATATTATTTTAATTAAGAAATGTAATTATTCAGTTTTTATATATGTATTTATTTGGTATATTCATAAAAGTCATGTTCGTAGTACTCTTTTATATTTATTTAAAATTATCAGGGTTCTTTTCTTTTTATTTTGCTTGATTATGAGTCTAAAATATAATAATACAATATTTTAGTATATTTTAATGAAAATTTGAAAAAAATTATTTTTCAAGGAGGCTTTAGTTATTTTGTAATAGGATATTCTCTGAAAAAATAGAATAATTAACTTTTTCAGAACCATGATCATGCTCCCCAGGAAAGAAGGCACACGTGCGTCTGCCCGTATGTTCAACCATCAAAAACGACACTTTTCACTTCCATCTACATTAACCCTTAATTTATTAAAATAAAAAAAAAACTAATTTAGACTCAAAAACATGTTAGATTAACATGTAAAAACAATTCCAAATCCAAATGGACAAGGAAGTCAATCATTTACTATTAAGATAAGAAATACTTAATCATTGTCTTTTTTTAACTTTAAAGAATCGCTCGATTATATAGTTACACAATTATTTATTGAGTGTAAAAATTAAAATGTAAAAAATTTAATCTAAGTAGAAAGCAAGCAATAAATAATAATAAAAACTTCTAAATGAAATATACAAGTTTTATTCCCCTCATAGATAACTTTTTTATAAAAATTATAAAACTGTAAATAAAAAACAAAAAAATGAATATAAAAATAAAATTGAATAAGAATACTCACCGTAACAGATGCCAGTATGCGTATCTATATAAGGACCACCGTAGAGACCATAAGGGGGTGGTTCTTCTGGGGTGAGGACATCGCTATCGGCGAGGGAGCCGTCATCTCCATTCACATCTGGAATAACCATAAAAATAGGAATAAGGAATATCTAATAAGCTATAAAAATTTATTAAGTTGATAACAATAGACATAAACTATAATAAAACATAGTTTTTCAAACTAAAATTAATAATAATAATGGATTTTAAACTATAGTAATGAAAGAATTTATGAAGTTTTTCTTTATTTTTATACTATATTTATACTCAATTGATTCAATTTCTATTTTTATCTAAACTAATTCTAAACTTTGAATTTAAAATGGTAAAAAAAATTACATTAGTATTTTTCTCTCTACCTTCTATCTAATATCTAATCTTATAATGCTAGCTGAAATTGTTTGTTTGTATTATTGAGGACCCCAGTTCCATTCATTTTAATCAGATTGATGCAATGATGCAACATTTATTAATTCATTTATTAATTAAAGAATTGTATATATTAATATTTTTTAAAGGTTCGAGCGAGAGCTCGGTGTCCCGGTACTAATAATAATAACAATAACAATAATAATTTATTTTGTGTCTTTTGTGCTGATTACCATGATTGGCATGTCCATTGGTGCCATTGGTCTGTGGAGTTGAATTATTACTCTCAGGGGTGGCTTCCGGCGCTGGAGTGGTGCGCTTCCGGCCCAAGTAGCCTTTCTTGAAGAGCACGTCCTGCCGAGGAGTCGTTATCTTCGTGTACTCCTCTATAAAACATTAAAAAAAATATTGATTATGCTAAATAATCAAATATAAAAAAAGAAACGAACAGAATATTTATATTTTAATTTCTCTTCCATTATACTAAATTCGGATTTCGCGTGTAACCTATCATCAACGATAAAAAAATAATTGTTATTCGAAATAGTAAAAAGATAAAATAACAAATAAGAAAGCTCAAGAAACATTTCATTCATAAAATAAAAAAAATCTGGAGTGTCTCCTCTCGACTATCTCGCAAATTTGAATTGGATTAATTAACATACATTATATTTAAATTAAATATAATTAATATTATCTCTGGCGAGATAGTAATAAATTAAATTATAAATTAAAAATAATGAATGAAAATTTTATTATTAAATTAGAGTTTGTTCTTTAATAATGATTACCTTATGAAAATTATGAAAATGATAAGGAGCATTTTAATTAAATAGACGAGTTATATTTATCTTTTATAAAAAAAACAAGTATATATACGAGGGGTGTTCAAAATATTCTCGGTATAGGTATGAAGGAAACTGCAGAAACTTCTAACTAAAATTTATTTTTCAATGTAGTCCCCCATAACCTCAATACACTTGTTTGCTCGGGAAACTAACTTTTGAATTCCCTCTAAAAAATATTTTTCCTCCTTGTCCTCAAAATGTGCGTTAATTGCCACCTTCAGCTTTTCATCGTCAGAAAAACGTTTTTCACGAAGATCTTTTTTTTTAGGTTGGGGAACAAGAAGTAATCACTAGTAATCACTGGGGGCAAGGTCTGGGCTGTAAGGTGTATGCTTTATTTCTTCAAAGCATTTTTCTCAACATTGTCGCATCAGTCATTCTGGTCTTCTTACACCAACGATAATTAGATTAGTATTAATGAGAAATAAATGAAATTTTGAGGTTATGTTCTCAGGGAGTGTCGTTACCAACTGAAATAATTTAAATCCCTTTGTCACTGCTAAATTACCCCGTTACCGAGAATACTTTGAACACCCCTCGTATATATATATATATATATATATGTATATATAATATATTTATTAGGAAAACTAACTTTTTCAATATACTAAGAATGTTTCATATTATATTATATAAAATTTTCCTCTTACTCCAGTAGTTTTCATCATATATTGAAATTTCTGTTTTGCCTTGAAGTTAAAATAACTTGAATTTAGGTCTCATTAATAAATAGAAATAACGCTCTTATGTAATAATAGATCTTTCGATTTTCATGAAATTAATAGTGTTATAATTATAAGAGTTTTTCTTTAATTTGAAATATGAGAGTATTGATTGAGAGATGAATTTAGTCACCTCGAATATTACATTGAAACCAAATTAATTTTAAATAAACTTCAAATAAAACCAATTATTTTCATTTTGTTTTTATATAATATGTATTATTATATTTCATGTTTGAAAAAAGTCAGTCTTAAATTTAAAAATCATTATAATCTATATTGAATAAATAAATAAATTGAAATATGTCTAATATTTCAAAAATTAAAATTTTCTTAATAATCTAATTAAACTTGATTTTTGTTATTATAATATTTATTATTATATTCTATTTCAATAAGAGTTCTGAAGAAAACTAAAATAATATTTAAGTAAGAAAACATAAATCTTAAAGTTTTCATCGAAAATAAAAATAAATAAATATACTAATTTTGTTAAAATTCTTCGTAGTAATTTATTTGATTATATTTGACATTGGCAATATTTCAAAAAGTGGAAGTTAAGGTAGAATGAAGTTGAGAAGAGTAGTTTTTACACAAAATGAACCTTCGGGGTATTAATGTAGAAATCTTCCAGCTGTTTTGAATTTGTTCTTAATAGAAAAATTAAATTTGCTATGTGTAGTGTTTGACAGTTTCACTTAACTCAGTTACGACTTTACTTTTGAAATAAATTCGTTTGGAATTTATTTTTCGAATTAAGTGAAGAAATTCTTGAAAATGAACTTATTTAACAAAGTTAGCCAACAAAATTCAGCATTTATTTTTCTATGAAATAAATCGCAAAAACTTTTAACTAATAAACATGAACTACAATTGTGATAATTGAAAATTTAAGTTTAATGATTTATTGTTAGTTAATTTAATAAAAATGCAATGCGTTAGTGTCTACCCACCATTTATGCTTAAAGTTACTTTTTCAAATTTTAAAATCAAAATATAATTTTATTTAACTACTACAGAAATAGCAAAAAGATATATTAACTCTGTTTTGAAAATTCTTAAATCCCAGTTTATTTAAGATTTATTAATTCAACATATTATTTTTAAACATATATATCTTTTCTCTATTATTTTAAACATCTCCGATCACTGATAATTGCTTTTAATAGGATGGGAAAAAAGAAATCCATTATTTTTTCGGTAGATGGTTGTAGAGAACGACGATATCTAGTAAAGTATCGATCAAACAATTTCAAATTTATGCTCGTTGTCCAATTATTTTGTTGTTTTTTGTTTCGTCTATTCAGTTGTGAGTTACATGGTGTTAAAAATGGGAGTCAACAAAGAGAAAATTTGGTACATTTTACAATTCTTATTTGATAAAGGCGGCTGCAATTGTGAATGGTGTTTATGGTGCCGATACTATTCCAGCAAATTAGGTGCGTCGCTTCTATTCAGGTATTTTTGACGTTAAAAATGCATGCAGGCCGGTTGTCGAAAATGTCAACCAAATTACAGAAATAATCAAAGTTGACCGGCATTCTAGTAGTTGTAGCATCGTCCAGAAGTTATAAGATAAGATAGTTTTAAACCGTTTGCGAAAAGTTGGATTCAAATAGAAGCTCGGTGTTTGGGTGTCACACTAATTATCACCAAAAAACATGTTGGATTGAATTTTCATCTGCAAAGCCTTGGTCAAACGGAATGAAATCGATCCATTGCTTAAACGGATGGTAACTGGTGATGAGAAATGAGTCACATACGACAATATTTCGAAAACGATCATGATCAAAGTGCGGTGAAGCAGCTCAAAATGTGGCCACACAAGGACTAACGACCTAGAACCTAGAAGGTTCTACTGTGTATTTGGTTTTGACTGGAAAGAAAGAATTAATTATGAGGTGGCTCGCCAGAAACTCTTAGAATTTGGTTGGGAAATTTTAATGCATCCATCATATAATCCAGACCTGGCACCAAGCAATTACCACTTTTAGATGAGAAATTGGAGTCAAGAGAAGATTGTGAAAATCGATTATCAGAGTTTTTCGCCAATAAGGACCAAAACTTCTATGAGAGAGGCATTATGAAGTTATCTTTAAAATGGCAACAAAATTATGTATATTTGACCCCAATCGGAAAATCCAAAGAATGTTAAATAAAGTTCGCGCAAAAATAATAGATTTCTTTTTCCCCAGCCCAATATTGGAAATCAACAGCAATTAATTTATAGATTAACGGGTCTTATAATTAATAAAAGTTTATTAATATTGTGTTATGTTTCAGGAAGAAATAAAATTATTTAATTTAACCCAGAGAGAGGAAAAATGATTTAATGAATTCGTTTCTCACGCAATGCTCAATATGACATTCATGAACCGACTTTAATCACCCGACCTTGAATTTGCCTTATATATATATATATATATATATATATCATATATGTATATACTAAGTTTAACAACGAAATTCATCTAAAGCTGGTTAGTTAGGTTTTTATCATAAAAAGATGAAGGATGTCCATGGATAAATTTTCAAAAAATCAGACTTTCTATTTTCTCAAAACTGGCCGATCAATTAAAATTTAAAAATTTTCATTGAACTAATAATTGAAACAAGATCGATTGATTAACTCCATCGTTATTATAAGTTTATTCTTTACACTATTCTATTAGCTCTAACTCACATTGAAAAATCTGGAGTGTCTCCACTCGACTATCTCGCAATTTGAATTGGATTAAATAACATTCATTATATTTAAATTTAATTTAATTAAGTATAACTTATAAATTAAAATTAATAAATAATATTTATTAAACCAGTGGGTGTTTGACTCTTTGTTGACGTCACGTGCAGACGTGTGATTTGCAGTGTTAAAAAATTAATTCCGGTACTTTCAGGGATTCAATCAAGCTGAAATTCTATATATAGTAGTTTTATACCATTTTTAGTCATTTGAAAAACTATTAAACCTATAACTTTATTTTACGGACGGTTTAGAGGGAAAAATAAGCTGGAGTGTCTCCACTCGATTCTCTCGCAATTTGAATTGGATTAAATAGCATATATTATATTTAAATTAAATTTAATTAATTATAAATTATAAATTAAAGTTATTAAATAATGTTTATTAAACCAGCTGTTTTTGGTTAGTTTAGAGGAATCTCTGGCGAGATATAATAAAAAGAATTAAAGAAACAATTGTGTAATATATAAAAATAATTATTAAAAAACTGTTTAGACTGATAGTGACGTTCATTTTTCAAATAAATACATCAAGGTATTTTTTATTTAAGTAATTTCTTGGATTTAATTCGTTTCATCCGTCCGCTATTTCCTTCCGCTATTTTACGCACAAATGAATTATATATATATAACATATATACAATATTATTTTTATAAATTTCAAAGAAAGAAACAAGTTCAAACGTGGGAAATGGCGACATTTCTATTGCGTGTTTCAATCCCCTTTAGGAACACTCAAATTAGAAAGCAATCATGAACTAAAATATTTTCAAACTTATTACTGGATGTTAATTTGAATGCATATATAATTTTAAGGTATTTTAGGCAAAAAATATACTAACTTTATGGAACTTTAAAAATATATATATTAAATATCATAATTTTTTTATATTATATAATTTCACTAATTATGAATCAATTGAAGATAGATAGTATCATAAACCTTGATCAGCTTTACATTAGGTTTTGGGAACAACGTAGTTTTGAATTAACAAAAAACGAATAATTCGGGAGTTTCAGTAAAGTGAAATCCATCTTATCCATGCATGGACAGGTGATTAAATACTCAAGAGTTCAATCCGCTTAAAAGAACATTGGAAGGGCGGGCAACTCTAATTAGGATAGTATTATGTATTTTTAAAGTATTTGTTCAAACAATTTGTTTGATAAAAAGTTTTAAAATGTGATTATAGAGAGAAGGATACTAATATACTTACACTGGGATTGCAAAGGAATTATTTATTTGGAACGGAACGAAACCGTTACAGTCGAGCGCTATTGTGAACAATTGACGAAACTTGACTCTGAAATTAAAAAAAAGGCCTGCTTTGGTCAACAGAAGAGGGGTAATTTTTCATCACGACAACGCGCGACCACACACGGCAATGACGAAACAGCACAAATTGAGGGAATTAAATTGGGAGGTTTTGAAGCATCCTCCCTATTCTCCGGATCTTGCTCCTTCCGATTTTCATCTTTTCAGGTCGTTACAAAATTATTTAAACAAAAAAATTCAGTTCAATTGAACAAGTGAAAAAAGCCCTTGATTCGTATTTTTCTTCTAATCCAGAGCATTTTTATTTTAGAGGCATTAATAGGTTAGTAGAGAGATGGGAGAAAGTTATTTTAAATAGTGGAAACTATATAATTGAATGAATAAATTAAAAAATTTAAAAATCAGGCTTTTTATTTCATACCAAAAAACGTCATAATTTATCCAAAAACCCAATAGTATGAAAAAGCACTTTAATAATAAGTGACATATAAAAATTAAAATAAATCTCAACAGGGAGAGGGAACAAAACCAATCTTTGAAGATGGAATTTGCCAAATGAAATGAAAACAATCTCTTATTTGGAAAAATGGATAATTTGAATAAGGAAGTTTGGTCAAATAAATGATGCATGTGAAATATTTTCGAAAGGGTAAAACCACTTTTAATCAAAACGTTGTAATTTTGTAAAAGTATAGACCCTTTATGGTAGTAGTTTTAGAAAAAAGATAATAAAATTTTTAAATAACCACCACTTACTAATGAGACTAATTATTTTTTTAACTTTGTTAATTTAGTAACCCCTAAACAAGTTTCTGTGTGATTTTTTTTACTTAGGGGTTAAAACTAAGGTTAAAATGGTTAACGATAGGAACAACAACATAAAAAATAAATAAGTGCCTGTCTTGGTTTATCTATTTGTTTAACTTCTTATAGCTAATCGTTCATTTTCTCGTCATTTGGTTTGGTAATTTTTCTCAGAAGGCCAGGTGCCCTTCTCCCTTTCTCTCTGTCTCTTTTGATATTGTAGCAGACTATTTCGAATAATTTATTGGACCGTCACGAATGGCTTTCTTTTGCTTTGCGCTCTGACACTAACGGATGCTCTTGGCTTGAGTTCTTATGTATATGCAAATCATTTGGCAAATGCTTCCAAAGCCCTTCCTAATTTTTTCCCATACATAATAGTTTGTTGATGCCTCTAGTCTGGATAATCATAATAACAATGACAATGAACTGTCTAGAGCAGTGTTTCTCAACCTTTTTGGACCAAACGCCCCCTTTGTAAGACCCGCTTCTTAATTCGCTCCCCTATAAATTTTTATAGATAAAAATTGCATGATAATCCCTAATATAAGGTAGGTCCACTAGGTGATACTTAGAGCCATATTGAAAAATCGAGTTTCAGAACCTGATTGCAAAATCATCTTACCTTTTTTTTAGAACCATATTGAAAAAAAGAGGAAATGTTTAAAAAGCCTGTTCGCAAAATCATCTTACCTTTTTTTAGAGTTGAAAATGATTTCGCCCCCCATAAATAACTTATCGCCCCCCCCCCCAAAAAAAAATCGTATAGTCAAATAATCGCCCCCTTTAAGATGTCGATCGCCCAGGTTGAGAATCACTGGTCTAGTAGGTTGACAATAAAAATTAACTTAAATCGATTATAGGAATTTTTAATTTTTTTTTAATTCAAAATTTTTGATAATTTATTAAAATAAATTTCTAAAATTTTATAGAGAATATCTATATATATATATATATATAATTAGGTCTAAGAAATTTTTAAATCTTTTTTTTTTCGTTGCTATATCTAATAATTAAAAACGTTCACAAAAAATTATTATATAACTAAAATAAAAATTTTCATATATATTATAGTGTTTTTTTTGTTATATAATGCATTTGAATTAATGAGTTCAGTGAGTAAAAAGACAACTACCTATATGTGAATCATTTGGATGGTTAAATTTTATTTGAGGTAATTTTATATTTCATTCTAAAGGATTGTAAAGAAAAAAAAATTACCAAAACAAGATATTACATTTGACAAAGTGTAATTTAGAACTCGCTGTATTTTTATTTAAATTTATTTTACTAAAAGCTTTGTAAGTTTATAATTACATCCGGGAATGTTTTGACATTTTAATTTAATCAATTTTAAATGTTTTCAATATGAAAAATATGAAAATGAGAAGCAACATAAAATTATAAAATAAATTTAGAACCTTGGAATTTTATATATTTTACAAATATATCAATATATGTTTTAATCATTAATTAAAAAATGTATATTTAAAAAAATATCAACAGATTTTATACAATATTTTATATTATTATATTTCATTTAAATGAAAGTTTCCATAGAATTTATAAAAATTTAAAATTATGTGAAGAGAGGAAGAGAAGACGACAGAGGAAAGAAGACTTTTGAACAAGATCCTACGTTTATGAGATGATATATCACGTGAACAGTTTAACTTTGCTTGCTGATCATTAATTACCACTTAAATAAAAAGATAATTAATTAACTAAACGCGAAATATTAATTATAAGTAAAAGAAATGGGCATAAAATTAAACAAACATGTCATTTAACTAAATTAAAATTTTAAATAAGAAAAATATTTTTTAAAAATTAAAAAACATAAAGATATCAGAAGCGGCATTCTATTCTTTGATTACAAGAGATATTAGACAAAATCCCTGGCGAATATCCAAAAGACTATTTTCAATTCAATTTTTTCTTACTTTCTATGAATCCAAAACATTTATTATACTAATTTGACTAGGGATTAAGAATTCCCAATATGCAGATTAATGTCGTTTTATTATTCTTTTTATTAATTAGAAATTCACACATGTTTAGTATATTTGCTAAAAAGAGGTTTATGAGAAAATATCAGAAAAATTAAATAACATTTAAGTTAACTTTTATTTACTAGGATGGCTTGTATAAATAAGATTCCAATCTTAGTTAAAACAAAAAATTTTCCTCAATTTTTATATATCAGATTTAATAATTCGTAATATTGATATTTATTATAAATATACTATAGTATATAGCTCTATAAGATATTAAACATTAATCTTTTACCATGCCACAAAAGATGTTTTTTAAATTCAGAATATTAAAAACAAGAAAATCGAATTTATTTTTAAAAAAATATACATTTACTTAAAATTGTGTTCTGTAATAAAAGAGAAATAAATGTTTTTGTTTTTAAATATTCAAAATAGTTTAAATAATTGAATGCTTAAAAAAATATGCATTTATTTAACTTTATTATAATTTCAATCAATAAATAATTGTGGAAGAAAAATTGAAATTAAAAGTATTCAAAACTTTTATAAAATAAGTTGACCTGTGGCCATGTCTGAACCGACCGACGGTGTGAAGTAAATTAATTTCCAGCTACAGAAACAATTTCAAATAATTTTAAGATATCTATTAATGTAATAAAAACAGATATGGATACAACATAATTATTTTTAATTTTATTTTATTTATAATATATATGTAAAACCAGGCTGTGACGTCATGAATGGCTGGATGGCGTCATATAATTTTAAATTAAGAAAAAACTAATAAAGATGATTTTTCTCAAGGATAAAACCAATACAAAGTGCATGATTCGTGGTAATATGTAAAAAATCTCCTCATGTGAAATTTGGTGTGAAAATAACCCTTCCTTTCCTATCGTCGATCGCTAGTACTACCACTTCCGGTTTCCGGATTTGCACCAAAAGTTGATCAATTCATCATACTGATGCATTAAGTAAATATACCAAATTTCATCAAAATCCGTTGAGCCGTTCAAACTGTACACATCTATACGGACGGACAGACGGACGGACGGACAGACATCATGCTAAAAATACTTTTTTCTGTTAATAAAATGCATGATTCGTGGAGATATGTAAAAATCTCCACATGTGAAATTTGGTGTGAAAACAATACCTCCCTTACTATCGACGGTTGGTAAAAATAATAGAAATCAAATTATCCTGATAAATGGTTCAATTGTTTTTTTTATTTATAAAATAAAGGTATTTCTAGATGTTACATTTATATATTTGATTTAGATATAATTATTTTAATTTAGCTTAATAAATTCAACTAAAGTTGTATGCAAATATTCCTTATCTATTAATGTAAGAGAAGCTGTTTCTATGAGAAATGGCAAATAAATAAACATATTTTATATTTCATATTTATTTTTATTATTTTGTTTTTATGTTGACAAAACATAAACATAAAAATAAAAGTTTAGTGTAGTGGGGCCATTTGATTCATATTGGTCATGGTTAAATAGATTCTAATTACATTATGCAAATGAGTGAGTTAATTATAATTTTATCATGAAATCTATTTATCCAAGGTGAATTATTTATTGATTAAATTGAGAAATTATAATATTTTATATTGAAAAAAATTGATTAGTTTGTTTTACCATTTAAAAATTTCATAAAATAATAACTATGTCTATATGTAACAAAAAGATAACATTTTTTTAATTTATTCAGAAAAAGATATCAAGTTGAAAATTTATTAGAGAATAAATTAGAGGAGTTTAATGGTGATTAACATTTTGAATGAAGAGGATGATAAAAATGGATAACCTAAAAATTATTTTTCAAGAGAATTGTTAATTTATCGAATAAACCAGTATAAGAATGCAACATAATCACAATTATATTACGACATTCGTTACTAAAAATAATGCATTTAATGGTTTATATATAATTATCACAAATATGATATGCTTGTTTTTTATATTAATGCTATCTGGGAAGAATATTTTGCTCAAATTTTAAACAACTTGAAATCAACAGTTATGCTAAAAGTTTTACATACCTCCTAGTTCCCGTTGATAATACATTAATTAGTGGAGATTGACTAATTAAAATAGTTTTATCTACGGGAAATTTTACCCGAACTAAATGTATTTCAGTAGAACTCTACTCTAACTTTATTCCAACAGAAGCATTTACTGATTTAGATAAAAGCTAAACACATTCATGACAAACAAAATTCAAATCATTTCTCATATATTTCGAAAAAATAACTTACAGAAACATACATCCCTTTCTAGATCGAAAAAAACATTTTTTTTCCCCATTAAATGTTACATCTGCCCATTCTTTGGGCAATAATAAAATATCTACATAGTATTTACAAAAATAAGATGACCTGTGGCCAGGTCCGAACCGACCGACGGTTTGAAGTAAATTAATTTCCAGCAACAGAAACAATTTCAAATAATTTTAATATATCTATTAATGTAATAAAAAACAGATATGGATAGAACATAAATCATTTTAATTTTATTTTATTTATAATATCTATGTAAGACCAGGCTGTGACGCCATGAATGGCTGGATGACGTCATATAATTTTAAATTAAGAAAAAAACTAATAAAGATGATTTTTATCGAGAATAAAACCACCACAAAGTGCATGATTCGTGGTGATATTTAAAAAATCTCCTCATGTGAAATTTGGTGTGAAAATAACCCTTCCCTTCCTATCCTCGATCGCTAATACTACCACTTCCGGTTTCCGGATTTGCACCAAAAGTTGATCAATTCATCCCACTGATGCATTAAGTAAATATACCAAATTTCATCAAAATCCGTTCAGCCGTTCAGGCTGTACACATCTATACGGACGGACAGACATCATGCTAAAAATACTTTTTACCGACCGACGATAGTAAGGGAGGTATTGTTTTCACACCAAATTTCACATGTGGAGATTTTTACATATCTCCACGAATCATGCATTTTCTAAACAGAAAAAAGTATTTTTAGCATGATGTCTGTCCGTCCGACTGTCCGTCTGTCCGTCCGTATAGATGTGTACAGCCTGAACGGCTCAACCGATTTTGATGAAATTTGGTATATTTACTTAATGCATCAGTGGGATGAATTGATCAACTTTTGGTGCAAATCCGGAAACCGGAAGTGGTAGTATTAGCGATCGACGATAGGAAGGGAAGGGTTATTTTCACACCAAATTTCACATGAGGAGATTTTTTTATATATCACCACGAATCATACACTTTGTATTGGTTTTATCCTCGGGAAAATCATATTTATTAGTTTTTTCTTGATTTAAAATTATATGACGTCATCCAGCCATTCATGACGTCACAGCCTGGTCTTACATATATATTATAAATAAAATAAAATTAAAAATGTTTATATTTATTATTTATGTATCCATATCTGTTTTTTATTACATTAATAGATATATTAAAATTATTTGAAATTGTTTCTGTAGCTGCTAATTAATTTACTTCAAACCGTCGGTCGGTTCGGACCTGGCCACAGGTCAACTTATTTCTGTTAAGAAAATGCATGATTCGTGGAGATATGTAAAAATCTCCACATGTGAAATTTGGTGTGAAAACAATACCTCCCTTACTATCGTCGGTCGGTAAAAATTGGACATAATTACATGTGCTGTGTTAGGAGATAAAGGGAATATAACAGGGAAAGGAGAAGCATAGGGCATTAGAGGTAATAAGGGAGGAAACAGGAGGAAGCAGAGAAGGAATGGGTAGTAGATTTAGGAGAGATGAAGGGAAAGGACAGCGAGCTAGCGACGATGGAGAAGTGGCTAGGGTCTATACGTAAGTAAGTCCTGTGGCTGAAGTATTTTAAGTCTTCTAGTTAGATGGTCTGTTGAGGTAAGTTGTCTTGCTGCTAGGTTTTGGTGAGAGGTAAGTCTTTTATGATAGTTAGTACTTAAATGATTTATAACTTCGGTGATAAGGGGGATATTAAATTCTTCATGAAGAAGATTTGATGGGGAAGATTTGACAGAGTCCACTATGGTCCTAAGGACAGCGTTCTGGAACCTCTGAATTATATTAATATTGGAAATTTTAGAGGTTCCCCACAATTAACATCCATAGGACCATATCGGCTTGATGATGGTATTGTAAATGAGGATTTTGTTGTCAAGTGATAGGTGTGATTCCCGTCTAAGCAGCCAGCGAAATGGAATACCATGCTTAACCTACTGACTATTCTCGTTACTTTACTACCCAATGGCTCAGATCGAAAAAACATGTATAGATTCTGATGATTCAATATTGTAATCTCAAAAAGGAATGAGTGAGATATCGAGAAGAAAAAAATACTGGTGGATAGTAGTTTGAGAATTTCACAATTTTATATTTTTTTTACTCAACCTATTCCTTCCTTCTCCTGAATTTCCTAATCATCACCCTGTCTAATAATTTTTTTCTTTTAATTTTATTTTTAAGTTTTTCCTGTCAGTATCCTAAAAAAAAATAAAAAAAATCAAGATAGAAGTGAATAAATATTTCAAAATAATTTTTTTTTAATAATGAAATTATTATTCCTAGAGAAATAATGTAAATACAATAATAATAATATATATGTAATTTATAACTGTGAATATACATTGTATTAAACATATTTTTATTCACATGAATCTATAAAACTATAATATTCCCATTCTGTTTGGGGAATTTATTTTGTCACCTTTGTATTATTCTAATGTATTTTTTTAGCTAATAAAATAAATAGATTCTAATCTTGACCTGTTTCTTATGCTTTACAATAATTAATGCACATTAATACGCAGGATTAATTTTAGTATACATATAACAATACTATAAATGTTTTTAAAATTAAATATACGATGAAGTTTTGTTTATCATAAAGAAATTTTTTATTTAATTTTAGTAAATATTTATATTTTTTGTTTACAAATATATATATATTATATTTAATTGTTTTTTTTGAAAATGTGTTTTTGGGGTATATATAAATATTATATAAATATATAAATATTAAATGAAATAAAAAAAAACATGGAATAATATATATGAAGATAAAATCACGAAAATATTGAATTTTGAAAGAAGTATCCCGGAAATATAACGAATTGTAAATAAAGATGAATAAATATGTATGAATTGAACAATAAGATTTCGAGTTCGTGTTATAAAAGTTAATGTAATTTTGGTTTTATTATCTAATGATTTTATTATTCCAATAAAACAAGGTGAAAGGTGTAGGTAAAGTCAGCTGCTGCTCAGGTGAATTCACCGAACATATTCCAAGAGAATAGATATTGTCGATTATCAAATTTATTTTTTATTTATATTATTGTAAAAAGAAATTTCATATATATATTGAAATTCTAATCTATTTCAAAATGTATTTTCATGTATTATGATTAAATCTATATATCTATATCTGCACAATAATATAATATGATAATTTCTAAAAGAGATTCATTCTGGCATAATTTGATAGTTTCTTTTTAATTTATAAGTTATGAATCTATTGATTTTTACGAAGAGAGAAATTCATCTTTAGACAGAAATTATCTTTTCTGAATTTTAAACAGTGACTAAAGAATATCTTTCCATATTTAAATTTATTAAGTAGAAAAGAACATCCTTCTAGACATTTTATAGTCCTTATTTATATATTATTCTTGGGTTACAACAAATATCAAAAGAAATGCAATTATAATTTAAATTAATACGGAAATTTCCAATAATATTATGTAAATGGAGTTCTAAACTTCATCAAGGTTTTTCTTTTATAATGTCAAAAGATTATGTAGAAAAATAGTTAAGAACTGTAAAATTTATATCTAGTAAGTGTCACACAAATTCTAAATTTCAGAGTTATATTTGAGTCACTCAGAAGCCAAAGGACAGAGCATCTAAAAACGGGACAATCCCGGAAAAACGGGACGTTTGGTCACCCTACTTTTAAGTATATACGAGGTCTGTTCAAAAGAAAAGGTGAGTTTTTAATTTTCTCTGGCTGTGTACACCCTCCATTCCAAAAGAAACCCAACTTTTTAAAAAAAACAATGTACATTTTGGAACAAATCATTTTTATTAATCAATGTATTCCCCTTCTGCATCGATACACAAATTTGCATGGTCCAATAAGTTGTCAAACGACTTCTCCATGTCCTTTATTGGAATGATCTTTAGGACGTCGGTCGTCCCCTTCTCAATGGCTTCAATCGATGCGTGCCACTTTCCTTTCATCGCAGTTTAGGGAACAGATAGAAGTCACACGGAGCCAGATCTGGTGAATAGGGCGAATGACGCAAAGGAATGTCTCTATTTAGGTTTTAATATTTTTTTGTGTATTATTTGAATTTATTAACTATTGGCTTTTTCAATATTTAATTTGCATTTGCATTATTATCAGTATTTCAGTTATATAAACAATATTTAAAAATATATACAAAATTATATAAATATATATATATAATACGATATAAATAAAATTTAATTTCTAAACATATATATAAAAATATTTACTTTTAGGTTTTTAAAATTAAAAAAATAACTTTTTTTCTAAATAAATAAAAAGGTTTTGAAATATTATCAGCTCAAGATGTTTTTTTCAATTTAAATGTTGAATATATATATATATATATATATATAACTGTGTGGATTATTTTTTTGTATCTTTTCTATATTTAAATTTTCCTCAGAAATGTTTTCTTTTGTTCCTTTCTTTATGATATAGACATAAAGCCACCCTTCTTATCTTTATTAAATAATCTGAAGACGTTAGAAGATTTTTTTAAGGTAAAAATAAATATGAATTATCAAATTTAATATTTTTCTCTTCAAACAATTATGAATAAATGTAAAAAATTAAAGTAATAAGTTATTAATTTAATTAATTTTCTTTCCATTTTGTTGAAATCAGTTAGTCAATTTCGTTCAGATTAATATTTATAAGAAAATAAAATTTGATAGAATTGACTAAATGAAATTAATTTTTTTACAAAAAATGGTCTTGTAGGATTCAGAAATCAATCTTTCTATAAATATTACATTCTAAGATAACAGTTCCAAAAAAACGTATAATATTTAATAGGATAAATTATATCATTAAAAATTTCAGAACACAATTATGGAGGTATAATTTTTATAAGTAGACTTTATAAAAGCATATGACTCAATAGATCGGGAAAAACTTTTTCAAATCTTGATCTTAATGGGAATTACAAAAAAACTCGTACGTATGATTCAAATTTGTCTTGTAGGATGTGGGAATCAACTATCAGAAACTTTCGAAATTCGGAATGGTTTAAAACAAGGAGACGCATTATCACCAAATTTATTTAATTTAGTTCTGGAATATCTAATTAGACAAATTGAGGAAAAAACAAACGGAATCGAATTAAACAAAACAATTCAAGTATTAGGTTATACAGACGACTTAAATATAATAGGAGATTCGGCAATTGCAATTAAAGATAGCGTAGATTAAATTAATCGAAGCAGGAAAAGAGGTGGGGCTGGAAATAAATATTGCTAAGACAAAGTATTTAGTAACAGAGAGGAATAGTATTAACACACAAAATCTTAACATACAAGATATAAAATTTGAAAATGTAGAAAAATTTAAATACTTAGGTTCTGTGATAACGAAAGAAAATAATATTTGAAATGAGTTTAAAGTAAGGTTACAATCGGAAAACGCCTGTTATCATGCAATAAAGGGGCTTATCGTATCAAAATTATTATCAAAGGGGATAAAAATTAAAGTATATAAAACAATTATTTTACCGATTGTATTATATGGATGTGAGGCATGGACTATGACCTTAGGTGACGAGAGTAGATTTAGAGTATTTGAGAAAAGGATTCTTCCCAGCATTTATGGGCCAAAGAAAGATGAGGTCACCGGGGAATGGCGGAGACTGCATAATGAAGAATTGCATGACCTCTATGCATCGCCAGATATAGTCAAAATTATAAAATCGAGATGGCTGCGGTGGGCACTACACGTGGCTAGAATGGGGAGGAAAGAATGGCGAAAAATATATGGGGGGGAGACCGAGTGGGAACGTCCACTTGGAAGGCCAACGACGCGGTGGGTGGAGAATTTAGGAAGGGACATGAGAGAGATGGGAGAGGATAGGGACTGGAGGGTTATGGCTCAGAATAGGGACACTTGGAGAAGTGTGGTTGCTGCGGTCAAGAACTTTCGAGTTCCGTAGAGCCACAGAGATAGATAGATAGATAATTTTTATAATTCTTTATAGAATATTAATATCTGTTAGGATTTGATAGATCCGGATGTCATTAATAATAAATAAAATGTTCATTGAAAAATTTAATTTAATATTTTAAGTTTAGCATATATAAATATTCTCAAAATTATTTATCTAAGTTTAATTTCTATTAATTAAATTATATAATTGTTGGTATTTATTTGCCAACATTATATAATTCACAAATGCTTTATTGAATTTTAGAAAAATTCTTAAGAGTCTAAAACTCAAGAGAATCATTCAATAAAGTTTAACTTAAAAATAAATATTAAAAAAAAATTAATAAAACAATAAGGACTAAAATGATTGATTTTGGCGTAAGCTGTTTAAAGCTTCCGAGGTTCTTAAATCTACCTCGTGTAAGAATTACTTCCTTGTCCTTGTGGAGGAAAGGTCCTTCAGAGGTTCATTGTCCCTGTGACCCCTGACCTTTGGCCCCATTTGCTGCGGGGGCGTCTCGTCGTCTAGGAGATCAATAAAATCAGCCCGGGAAACATCCCCTTTTTCCACCGTCATCCCCCGTCTAGGCAGTCCCTAGCCCCTTTATTGCAAAATGCAATTTGCACATTTGACCTGATTGTCATTTTCTTTATTCTTTGTCTTATTTATGAAAATATTAAAGTCAATAAATGAGTCAATGAGATGGATTTTTTAAATTGAATTAAAATTCCAAGGTCAAGTTTATGTGATGGATTAACGGCCTGTTTGTTATTTTAAAAATAAATTCAAATTTTAAAAATAACTTCTGTAATGTTTTATTGATATAATCAATGCAAGTATTGAACTTGATTATGTATTAGGAAATTTACATTTACGATTGGTATTAAACATTTTTTTTTTTACCTTTGAAGAATATTTAATTAAAAATATATTATAAGATAAGATATTATTTTATTCTTTCATTTGAGTTATTCATGAAGATGATAAATTTATATAATATAACTATTCAAATTGAAATGTCTTATTTATTAAATATTTTCATTTTCAGTTAAAAGATCGTTTAAATTTCAAATACTTCAAAGAATAAATATATTATTATAGCTTTAGACTCATTGAAATACCCGAAGCTTTAGAAGATAAAGTGGAAAATCTTCTTCAAGTAATAAAATCGACTTAGTCTACATGATGTTGTGCTGGTTGCATTCTCTCATAGTTTAAATAATTTATTATAGTAATTTACAAAATCCTATTAATCCAAATGTAAAGTAGAGTAGAAATATTTGAAGAATGTTTGATTATGCTTAGATTGGGAATAAATCCTCTATTTATTTTTTATAGTGTAATGATATTCCAAAAATATCATTAAATAAAATTTATTTTTTTAAATATAAATTTATTTTCATTGGAAGAGATTATAGTAATACGTTTCCCCTGAAGAGACGAGTTGTTGAAAGTCAGACAACGACATTCGTTCGTGGGCTGCCGTCGAGACCAGACGGACTTTATTGGAAGAAAAGAGGACCACCATTACACTCGGACTATCTCTTACAAAAGGACCGGCTACATCATTAACAAAAAATATTGTGTTTTCAAGGAGTTTTTTTTTATTATTTTTTTTTTATTTTTTATCTAAGAATTAAAAAATATTTGTTTCACAACAAATATTGGTGTCTCTTTAATTTTTGTATAACTTCTTCTTTTTACTTTCCCGCATACTTCGTATAAGGGAAGTAGTACCGGGACCCCGAGCCTCGGCTCGGTACTTAAGTTAAAAAAAATGATTCATTATTATTGGGTTTGGCTGGTAATATTAATACCTGGGACACCGAGCTGTCGCTCGACCCTTTAAAAAATATTAATCTACAATTAATTATTTATTACAATTATTAAATGTTGCATCATTGCATCAATCTGATTAAAATGAATTGAACTGGGGTCCTCAATAATACAAACAAACAATTTTAGCTAGCATAATAAGATTAATCCAAGTAATATCGTCTATTTCTATTCGACACTATTTTCAGTTATGAAATGAACAGTCAGTAGAGAGTAAAAAAATTGTAATTGAAGACCGTTGTTTTTAAAAATAATTAAATTATTTTATAGATTATAAAATAAAAATTATTGTATTAACATTAAAAATATTGAAATAAAAAAATAATAGTTTGATTTAATAAACTAAAATATTATAAACATTTTTAATGTGAATTTCTCAGGGAGGTAGGGAGCCCAATTCATTTAACCATCCATGTTGTATAAGGAATCTTAATTTCTTAACACTCCGTTTTTTCAAATTTAAAATAGAGGGAGAGAAAGAGTTTCAATTATATTCGAATAGTCTATATATTCTATATATGAGTATTTTTTTTTTCTGAATTTAATACCAAGTTGATTTTCAAAATTTTCTATTCTTTATGCATATGATTGATTACATGTGTTAAAATTTAAACAAATTCAAATATTCTAATTTATAAATTTATATAAAATTTAATATTATTTTTTCGAGACTAATGGCAAATACCGGTGGCCCTAGTCAGAGCAAGAGAAGACTCCTTTTGGTAGCGGCCCAGTCGATGATGTTATATGGATCGGAGATTTGGGCTTTACAACTATATTTTAAGTGAAAAAATGATTTCTTGGTTATATAAAAATTAAAATATGATTCTTTATATCTTTATTATACAGAAAAGTAGGCGTGTTAATATAAAATATATACCTGGGACACCGAACTATCACTCGACCCTTTAACCAATTTATACAATTTATTTTTATATACTTTAAAAATTTTACAATTTTTTAATTATTTATTATAATTGTTAAATGGGATTTCTAAAAATGACCCATTAAAAATTTGTTTCCTAAAATGTTTCAAATTAATTAAAATAAATTGTATAAATGTTCATTTATAAAATCTATATATCTGTGAGTTTGTTTTTCGATTTTTTAAATTTTGATTTTGGATTCGATTAGAGCTTAAAATGTGTAAATGTAAAGTGGTCTTGGTTTTTTTAAAATTCGTTTGGGAACATGGTCAAATCGGCAGTCAAAGTTGAAAATTCCCCATATATTATAACTACTGTAATTAGTATTATTATAATGTAAAATTATAAAGAAAAAATGTTTAGACATTATTATAGACATTTTCATTCTGTAAATTAAATAATTTTATTTCATTTAAATAAATATCTATTTTTAAATATTTTTTTCTCTCTACATTATTTATCTAATTCTCACAATATATTAAGATCATACCGGGACCCCGAGCCTCGGCTCTGTAATTAAGTTAAAAAAAAAAATTCATTATTATTGATAAATATATATCGTAATTTATAATTATAAAATATTATTAAAATATATATTTTTAATTTTATTTCGAAATTAAATAAAAAATTTTAAAATATTTTAAATATAAAAAAAATATATATTTTTAATTTTATTTCGAAATTAAATAAAAAATTTTAAAATATTTTAAATATAAAAAAAATATATATTTTTAATTTTATTTCGAAATTAAATAAAAAATTTTAAAATATTTTAAATATAAAAAAAATATTAATACAATATTCTTTAAAAAAAGGCGGGAGTCAAATTTCAATATAAATGTCATTTGTGATGTCATCAATATATAAATTAATAATAAATAATATTAATAAATATTAAATTTAATAAAAGAACAATGAATAAATAAATATAAAATAGTAATTTATTAAAATGTAAACAATAGATAAAAAGAAAAAAAATAACAAATTCATTATTTTCATTTTCATTTTTAAATAACGATTCACCCGGAGAGTTTCGAACCGACGAAATCCACTCGTTAAAACATCTCTCTAGCCACTGTACTATATATGTTTAGATAAAAAATTGTCATTTTTTTACTGTCTTAGCAGGCAGATTTGATGTTTTTTATTTTATTTTTTTTTTTTTGAGAGAGATTAATAAATATCTATATATATTTTATTAAAAATAAATATTTTTAATTTTATTTCGAAATTAAATAATAAATTTTAAAATATTTTAAATAAAAAAAAATATTAATACAAATAAAAATGGAGGCCAATTTTGACGTTTTCCATATATAATTTTCAATTAAGAAATTAATAATGAAGCTGAATGTTTCAAGAGATATCATCAATAAAACTTAATTTTTCTTTATAAATACTATATCTAGTGTAAATTTGAAAAAAATCGTTAGAGCGGTTTTTGAGAACCAATATATATAGATAGATAGATATATACAATTTTAGCTAGCATAATAAGATAAGATAAGATATATTGGATGTATTATGATACTGAGCACATGGCAAAGACTTTCTAAAAATAATTGTTTAAAAAAAAAAACGCAGGGAAAACCCAGAGATATGCCTCTTCGTTACCCCAATAGAGAGAGAGGGGTGGACAATTTTGCCAAGTGGCAGAGGAGGGGATGATTGGCTTCGACATATTTTGAAAATTCTCAACAACTACACAATATACCAACTGTGGTCGACAATTGGTAATTAATAATTAATTATAAATTGCAATTGCTAAAATATAAATTAAAGTTCTTTTAATTTATATTTCTATTTTTACGGTACCTTTCAATTATTCTATTTCATCTTAATTTAATAAAATAATATTAATAAATATATTAAATAATATTTTATTGAAAAAATATTAAAAATTATAAAACTATCTAAAACTTAATTAATAAAAGAACAATGAATAAATAAATTAAAAAGTAAACAATAGATAAAAAGAAAAAAAAATAACAAAATCATTATTTTCATTTTTAAATAACGATTCACCCGGCGAGTTTCGAACCGACGAAATCCACTCGTTAAAACATCAGTCCAACCGCTGGACTATATGTATTTAGATAAAAAATTGTCATTTTTTTACTGTCTTAGCAGGCAGTATTAAAAATTTTGACGTTTTCCATATAATATATAATTTTCAATTAAGAAATTAATAATGAAGCTGTATGTTTCAAGAGATATCATCAATAAAACTTAATTTTTCTTTATAAATACTATATCTAGTGTGAATTTGAAAAAAATCGTTAGAGCGGTTTTTGAGAACCATGATATATAGATAAATACATATATACAATTTTAGCTAGCATAATAAGATAAGATTGGAATCGTCAAAAATTTCGACTTCGAGATTTCGATAGATCTTGACGTTTTAGACCTCCCTGAGTCGGAAAATACCATTTTTCGAATTATGTCTGTGTGTGTGTATGTATGTATGTATGTATGTATGTATGTATGTATGTATGTATGTAATGTCTGTAAGCAAATTTACTCAAAAACTAATCAAGCTAGGACTTCGAAATTTGGTACACCGATATTATTGACAGTTTCTAGATTTCTATCAAAATTTCGTCAAAATCGGTTAACCGGAAGTGGTACTTTACCTACACTGGTTGCGTTTACCTTTCAAGTAAAGTACCAGTTTGCTTCGAGATATTTGCTTCATATTTTGTATATAGATTTAAAAATATGAAAAAAATTGAGATACCAAATTTCATCATGATCTGACTACCGGAAGTGACATTTTACCTATACAAGTAGCGTTTCTTTTTTACCGACCGACGATAGTAAGGGAGGTATTGTTTTCACACCAAATTTCCCCTATGGATATTTTTAGGTACATATCTCCACGAATCATGCATTTTCTTAACAGAAAAAAGTATTTTTAGCATGATGTCTGTCCGTCCGTCCGTCCGTCTGTCCGTCCTTCCGTATAGATGTGTACAGCCTGAACGGCTCAACGGATTTTGATGAAATTTGGTATATTTACTTAATACATCAGTAGTATGAATTGATCAACTTTTGGTGCAAATCCGGAAACCGGAAGTGCTAGTATTGCCGATCGAAGAGAGGAAGTGAAGGGTTATTTTCATATCAAATTTCACGTGAGGACATATCTCCACGTGTTATGCACTTTGTATTGGTTTTATCCTCGAGAAAAATCATCTTCATTAGTTTTTTCTTAATTTAAAATTATATGACGTCACAGCCAGCCCTTATATATTATAAATAAAATAAAATTAAAAATATTTATATTATATCCATATCTGTTTTTTTTACATTTAAAATATCAGTTAACCGGAAGTAGCACTTTATTACATTCTAAATATTCATTCACAACTCTTTATACCTATTTATATGCGGGAAAGTCTAGGGGAGGACACTCCCGCTTATTATATAAAGAAATATAAAAAAATTTTTCTTGTATATAAAATTATAATTTAAAGATTTACATTTAAATTTAAAAGGTTTTTAAAAAAAAATTCTTTTATTTAAACATTAAATATAATAAATCGGATTATAAATTTTTTTATGATAAATTTAATTTTTTCTTTTTTTTTGTAGTCCAGATCTCCGGGGCAGTTCACGCGATTCAAAGTCCACCCTTTTCTATTACACATTTGTGACCAACCATTCTATTTCTTAAAATTTTCCCCTGTCGATATCTACCCATATAAAAAATCATTACAATAGATATAAATTTATTTTTATTTCCAAAAAATCATCTCATTATGGAGTACAAAATCAATAATTGACTTTAACTTAAATTTCAATTATTTTTTTTTTTAAATTAAAATTTCAGAAAAATATGATTTTGTTATCAAATTAAAATCTAACTTAAAAATTTCTCAATTAATGTAATAAATATTAATGATATTATTAAATTTAAATTTATTGAAATAAATTTAAATGTTTTAAACTCCAAATCTATTTATATTTACGGTTATTGAATAAATTTCACTGAAATACATAAATTCTATTTATATAAAATGAACTATAATTAGATGGGTATGATATTATATTCCCCTTCTCATTATGTATTGTTATTGACGGGATATTTAAATTAGAAGCATATTATATTATAAAATAAAGAACATACTATCTATTTTAAAAAGATAAGTGAAATTTTGTTAGAAAAATATTATTTCTCTATTTTAATTGGATTTGAAATTTATTTATTCATTGTATTACATCATTCACATAATTATAAAAAAAAGGAAAGAGCCTATTTTATAGTAAAATAGTAAATTATTTATTTATTTTATTTAATAGTTAAAGAAATGAATTATATTTATTTTATCTATCTGGGTCATGAGAAATAATCATAAATCGATTCAGCAAAGAATTATTTTCTATTTATAAGATATTTTGTTTATTCCGTTTGAGAACAACAAATATTGTTATTCAAAATAATCTCCTTGTTAATTGAAAAATAATAAAAGAAAATAAGTGTGAAAAAATAAAAAAAAGATTGCTATTATTTTATAATAATTTGAATTTGTTCCCTTAAAATTATGTCTAATATCATTTTTAGGTAATTCTTAATTTTAATACTGAATTCATACAAATCAAAATTTTTGACTAATTTTTAATTAAATTTATCTAAAAATTCGATTCTATATTAATAAATGAAGTAGAAAAATAATAAATATAAAATATATGAATTTATTAATCATTTAAAAGAAATATAGAAAACTAAAGCAATTTATAAAAAAATAATCATAAATTAAGGTTAAAGACCCAATTATCCCCTTATTCAGAGCTTATTTAAATGAAGAAAGAGCTAATAAATATTCGGGTGGCAGTCTCCCGTTATCACCTCAAAAGATAAGATTCTAACCCAAAATAAATTATCTGCTTAATACTGCTTATACTGTCCATACAACCAAATAAAAAAAAAAAATTCTCAGCTCCATGTCTGTGAACACGTTTTAAATAGAAATGTTAAGTCAACAGCAAACATCACAAGATGTTCTTCTTGATGACATTTACGAAAAGACTAATTTTGTTAGCGTCCACTGTATGCTGTTCCGTTTGGACTCTGACATGTAAATAAATAAATCGACCCAATGAATAAATAAATATACATCTATCGTATTTCAAAAACCTTTATATTTTATTTGGATACACTTGAGCCAGGTGTGCTGGATACAAAACAATTCGAGGAAGGTTAAAAATAATATTAACATTTTAGTCCGATCATTTTTTTGTTAGACCATGATATGTATAAATATCTACTAATCTTGTCAATCTAATTTTACATGTTATTATTTAAGTTAAAAATATTGAAACGTTTAATGAATATCTTCTATAAATTCTTGTATATTATAGGTAATCAAAATAATTGGTCTATAGATTTTTTATAAAATTTCTTACTTACCTTAGTAGAATAATTTTTTTTTAATTTAATTTCTTAAGGAAATAAATAAGAGGGATTACTAAATTTTCACAAGGATTTAGCAAAAGAAAAAATCTGGAGTGTCTCCACTCAACTATCTCGCAAATTTGAATTGGATTAAATAACATATATTAATTTAAATTAAATTAAATTAATTAAATTATAAATTAAAATTAATAAATAATATTTATTAAACCAGCGCATGTTTGGCTTTTTGTTGGTGGCACCACGTCACGTGTTGGCGCGTGAGATTTACATTAAAAAATTAATTCTGGTACTTTCAGCGATTCAATCAAGCTGAAATTCTATATATAGCAGTTTTATACAATTATTAATCATGTGAAAAATTATCAAACATATATCTTTATTTTTACGGTCACTTTAGAAAAAAAAAATCAAAACGTTGTAGGTAATGACCCTCTTCTGGTTGAGCTACATTTCTCAAAAGTTGATAGAAAACTATGAATTCTGAATAATGCCCATTAACCAAATTTCATCATTCTAGCTCAAACCGTTTTTGCGTAATCTTGGTTATATACACACATACACACACACAGACATTAGTGAAAATGATTCAGGAACCTTCAAAACGTATAAAAACATCAAAATCTTAACATCAAAAATTTTCGTGATCGCAATACTATCTCTGGCGAGATTGTAAAAAACAATCTAAAATATAAAATTATACTACATATAATATAATTGTCTTCAAAAACTACTTTGATTAATTTTAAATACACATAAAATAATTTTTTTGCTCTTTTTTTGATTTTAAGTTCATTTAAATATGTAAAAATATATTCAATTTTAAATAATTAAAAAAAAGTCATGACCAAATCTTTTCATTTTACAATGCATATGTTATAGGTTATATGAATGCTAATGTAGACTGAATGGGAGGGGGCTTGTATCGCCAGACGAACAAGCGACCCCGTCCGACCCGAGAGAATAAACAAAGGACAAAAAACAAAATCACATTAGAATAAAATAAGGAGAATAAGAAAAAAATTATCAATAAAATAAAATATTTTTTCATTATTCATTATAGATTGTATTTACTTGATGCCAAAATATGTTAAAGCATACTATTATATAAGTCATCTAATATACCCCTATTAAAACATTTATTGGTACATTTTCTTAATATCTAATCAAAAATGTTGAGTCAGACACAATGGAATCGTACAGGATTCAGTAATTTACTGTTTGCCTGGCTGTGCCCCGGCGAAGAAGATGAAATTCTCCCTGTAGGGATTGCTTGGAGATAAATGAAACGATAGATGATTTCTTTAAAGCACAAATGGCCGTAGTAGCGGAAGTGCCTCGATCTTCAAATAATAATAATAATAATAATAATCTAATCAAAAAACCTTTGTCAAAAAGTATGACTCAATAGATCAAGGAATTATTTTTCAAACTTAAATGGTTTGTTTGATTCAGATTTGTCTCAAAAGAAAGATGCAGTAATCAAGTAGCAAAAACAATTGAAATTCACAAAGGTCTAAAGCAGAGGTTCTTAAACTGTGGTCCGCGGACCCCTGGGGGTCCGCGAAGCCTTTACTGGGGGTCCGCAAAGCCATCGTACAGGTGCACGAGAAAATGATGAGTCGGTTAAAACTTTATTTAATATAAAAGAAGCGATGGCTTGGCTTTGTGAGGAAACAGAGATCAAATACCCAAATTCAACGAAATGTGCAAGAAAACTATTGCTACCGTTTCCATCTTCATATTTAGCAGAATTTTCTTTCTTCAATATTATAATTTCTAATAAAATGTGTTCTACAATATGCAAAAAAATCGTTATTCACCAATCACTGTTAGAAATATTCATCATATATCCTTGTTCTTATGAGATCGTAAGCCAGAAATTAACTAATAAAATGACGTAAAGTACCTAAAGTTGGAATGGGGTCCGTCAAAAAAAATTTTTTCAAGTGGGGGTCCGCAGAGTACATAAGATTAAGAACCTCTGGTCTAAAGCAAGAAACGCGCTATCTTTAATTTATTTAATCTAATAATAGCATTGAAATGCATGATTAGACAAATTAGGGAGAAATCGGACGAAATTCAATTCAATTAATACAAAATATACAAGTATTAGGTTACACCGACGATTTAAATATATTAGGAGATTCGACAAATTCAATTAGAAAGAGTGAAAAAGTTCAGAGTTAGGAAAAGAAGTTGGACTTGAAATTAATAGTGCTAAGACCAAATATTTAATTTCAGAGAGGAATAAAATCAATACACAAGGCCTTAAAGTACAAAACATAGATTTTGAAAATATAGAAAAATTTAAATACATAGGTTTTATAATATTCGATAATTTAATTTCAGGTTGCAACTGATAAATATATATTCATGTCTATTTTTTTATTTCCTAACATTAATTATACACCATTCGTCAAATTATAATAATAAATTGAATATTAAAATATATTGTATCCCGATATAATATATTGTATATACCAGAGGTTCCCAAACTTTTTCGGTATACGGTTCCCATAATTCATCGGATTTTTTCCGCGGCTCCCTTAATTAGGGTGACCATATTTCGAAAACACCAAACCGGGACAAACGGTTTACCTTTTTTTTTTTAGAACCAAATTGAAAAAAAATTTGAAAAAAGTAGGAAATATTCAAAAGCTTGGTCCAAAAAACGGTTGAGCTTTTTTTATTTAGAGACAAATTGAAAAATTTTTAAAAATAATCGAAAATGTTCAAAAGTCTCCCCACAAAATCATCTTACTATTTTTTTTAGAACAAAAAAATTTCAAGTATGGCGTCGCGGCTCATAGTTTGGGAATCACTGGTATATTCTATATACATAATATATTATTAACTAAATGAACTAATTAAAACAGACCCAAGCTTGTGAAATCAAATTTTAAGTATATATATAAAAAGTTAAATACAAAATAATTAGGCAATGGCAACTGCTGTCTGCCAGAGTTCACTGTAAAAAAAACTCAAAAAATAGAGAAATTATAAAGAAAAATTAAAGGGAGAGAAAAAAAAAGGAAAAAAAATTATAACAAAAAACAAATGAATGTATGTACACTTGTATTTTATATTTATTACGATTATTTCAGTTAATAAATAAAGATTTCGGTATCAGCATCCTAATCAGCACGAAAAATAATTTGTTTTGTTTTCCCGGGAAATGTTTCGTTTTTTCCCTAGAATTCCCGGGAATAACCCTCTAGGGAGGGATATTGATCTCTTTCTTCCTTTACTCGGACTGTAGTAGTATCGATTGAGTTATTCTGATCTTGAAGTGATTCATTTGAAATTTATATTTTACATTAGAACAGATAAAAACAGGTAACTCTGCTAGTAATTAAACGATATAGTCTCAATCATCAAAAAAACCCCCAACTGGAATTGGTTTTCACAAGTGAGGGTATTAAGAGTCAAGATTTATGTAATAAAACAAAATTGAAAAGTGGTTCAAAAAGTTCTCTCCATTCAATCATTATTAATAGAAAAAATTAAAAATAATAATAAAATAATAATGAATGTTATTTTCAGAATTTTTAATTTTCTTTTTCATATTCTAACAAAGAATTTTATAAATTTACAGAACATTTGTTTGAGTTTTAATAAATATATCTCGATTTATTTTCGACAAGTAAAAGGGTAGAAATATTGATGATTGTGGGATTGGATGTTGTTTTTAGTTGAGGGAGAAGAATGAAGCATGGTTTTCGCCATTGATCAAACAGCCGGTTCCCCTGGAAACAGGCAGCCTGTCGTCTTATCAAGCGCTGCCGAGAGCCGAGAGGAACGAGAATGTCCTCCAATTCAACAAACAAACCCTTCTTCCACTTCTCAATAAAAATGTATGCTTCTTATTTAAAAAAATCAAATATATATGTAATATATATAATGTAAAAGTAAACAAATAAATGAATGCTTTTGTTTTTTTTTACCGACCGACGATAGTAAGGGGGGTATTGTTTTCACACCAAATTTCACATGTGGAGAATTTTACATATCTACACCAATCATGCATTTTCTTAACAGAAAAAAGTATTTTTAGCATCATGTCTGTCCGTCCATATAGATGTGTACAGCTTGAACGGCTTAACGGATTTTGATGAAATTTGGTATATTTACTTAATGCATCAGTATGATGAATTGACTATTGGTGCAAATCCGGAAACCGGAAGTGCTAGTATTGCCGATCGAAGAGAGGAAGGAAAGGGTTATTTTCATATCAAATTTCACATGAGGAGATTTTTTACATATCACCACGAATCATGCACTTTGTATTGGTTTTATCCTCGAGAAAAATCATCTTTATTAGTTTTTTCTTAATTTAAAATTATATGACGTCATCCAGCCATTCATGACGTCACAGCCTGGTCTTACATACATATATTATAAATAAATTAAAATTAAAAATATTTATGTTCTATCCATATCTGTTTTTATTGCATTAATAGATATATTAAAATTATTTGAAATTGTATCTATAGCTGGAAATTAAATTACTTCAAATAGAAATACACCTAACTACGGGGAAGCAATTCACTTAACAAAATCAAATATAAATGAGATGACGAACTCGATTTTAGTATTGCCAACCATTAAGTTAGTTGAATTAGATTATAGTAAAGCTAATAATAACGTTAAATGGACTCTCTATTCAATAAATAATTCTGCTTCTACAGGCTTTATTGAATTTTTAATGAGATTATAAATTTTATATAATAAATCGTTTATCTCTCTGGTTACTTTTGAACGCTAATTTTCTTAGTAACTACATTCTGTCAGGCATCCCTATTGTGAGTTACGAGGGTGGGGTGAAAAATTTCCGACCTGACCAATAAAAACGATGTTTTTAAATTTTTTTTTTTTGCTTTATTTTGTAACATTCAAGATAGCTGAGACCTGTACGATGTCAGCTGAACGTGTGTGAAATATTTTGCGCAACCATTTGAACAAGGAAAGCTGTGTGTAACGTGGGTGCCGCGTTTGCTAACGTTAGACCAAAAACTGTTTCGAAAAACGGTTTTTACCAACAATTTGGCGCTGTAGGCTTAATCCAAACGAATTTTTGTGTCGATTCATAACTGTTGATGAGACTTAAATTAATTAACTAAATTAGAACACCGTTATGAGAAATGTATCAGTGTTGATGGAGATTATGTTGAAAAATAAAGAAAAAAATAATTAAAAAACATCGTTTTATCTTGGTCAGGCCGGAAACTTTTTACCACACCCTTGTATCTCCATTTATTTCCCAATTCCTCACTTTTTATATTATTAACAATTCACCATCAATTTTTTGGTAACCTTTCTTCACCCATTCGAACCAAGTGTTATGGATCCAATCTTATTATATAAATTAAAATTTCACATTTATTGAACATCTTTATTAAATAGAATTGTTTTTATCAAAAAATATACGTAATCTGAATATTCATCAACATTTTAATATTATTCAACTGGTTAAATAATATGTGATAAAATCAATTTCTGAACATAAAAATAGACTTCTTTAATAAATAATTTTTAAAATTTTAGATGAGCACCGGGGTTTCCCCTAAATATTAGTATGAGTCCACATGAAAGCAATTGAAAGAGAAAAAATAGATGAAGGCACAGAGGGGTATTATAGAAAATCGATCCAAAACATATGATAAAATATTCAGATCTTACTCAAGTTCCTTGGAATCTGTCATGTGATCAAAATGTTAACCTCGAGTGGGAAGGAAGGCCATTCATCAATCAATGAATAATAAATGAAAAATTAAACTGAAATAATATGTTGCTGTTAACAATTAAAGAAAAATAAATGTAATTTAGTATAATATTTAATTAAAAAAGTAAAAAAATATTATTCAAATTTTTATTCAAATAATATTTTTAATGAATAATTTATCTAATTTATTTGTTTAATTAATATATTAGGTTGATCATAATTATTGTGGCATTTTCTACGCTTGAAAATTTTGATGTTTTGTTATTATTTTTTCATAAAAACATTCTTCTCTCTTTCATTTATCTAAAATCATCTTCATATTCGTCATATTATGTACTAACACTTTGAGAAAGATTGGAAGACGACTTTATTTAGCTATCACAACGGAGTTTTTGATGATGGAACAATAAATCCAAGTTCAAAGATGATTCAAGAAGTTTAAAACCTTACAGAAGA
Source organism: Labia minor (assembly GCA_963082975.1). Lineage (NCBI taxonomy): Eukaryota > Metazoa > Arthropoda > Insecta > Dermaptera > Spongiphoridae > Labia > Labia minor. The sequence goes on along the minus strand of OY720346.1, from coordinate 9,189,596 downwards.
AGGAAGAGGATGACCATCGAAGTTCAGGCCCTTTTACTAGCAGTGGAAGAAGATGAAAACTTGACAACGCCAAAGCTAGCCAATGACTTACTTCAATATCAACCAGACAATCGATTATCCGTCGTCTCAAAAAGTTATAGCTTAACTTGAACTCCTTCACGCTGCACTTGAAACGAAATGACCACGAATCAGAATAATATTGTCTTCCTTCATGATAGTGTCCATGTGGAGCGTCAGGTCGTCGAATCAATCGTCAATAAGGAATGGGATCTGCTCCCACATTAGCTTCGACCGAAGGTTTATGAACTTCTTGTACCATTTTTCACCTGGGCTTTTACTGATTTTTAATATTGTCGAATAGTTTTCATTGTGATTGTTAAATGACTATGTCGTCTCTTACAACCTTTCTTGAGGGGTAGAGCATAATATGTAAAATACGAAGATGATTTTCGATGCTCATTTCTATAAACGAAAGAAAGAAATTAATTCTTAAGAAAAAACAATAAGCAAAACGCAAAATGCGTCCAACGTTTTTCGTTGTATATGAAGCAATACATTCATAAACTTTGTCAGGCTTATAGAAAAATTATTCTATTAGTTTTAGTACATGAAAAAAAACGTTATTTTATAAATTTTTTTTTTTATATTTTTATTATTATTCAATCCAAACTTTGCCTTGATTTTGATTTTTAAGCTAAAAAAAATAATGCTTTAATGAGGACACGAAATTCCTTTTTCGAAAAAATTCTCCAAATTGTCAATTTTCAATAAACACAAACTAAATAGCGCAACTTGCATAAACTTGAACAGTAGTCTGTGAATAAATAACAATTAAAGGAATATTTAAAGTTACTGAGAACAAGAAATTCAAAAAGTTACTGACTTACCAAAATGCTCTGATAATTTAATTATTTAACAAATTGAAATGTATTATATATTTTTAAAAAATTATGCATTCTAATCAATAATTATATGTTATTTTACAGATTTTATTCTTTCAAATGGTAACTTTTTAGATAAATAATTAAAATTCCACTGAGATAGAAAGTATTATTACTAAAGTATTATTACTCGTACAAATTAAAATATTTTACTGATGTCATGAAAGAATATTCGGTTCGGTTTAAGAAAAACAAATTTAATAAAGTAATGTTTATCTAATTATGTTTTCTAACAACTTGTTAAACAAAATACTTGGGTACAAAAGATCTCACCCCGTAGCATAACTTATTTTATAAACCCTACACTCTCGTCCCCTCTCTCACTACTTGAGTTTGTTTTATGTCTGAATTGCTATTTAACTTGAATGTTCTTCTCCAAGTGATTTGATTGTTTCGGTGTGGCTATTGACGCGCACCTTTATTTTTAGAATCATCCCCTGTGTTCGTAAAGGGGATGGTACAACCCTTAAAATACTCCCCTATCGACTTCCTATATACCCTATGCGAAGGATCGTTAATCCTTGCTTCAATTCTACTCATCAAAACAACATTAGTGTAATTAAGCAACGAATGTGTGGGGTATATTTTTTATAAGATTATATAAAATTATAGGGATAATGGCTTAGTCAAATTAGTTAATATTTAAAGGAAAAAAAACATTTTATTTTGTGGATCTAAATTAAATATTCAATTTAAATTATGTTTTAGCCAAATACAATTGTTATCTTTGGATAAATAAATTAATTATTAAAAATATTTGAAAAAATAATAATAAGAATTTAGAGAATGCCAGAATGTAATGTAAATCATCAATCTATTTGAAAACTTTTATCTCATTTTGGTTTTCTTCCTTTTCTTTTTTCTGAAATATTAAATTTAAAATAATAAAGGGAAAAAGATCTTAAAGATCTTAATCTTTTATTTTTTATTAATTCATATAAATACATATAAAAAATATATTTTTACCGTCACTAATATTATTTTCAATAAATTGATTATATATATATATATTTTTTTATATATAAAAATCTGGAGTGTCTCCACTCGACTATCTCGCAAATTTGAATTGAATTAAATAACATATTAAATTAATTAAATTATAAATTAAAATTAATAAATAATATTTATTAAACCAGCGAATATTTGGCTTTTTGTTGATGGCACCACGTCACGTGTTGGCGCTGAAATTCTATATATAGCAGTTTAATACAATTATTAATCATGTGAAAAATTATTAAACATATATCTTTATTTTTACGGTCACTTTAGAAGAAAAAAATCAAAACGTTGTAGGTAACGACCCTCTTCCGGTTGAGCTACATTTCTCAAAATTTGATAGAAAACTATGAATTTTGAATAATGCCCATGTACCAAATTTCATCATTCTAGCTCAAACCGTTTTTGCGTAATCTTGGTTACATACATACACACAGACAGACATTTTTCTCAACCTTAGTGAAAATGATTCAGGAACCTTCAAAACGTATAAAAACATCAAAATCTCAACATCAAAAATTTTCGTGATCGCAATACTATCTCTGACGAGATAGTAAATATAATAACATTAGAAGCAATATATAATTATATTAAAATAGAAACAAATCTTATTAAACATTATATAAGGTATTTATAAAAGAATGACGAGGTTCCCATTTGTATTGAGTCAGGTAAATAAACAAAAAAGGTACAAAAAACATGAATTGTTGCTATTGCAATTTACATAAAGTAAAAATAGATTGTAAATTAATTTTTGAACCAACCTTACCCCAACTATATGTAAATGTTCTGCGAATTGATTAATTACTTTAAAAGCTAATTATTTTTAAATGCTCAGCAAATTTTTTATATATTCAAAAGTGCTCTTGATAAATATAGGTATGTTTTTACTTATTATGTATTTAATATAGAATAAATTAAATGGAAATAAGATTAAAATTAAATTAAGGCATGGTTTTCATTGCATGGTTAATTAAGTTTTTAATGTCTTTATTTATTAAATCTAAAATAATAATAAAAAAATTAAAACGACAACGGTTGAGAAGCAAGGATATCCAAAAGATGGCTCTCCGTCTTTCCTTTTTATTATTCGTTAACGAATAGCAAGGTTTCCAAATCCAATTATTACACTCTGATACTCATCTGAATTAGCCAATTTAGAGAATGCAATAAATGTGTATCCGCAACGTGGTGAGTCAGCCACACCTTCGCAAAGGATACCCTTTTCCTCGGTAACTCTTCCCCCTCTCCCAGAAAAAAATCAATAAAGGCTCGGGCGCCCTCTTCGAGGACCATAGCGCTGCCCGAAATATTCGAATTACAATAAACATCCAACATTGATTTTGGAAGCAGATTTAACAATTTCCAATAAATTAAATAATACTTCAAAGGGGGAAATATTTAATATTTTTAATTTGATAGAAAATTGTATTTAAAGTGAAAAATAAGTTGACCTGTGGCCAGGCCAGAACCGATCGACGGTTTGAAGTAAATTAATTTCCAGCTACATCAACAATTTCAAATAATTTAAATTTTTATATTAATGCAATTAAAAACAGATATGGATAGAACATAAGTATTTTTAATTTTATTTTATTTAAAATATATAAGGAGCTTGCTGTGACGTCATGAAGGGCTGGGTGACGTCATATAATTTTAAATTAAGAAAAATCTAATCCCGAGGATGTGTAAAAAAATCTCCTCATGTGAAAATAACCCTTCCCTTCCTATCGTCGATCGCTAATACTACCACTTCTGGCTTCCGGATTTGCACCAAAAGTTGATCAATTCATCCCACTGATGCATTAAGTAAATATACCAAATTTCATCAAAATCCGTTGAGTCGTTCAGGCTGTACACATCTATACGGACGGACGGACGGACAGACATCATGCTAAAAATACATTTTTCTGTTAAGAAAATGCATGATTCGTGGAGATATGTAAAAATCTCCTCATGTGAAATTTGGTGTGAAAACAATACCTCCCTTACTATCGTCGGTCGGTAATAATAGCTCTATTTATTTAATTTGAAATTATTCTTAATTTACAGGTGTTCGAGTTGATGAAAAACATGTTATTATGGAGAATAACCTATTTTTATAGTTTTTCTAAAAGTGGAATATATTATTAATTATACATATAAACATTTTTTTAAATAAATCATAATTAAATCTTTCCATATATTTCTTGAGATAGCGAAATGTGCATTTTGTATGAATTTATTAAAATAATTACATATATTCATTCATAAGATGTTTATGCTATTAGCCAAAAAAAAAAAATTGTATAATCGATCCAAAAGAACAAAGTAGCTAAATATATATAAAAATATTGACATTTATTTCTAATCTATAGATATTAGAACGTTTATATGTTTAAATATTTACTACCTTGTCTGAATGATAAACAGTAAAGAGGTCGATCTTTAAAATAGAAAATATTAAACCATAAAAAATGACATTATTTAGTATTTCATTTTATTAAAAATCAATTTATAAATTATTATAAATTTTGAAATTATTTATATAACATAGATTTTATGCGTCCCAAATAAAAAAAAACAATTCAATTTTACAGACAAAGAAATTATTCAAAATGGCTGGGAAATTGCATTTAAGGAGATTATTCAAAGCGAATAAAAGAGATAAAAGAGAGAGAGAGAAAAAAAGAACGAATTGTATTCAATTCATTCAATTTTGATTGGTTCTGTGAATTTTAGAAGTGACGTGTTTGCTCAGATCAGCGCTGAATGAATAATTTAGATCCAAACATATTTGATTTGTACAAAAATTTAAAATAAATAAAACCAAGTAGCTAGCTACGTACATTATTAAATTGACTAAGTAAATTAATTTAACAAATTTGCTATTTTTTATCAGAATTATATAAATTGTATATTCATTTTTTTTTAATATTAATTTTGTTAATATAATAAAAATATAATTTTAAATTTTAATTTTAAATCAATAGAAAAAATCAAGATGGGGTCCTTTATCGATATTAATCAAGTTAATGGGTATTTTAATTGAATAATTTCCAAGGGTTCTTACCCTTATCTTATAAAGTAATGTTTTTATGAAATGATAAAAAACTTAAGAGATAGGGAGGAAAATTTTGAAATTTTATAAGTCAACTCACGATGACGTGCACATATTTTCACCACGCGGATATCCTTTTGAGGGGTTCGCCAGGAGGGTACAATACTTTGATTAAAGAGGAGAGCTATCATGTGAAAAGATGAAAGGGGAGATGGAATTCAAAAGCTTGCTAAAAATGACAGAGTTACTCAATAGGAATTTTTAAGCAATCTAAAGGTGGGTTGTTACAATAAGGGTAGGTATTTTAAAATATAATATTTAAACGTTTTATGTGATAAGAAAATCTAATCTAAGAATAGTTTATATTCTATGGATAGAAAAAATTATCAGCTGTAATGTCCCAAGGGCATTGATAATTCGAAATAATTTTATAACAATCCGAAAGCATGTTGCTTAAAAACCGCTCGACGCCGAAAGCGGAGGGCTGTTTCCTGTAAGCAACATGCTTGAGGTAATTGTATTAAAATTATAAGTATTTATCAATGCTCGAGGGAAATTCGGTGAGAAAATTTTTTTTGATTTTAAATTTGTAAAGAATTTGTATTTGGCAGAATTTTTATATACAATACCGCTAAGTAGATGGTAGTAGTAGTCTACGAATGCATGTTCAGTTAGAATGTTATATTATATTTATTAAAATACAAGAATCCATAAATATAAATAGTCCATAAATAATTTCCAAATATATTTCTTATTTGAGAATATTGTGATGAAATTTCATAGAAATCGATTCAGCCAATTCTGAGTCTATAAAATAGTTATTTTCCGGACAGACATGAAAAATTCTAAAGTCACTTTTGGATTCTAGAGGTCATGAAACGCAAAGATATGCAAAAAATTTTAAATTCTGAGCAATGTCCAGACAAAAACATTATATATATATATATATATATATATATATATATATATATATATATATAGAATAATCTAATTAAAATATAATAATAATAAATTACTATTTTCTTATTGACTTGATTGAGTAAGATTTTTATTTTTAGAAAAGTAAATTAAAAAAAAAGTATAATTGAGCAAATAATAATAAAATCATATTATTTTTTTGTTATTCTTACACATTTAGAAATATATTTTTTATAAAATATTTTTGAATTTTCAAATTCAAATTTTAGAAATCAGGATAAAAATATATTTCAGGTTTATTATCCATTTATTGATTGAAGCATTTTTTCAATGCGGTGTTTATTTATTTTAGTGATGCTCTTTTACGGTTCCTCTTTAAATGCTTGATGTGTTTGTACTTTTTGAAGGGGAACAAACCACTTTAAAAATGTTATAGCTAAGTTCAAGTACAGCTATTTTGAGAGGGGTTAAACAAACGAAAATTAGATTGAATTTTTTATTTTGTCTAAAGGGAGAACATGGAACCGGATGAGTATTATCTAGAAATTAGATTTTATAAAATAAAATAAGTTAACTTTATGTAGTAAATAATCATGTCAAGTGTTAATTAAATATTCATGATAAAAAGGGAAAAAATTATTTTTCTAATGTATAAAATATTTATCTATGTAAATTTTTTATGGTAATTTAATTTTTAAATTTTCTATTAATTATTTGGAACTTCCTGTAAAGTTGTATTTAAATTAAAATTTATGTAATTATTAAAACATATTTTCAAGTTAATTTTATTAATTTATTAACACTTTAATATTTGTATTTATTAATATTAAATTCCCACTATATATATATTATATATATATATAATAATGTTTATAATATTTTAATTTATTAAATCAAACTATTATTTTTTATTTCAATATTTTTAATGTTAATACAATAATTTTTATTTTATAATCTATAAAATAATTTAAATATTTTAAATTAGCTGGAGTGTCTTCACTCTACTATCTCGCAATTTGAATTGAATTAAATAACATAATATATTTTATTTAAATTTAATTTATTATAAATTATAAATTAAAATTAATAAGTAATATTTATTAAACCAGTGCATGTTTAACTCTTTGTTGATGGAACCACGTCACGTGTTGGAGCGTGAGATTTGCAGTGTTAAAAAATTAATTCTGGTACTTTCAGGGATTCAATCAAGTTGAAATTCTATATATAGCAGTTTTATACAAATTTTAATCATATGAAAAATAGTGAAACATATATCTTTATTTTTATGGTCACTTTAGAGGAAAAAAAAATCAAAACGTTCTAGGTAATGACCCTCTTCCGGTTGAGCTACATTTCTCAAAAGTTGATAGATAATGCCCATGTACCAAATTTCATGATTCTAGCTCAAACCGTTTTTGCATAATCTTGTCTACATACATACACACATGCACACACACATTTTATGAATACAAAAATATTTTCAAAACGTCAATTAAAATGACTAAATTATATTATCTTTGTTTTGTTTCAATTATTAATTACAACTATATTTTAAGTGAAAAAATGATTTTAAAAATGATTAATAAAAATTAAAATATGATTTTTTAGGCAAATGATATAAAAGTGTGGTTTTAAATTTTTTTCTTTTTTTTAAATTGAGTAATTTTTTAAATTTCCGATGGCGCCTCTGAGCATCTAGTAATTTATAATATGAATATTTATATAACTTATTTAATCTTTCTAGATCGTAAATGCACTTTTTTAGATAACGAATTTTATTTATTATCCTCCTACTGATAGTGAATATTATTTTAATTTGATTTGAAGAAATTTATTTAGATATTTAAATAAAAAAAAGAAGAAAAACTAATGAAATTACAAAAACGAATAAGCAATGATTATATTCGAATTGAATCGGACATTCATTCCGAATATAAGTTTCAAATAAGATCTATTTTTTATTTAACATTTTAGATGAATTTAAATTAAATCTTGATATATTTAATACCTCATAAATCCAAGGATTATATATGAGAAGATACTACCGAAATGCATATAAACAGATTCTTTATATGAAGTAAGATATGAAGTTTAAGGAAAAAGTTCTTCTATTGATTAAGCAATTCATTTTTTGTAGTCATCCTACCTTATATTAATTTCAAATATTTAATATAATAAACAGGAAAAATATTTTCCAATATGAATTTATATGATTTTTTAATGCCTTTTGACATTAACTATTTATTCACTGTCATTTTATTATTATTATTATTATTAAATGAATTCATTTTATTATTAATTAATTCAAAACCTTACCATTAATTTTGTAAAGAAGTAAATACCAAACAGTCACGTAGTTTTTCTATTTAATTATTATTATAATTTTATCGACACTTACATTTCTTATAATATAATCATAATACAATTTTTAAAAAATAAACTCGATACTAATATAATATATAAAATAGTAGTTATAAGAAAAACTAAAGAAAGAACGAAGGCAAGGTGGGGGGGGGGGGTATTTGGTTTCTTACCTTCGTCGAATATTTTTCGTTCGGTTGTAACAAGAGGCTGGTTGTGGTGGTGGTTGTGATGATTGTAGTGATGGTGGTGTCGATTGGCAGGTGGGTTGCCATTGTGCTGTTGCTGTCGACTTTTTGTGATATGCACCCTGGCGAAGGTGCCGGGACCCGATCGTTTCGGGTGCCCGTTGAAGGTGGATGGTGGCTCCGGTGATAAGGAACAGTCGTTATCTTCGCCAGCGGATAAGGAGCCGCCGCCGCCGCCCAAATCGCCATTGCAGTAAGCCCCGTTGGCCCCGCAACTGCCGTCCTCACCTGCACATACCAAGAGATGGCCAAAGTTATTATTAAATTATTTTTTTAAAGAATTATAAGTAAAAAAGTGGTCAAATTCCTGAAATTATATAATTTTTAATTGTGAAGATATAATTATAAACATCATTGGACCAGGATTCATAAACCGTGGCGAAAAATAATCGTCAGTAATAGAAAAAATAAAAACTTTATACTTTGAACTATAAAAAAGACACGTGAATAATTTAAATCAGAAATAATGTTCATTTCTTTAAGGAAAACATTTGAAAATTCAGATTTTGCTATGCTTTTCAGAAATTATTATTTATTATTAAATATTCTAAAAATATAATTTTTTTTATATTTTTTTAATGTTTATTAATTACCTTAGTATTAATTTAATTAATTACATTAGTAAGTGCCAAGAAAATGAATGCAAATTTCTAGGCATTCACGTCACTGAAAATTCATTTTAGACACGATTTGTTAGAATAATCTACTAAATCATAGGACTTTATATATAATACTTAATTTTATATTTTAGTATTATTGGATTTGGAATCTATATTTACAATCTCAGGAATTTCTGTAAAATATGGAATAATTGTAATAAACTCAAAGCTCAATATATTTATTAATTAATTCTAAAATTATTTAAAATTCTTTAAAAATATTAAAAAAATACTATAAAATAAAGTCAAATGGGTGTGTAACCAAAAGAAGAATCCTTAAAAATTGGAACCCACATTTTATTAGAATTTGTATAATGCATCAGTATGATGAATGGATCAACTTTTGGGGCAAATCCGAAAACCGGAAGTGGTAGTATTAGCGTTCGACGATAGGAAGAGAAGGGTTATTTTCACACCAAATTTCACATGAGGAGATTTTTTACATATCACCACTTTGTATTGGTTTTATCCTCGAGAAAAATCATCTTTATTAGTTTTTTCCTTAATTTAAAATTATATGACGTCATCCAGCCATTCATGAAGTCACAGCCTGGTCTTACATCTATATTATAAATAAAATAAAATTAAAAATATTTATGTTATATGCCTTTCTGTTTTTTATTACATTAATAGATATATTAAAATTATTTGAAATTGTTTCTGTATCTTGAAATTAATTTATTTCAAACCGTCGGTCGGTTCAGACCTGCCACAGGTCAACTTATCTTTAATTGATTTTCATTTAAAATGACAAATAAATAATATCTTATTTCAATTAAAATATTAAATATTCAATAAATAAGATATAATATTAATTAAAATTAAACTTTTGGAAATAATTTAATAACTCAAATGATTTTTTATTAAATGAAATAACAATTTGTATATTTTATTAGTTTTGTGTATACGTAGATTGGTAAAATATTAATTTAAAAATATATATATATATATATATATAATTTTTGTATTCATTCATGACTCTTTCTCTGAACTATGGGATTAAAAGTGAGGGACTTAATACATTCTAATAAAAATGTTTTACCTACACCAAAAGGTAATTTCTGAGTTTTCGAAAAAAAAGAAATTGATTGATATTTTCTATTACAAATAAATATTATATTTTATAAGATAAATAACTAGAATAAAGAATATTCATAAGAATTTGCTCAATTAATTAATTATTATCCCCTAATAATCTTATTTTATATATATATATCTTAAAATAACATTCTCAATTTACAAAGAATATTTTTTTTAACTACAGTCTGCTTGGAGAACCAGGATTTACTATTAATATAAATTAAATAATTAATGTTTCTAAATTATTTTTTTAAATTTAGTATCTTTGTTTTGTATAGTACCTATTTATATATAGAAGAAAAAAAATTATCCTGGATCTTGGGGTGGTGAGCTTGAAGGAGTTGATGAGTCTATATGGGTGGCCTGTTTAAAGTTAGGAAAGCATTTAGAATCAACAAAATATAGAAATTAGTCTTTTGAATGAAATATCAATAAGATAGAAAAATAGAAGAGATTGAAATAACACCTTCGATGATGACAGAGTGGTAGAAAATAAATCAAAAAAATGAATCAAAGGGGATCATAGTCCTAGAGGTATATATAAAGTGAGGTAAAACAAACATTTAAACTTAGAAGGTGATCAATCAAATGACAACGAGAATAAATAAAAAACAAATATAAATTACTCTTATCGATAGTTTGAAAATAAAATTATTTTTTATAAACAATAAATTATACTAACTTCTAGTTTTTGTTTCACGAACGAATTTTATTTTCATCGTTAGTTAAGAGAAAATTTATTAAATTTTGACTTTTTTCATATATATATATAGGCAGAGTATGTTGGAAATACCTCTAATATAGCTGAACGCAATTTTAGTCAACAAAATATAGAGATGATATGATATATTTATAATTACATTGTAAATTTAACTAGTAAATCTAATTATAGTAACAATATTTATACATTTTTACAATTAATAAAATTCAATAATTGAATGTAGAAGCTTTAATGTAATATGTCAAAAAATGATTAAATAAATTGCATCTGACATTGAAACACGATATATTTAGAACCAGATGAATTTCCTTTCATTATATTTTAAAAATACTTTGAAGGATTATTATCGATTATTTTTATATATTGACATATTGGTTATTTCAAAAAAATCAAGGGAAAAATTTAATTAAAAATCGGTTAAAATGTATATCCAACATGAAATTATTCATTACATTAACAATCAACTTTTTTTTTGAATGGTAGAAACTGACCAATTTTAATGGAAAAAAATTCAATCAAATCAGAAAATAAATACCATACTAGAAATAACAACGATTTGATAAAGATATAACTTTAATTTGGGCGCCAAGATAAAAAGGGTTGATAAAAATAACTTTCACAATATATATATATATATATATATTGTTAATGGGTTTAATAGAAAGAAAGAAAACAAAAAGAAAAGATAAATTTACAAAAAATATTTCAGAATATGGAACATATAAACATAAATTTAAGGATTGAGTACCATGCCCTATGTCATCAGCTCAATGGTTTCGCAACGACTGCCTTTCATAGCGAGCAAAGGGCTGGGTAAGATATTTGGTGGGAATCCCTTTTAGTTTGGGCGGGCTCCATCTAAGCAGCACCTCCTGGGAGCCAATACCAGTGGATGGGTTTACCAGATTTAAATATAATTACAAATAAAATAAATGATCCGCTCGTTACGCCACTTATTAACAATGAAATTTTATCAGCTTAATAGAAAAGGATGCATATAGTACGATTAATTTATCGGTGTGGGAAATTTTATTTTGAAATGTATTAAGTAGGGGGGAGAATAAAAGATGAAAAGGGGAGGAGGTTTACCAAAATTACAAGAGGGTCGAGGTAATAAAAGACATGAAAATAATCGTATTAAACTTCCGCTCGCAAATAACATTTGACAGGGATCGATTAGTCATTTCATTATTTAAAACTTTCAGTTCATTTATTTATATTACTAAAAAAAAATACTTCCACTTTTATCAAAAAGAATGATATAATAAATATTATTCATTTTGTCCAATCGATTCATTTATTTCTGATATTACAATAAAATATATTTAGTTAGTGAAATGTGTTTCATTCATTTTTTATTATATTTACATTTTTTAAAATTAAAAAATCTGGAGTGTCTCCACCTGACTATCTCGCAAATTTGAATTGGATTAAATAACACATATATTATATATAATTAAATTTAATTAATTATAAATTATAAATTAAAATTAATAAATAATATTTATTAAACCAACGCATGTTAGGTTCTTTGTTGATGGCACCACGTGTTATAAAAAAATAATTCTGGTACTTTCAGCGATTCAATCAAGCTGAAATTCTATATATAGCAGTTTTATACAATTATTAATCATGTGGAAAAATTATGAAACATATATCTTTATTTTTACGGTCACTTTAGAAGAAAAAAATCAAAACGTTGTAGGTAATGACCCTCTTCCGGTTGAGCTACATTTCTCAAAAGTTGATAGAAAACTATGAATTTCATCATTCTAGCTCAAACTGTTTTTGCGTAATCTTGGTTACCCCCCCCCACACACACACACAGACAGACAGACATTTTTCTCAACCTTAGTGAAAATGATTCAGGAACCTTCAAAACGTATAAAAACATCAAAATCTCAACATCGAAAATTTGGCGAGATAGTAAAAAAAAAATGAAAAAGTATATGCATTTTTGAGACGTAATAGTCTGAAAAAATAATCAATACAAACGTGGTGCATTTTCCAGCCTTTCAAAATAAACATATAAATTTAATTTTATTATTAAAAAAATTTCAAAATTTTAATGAAAAGTAAATCAATTTTTTCTAATTCGAATCATTATTATTAACTCTAATATTATTAAAATTACAGAAGGCATATTTAATTAATCGTATTTGTAAATGTACAAACAAAGGTATAAACTTCTAAACCTGAATAACAGGGATATTGATTTTTTCTTTCTTCTTTTAAAAAATAAATTAATAATACATTAGTATTTATTTGAAAGGATAAGTTCTTTGATTGTTTATAAAATATTAGGATAAATAATGTTAAATAAATTCGGTTATTTAATAAACATGTGATTGAATATATATATATATATATCCCTGACAGCTGAAGGCTAAAAAATACGAATTATATAAAGAAAGAATGATGAGATGCGGGGAAGGGAGAGCTTTTGAAGAGTTGGGGCGTCTGCCGCCGTTTGCGTCAGGATTTTATTATTTTAGGTTGAGCATTGGTGTCTCTAGCCAAGAAGAATCAAACATCTCTATGAAGTAGATAAATACAATACTCATCGAGCAAATGAATGGGAGAGAGAGAGAAAGAGAGAGAAAAAAAATAGAGCGATGGATATAGCGGAAAAAGAACATTATTTTGAATGTCTATTTAAAAACAAATATTTAAATGTGTGTTTGATTAAATCTTTTAAAAATAAATAAATAAATAGAATTACCATTAGAAATTAGTTTCTTACTGAATGAAGATTTCCCTTTTAATGTGGCTCCAAGAAATGATTTATATTATCATTTTGGAATCGATTCAAAACACTTTCAAATGTGCCAAGTCGAGACTGTTTTTCATAAACAATTCAAAGTTCGAGGGATTAACTTTTATTAGATAAAAAAAAACAAATTAAATTTTAACTATATATAATGGTATTTCTAATATGCAAATATATTTTGTAGTATTCAGGACCATTAGATTTATATGTTAAGTATAATAATTCTTGCCACAAACATATTCGAGAGTCAAGAAAATTGTATGAAATTGCATTGTCTCTCAGTTACTATAAATGTGATATCGTATCCCATTAAAATTGGTCAAGATTCCAAAACGAATAAAAGTGTTGCTAAAGCAGAGAGATGATATCATAACAAATTTCCCGAGATCATTTTATCTTTATATCTACGAAATCCCAGTAGTGCTTGTGTACTAGAGTTCTTGGCGAGAGTTTTATCTGTGCCTATCTGTGCTCCATCTCTTATAATAACCATTTTATTGTCAGTCCATGGTATTCTTAGTCTATTTAAGGATTATTCCCTAAATTATTTTTCTATAAACAAACTTCTTGGTCTTTCCTCGATCTTTAAATTACGAGTCTTCCCCATCTTAACTTACTTGAATATATTATTCAATGTTTTATGATGTCATTATGTAATACCTAGATTATCCTCATCCCCAGAAGACATAGTCTATGCCTCCATATTTTCATAACATAACATGCATAACTATTTGTATGCCGTCCTAAGATTTTCGGCGCCCGTGGGCTCCTAAAATTTTGCGCCCCTTTTCATAAGAAATTACACAGAATGGTTAGTAAAAATATATAAACCAATAAAAAATGCCGCCCCCAGAAGGCTTGCGCCCTAGGGCTATAGCCCAATTAGCCCTGTGGTTAGGGCGGCCCTGTTTGTATATTATCTTGAAAGGGTATTAGATAAAATAACATCTGTAACGGGCAAAGTATTTATAATTTTATTTATTTTTTTTATTATTCATTTTATTTTGTTTGTCTATTTTTCTTATTATATTAACAAAGTTATTTTGTCGCATTAAGGTTAAAATGTAATATATGTATATAGATATAATATTTCGACTAAGGCAGTGTTTCTCAACCTTTTTGGACCAAACGCCGCCTTTGTAAGACCCGCTTCTTAATTCGCCCCCCTATAAATTTTTACAGATAAAAATTGCATGATAATCCCTAATATAAGGTAGGTACTCTAGGTGATACTTAGAGCCATATTGAAAAATCGAGTTTCAGAACCTGATTGCAAAATCATCTGAACTTTTTTTTTTTTTTGAACCATATTGAAAAAAAAAATTGAAAAAATAAAGAAATCTTTAAAAAGCCTTTATTATTGTTGAAAATGATTTCGCCCCCCAAAAATAACTTATCGCCCCCCAAAATCGTATAGTCAAATAATCGCCCCCTGTAAGCTGTCGATCGCTCCCCAGGGGGCGATATCGCCCAGGTTGAGAATCACTGGACTAAGGGGAGGAACCATCTCCCTCCAAGTTTTTATATTTTTATCAGTTGAGAATTGGCAGTTGAAAAAGATATATCATCCTGATATGACCTTGTAACTAACACGCCCCATGAAATAATTATTTTTGTTTATCATCACACCCTGTGATAACTATTCCTATTACTCCCTGTAATAATAGTGAATTACATTATCTTATTTTTTTTATTTAAATGTCTTATATTTAATCTGTTTAAAATTTTTTTTTAATTAAAGTGTATTAGTGCGAACATTATTTGTTTTCCTTTTCCCTTAATTTTTTTCACCCTTTTGTATTCTGGGATAAAGGCAATTTACCCAAAGTCTGGCGCCCATAATTTACTTATAATACAATTCACAGTCATTGTGGGTCATTACAAGTGCCCCATAGTTGGATTCTCTTACACATCTAAGAAATTGTTTGTATTATTACAATTTGTGTCTTATTTATTCTTAGGAAAAAAGAAATCTGGGAGCTCGGATGAAAATATAAAACATTTAAACTATATTTATCTATTTCAACAAAGCGTTTATAATATTAATTGAATTGAGTTATACTTCATATTTATAAAATCATAAAGGGACGACAGGTGCCTTTATGTAGAATTTTCTTCTAATTACATTGATGAATGAAGTTTAAATGTACCAAAAGCAATTAATGATTGTCAACCACTTCCAATTATATCAAGATTTGCTCATTTTTTAATTGGGAAGTTTAATGAGGTTTACTAGTGTTAAAATAAAAGAACCTCTTTCACTGTGCCAGTCTCTGCATTCAATAATTAGTAGGCAACTTAATTGAAAGAAAAAGTATATTTATATAAATTGAAAAATTAAATCAGTTTTATAAATGTTATCATTATATTACATGCATTATATGCATTTATTAAAAAAATTTCAAGTCAATTTGATTGTTTGCCGATTTGAAAGAAATATTTATCCTAAATGAAGATAAAAATCTTAAATCTATCTTAAATGAAGATAAAAAAGCTAAAATGTGCAAATAGCAAGAGATAAAAGATAAAAATTGGCTCTAAAAAAAAGAGGAATGAAAAAAAATTATCAGAGTTCGTTTACAAATTAAATAAATCAATCATGTTAAGCAAGCTTTTCCTTACAATATAAAAATCGTTTTTATTATTAATTATATATATCATTTTTTGATTTATATAAAATTGTTAAATGAATAAAATGATATATAAAAGTATATTCACGAAGTTAATATTTATTTTAAGAAATTTTGTATATTTTATGTGTTTTCATTGGCCAATATTTAATTTTATTTTTGAATTTTAGGAATAATTTAGAAATTTTTTTGTTAAATAATTCTTAAAAAAAAAAATCGTTTAAGGTAAAAATAATATTCTTTACCTTTTCGATTTTTTTATTAGATCTATGTTTGGACATCTTGATGGGAAAATCAGAATTCTAATAGCATCTTGTGCGTCTTGTTAGCACTGCAGGGTAATTTGAGTAGTGTGACATCTGGTATAATCTTAACGACACCTATAATGCATTTATAAGCACATTTGTCGTAATATGCAACATTGTCAGCTTCTTTTCAACCCTCTTATCCCTACATCAGAAGAATGAAGAGTATATAAATCTTGACTCTTCTATAAACTAATATTCTATTGTGCTTCCTAGCAAATACTAATTTTTGTGCGGTATGAAATATGTTGTTGTAAAGGTGATTAATAATAAACTATTGTCTTCATCCAATCTTTTGTTTTAAAGCCACTCCCCCAAATTGTTTGGAATTTTTTTTTATTGCAAGTTCATGAATACCAGATGTCCTAAATAAATGGGATGAGTTTCCAAGAGATTATTCAAATCTCATTAATAATGCCCAGGAAGTACAAGTAAACTTACAATTAGTAGAGAAATAGAAGATGCCATAGTATATTGTTAAAAAAAATAATATATAAAGTTGAAAAAATAAATTATAACTTTTTATTATTATAACGACTATAGTTGAAATGATTAACTTTCTCTTTTTAGAAATTAAATCAATATTCTTTATTTCGAAATCGTATCTTCATCAAAAATCTACTAAATATAGATTTTCTTATTATATTAATAATTTTGAAGTAAGTATATTAATTTGGATTTAGTAACCGAAGTGAATGTTTATAAAAAAAAAATATATTTATTGTAGCCCTTGGAATGGAAAATGTACGCAATATATGATTTTAAAATTTCTATATCTGCATGATTTAAGACATTTATTTCATAGAAAAATAAGTTGACCTGTGGCCAGGTCCGAAGCGACCGACGGTTTGAAGTAAATTAATTTCCAGCTACAGAAGCAATTTCAAATAATTTTAATTATATCTATTAATGTATGCATTAATTTTAATTATATCTTTTAATGTATGCATTAATTTTAATTATATCTATTAATGTAATAAAAAACAGATATGGATAGAACATAAATATTTTTAATTTTATTTTATTTATAATATATATATATATGTAATACCAGGCTGTGACGTCATGAGTGGCTGGATGACGTGATATAATTTTAAATTAAGAAAAAACTATTAAAGATGAATTTTCTCGAGGATAAAACTAATACAAAGTGCATGATTCGTGGTGATATGTAAAAAATCTTCTCATGTGAAGTTTGGTGTGAAAATAACCCTTCCCTTCCTATCGTTTCGTTCAGGTTTCTGGATTTGCACAAAAAGTTGATCAATTCATCATACTGATGCATTAAGTAAATATACCAAATTTCATCAAAATCCGTTCAGCCGTTCAATCTATGCACATCTATACGGACGGACGGACGGACAGACATCATGCTAAAAATACTTTTTTCTGTTAAGAAAATGCATGATTCGTGGAGATATGTAAAAATCTCCACATGTGAAATTTGGTGTGAAAACAATACCTCCCTTACTATCGTTGGTCGGTAATAACAATTTATGGTTATTTTATTTAAATTAAAATTATGTTTTATGTCTACTGGCAATGATCCAGAATTAATTCTTATAATGACAATTGAAATCACGGTTGATTTGTATATACAAGGTGAATAACAATTTAATTAGTATAAATAAACAATTATTTATTTCATTTATGAGTAATATTATTATTATAGAATATATTTATATAATAATATTTATGTCACTAAAATTATGAAATTAATTATTTAATTATACCCCTGAAAATTATGAAATATATACAGTGATGGAAAATTGTAAACGCCATGGGGGCGCTTTTAGCGTGGGTTTATGGGTTTTCTCAACCGGTTGATTGAGCTTGACAACAACACCTCATAGCGATAACATTTTTCCATCCGTATACATAGATCTATAATAAATTATTAAAGAAATAAGCTAGGATAACAAGGGAGTGCTTTTCCCCGGATAGATGAGAAGTTTGGCTGATTATCATGATTTTAATAAATGTCAATCAATTTATAAAGAATTTGATGAAAAATCCTATTAACATAAATATTTTCATATTTTCAAAATGTAATTTTTCCAATTTCAAGTTAACTTCGACAATATTAGAACAAAATAGAAAATCTTTTTTGATTGATGCCTAACGTTTAACATGCAAACGAGGAGTTAACAATAAAATCAATAGGCAGCATGAGGATGTTTAAATATAACTTGGCCTAAAAAAAGAATTGGTATACTTTTTTATCTGATCTTTTATCGACTAAGAAATGTATAAATTAACTATCACATTTAGCATGGTTCAAAACCGAAGTACTTGGATTTCGAAAAATTTGATTAAATTATCAATTATTATCAATTATAAAATAAAGTATGTGAATATAATTTTTATTTTAGTTTATTTCATAAATAAAAAAATAGCAATTTAATATAGAGATATAAAATATACAGAATAAAGAAGTGAAGATGAAGCGATTATTTGTTTGCATTATCAAATAACATAATGAATAAGATTATGGATTATCACACGAAATAAGATTAACCAATTTTCCTACTACCCACAATATTATCAACCATAATATATGTATATACACTTGTTTATATTATCTATACGATTATATACATTGCATTTAGCTCTGTTCCCCTGAGTTCTACATCTTAGTAGTATTATTGATTAGAAGGTATGATCAATAAACTACCATCTCCTAATCTTTCTTTTCATTTTATTTTATATTTTAATTTATAGTTGTAATTATCGCTTTAAAAGCCAAGTTTTTAAGAAAATAAGATAAGGAAAATTTCAAATTGAATATTATAATTTAAATAAAAAAAATCTGGAGTGTCTCCACTCGACTATCTCGCAAATTTGAATTGGATTAATTAACACATATATTATATTATATTTAAATTAAATTAATTATAAATTATAAATTAAAATTAATAAATAATATTTATTAAACCAGCGCATGTTTGGCTCTTTGTTGATGGCACCACGTCACGTGTTGGCGCGTGAGATTTGCAGTTTTAAAAAATTAATTCTGGTACTTTCAGCAAATAAATCAAGCTGAAATTCTAGATATAGCAGTTTTATACAATTATTAATCGTGTGAAAAATGATCAAACATATATCTTTATTTTTACGGTCACTTTAGAAGAAAAAAAAATCAAAACGCTGTAGGTAATGACCCTCTTCCGGTTGAGCTACATTTCTCAAAAGTTGATAGAAAACTATGAATTTTGTATAATGCCCATGTACCAAATTTCATTATTATAGCTCAAACCGTTTTTGCGTGATCTTGGTTACATACATACATACATACTTACATACATACATACACACACACACACACACAGAGAGAGAGAGAGAGACATTTTTCTCAATCTTAGTGAAAATGATTCAGGAACCTTCAAAACGTATAAAAACATCAAAATCTCAACATCGAAAATTTTCGTGATCTGGCGAGATAAAATGAATTTAATCTTTTTTAATCATATGCTTGTATATAAAAAGAAAGAAAACGTATTGATCTGAAAGTAGCAATTATATATTTCATGATTGATTTTAGGGAGAAGTGCATTGGATATTTTATCGTAGCAGATGATTTATGAATTTTAAAAAATGTATGAATTGATCTTGTAAAGTACATTTCCAATATAGCCATTCAATATTAAGTGAAAAACGGAAATTGTATTTTAATATTTTTCAAGATATAACCCAACATTTCTTTCTAGCAGTGAATTTATATTTTTATAACAATACTATCTTTTGCAAAAATTCATTAATCAAATTAAACAAAAAAATATTTCATTTTAATTTTCGAGCAATTAACATGGTTTATTTATAGTCTTAGAAAGATAAATTAACCTAATTTATCTAAAATTATATTCTAGTTTAATTGGCGATGAGCCATTTAGGGGTATGCCGGTGACAAAATTTCTATGGAGATGGTTGTCACTTTCTAATGAATTTTTAATTCTCTCCAATTAGGACTGCATCGGGATGGATTGGAAAAGATGAGAATCATAACAATCGGAAAAAATAATTCTAAAAGTCAAATTTATAACGTATAATATATTAATCATCAGTATTATTTATTTTCGATAGATTTATGTGATTATATTGGTTCTTAATGTTTGTAAATATTTTATATATATATATATATATATATATATATATATATATATATATATGTGTTTGAAAAGTTAATTCTGACTTGATTTTAGGTATTTTTCAGAGATTTGAATCTCGACGTTTCGACGCCATTTTCAAGAGAAGTTTGGTATTTTTAGTCTTTTGTTAGTATTTGGATCAATATAAATATATATATCTTAAAATTTTAAAGAGGTAATTTCTTTTTTACTATCTCGTCAGAGAAAATTTTCGATGTCGATGTATGTATGTAACCAAGATTACGCTAAAACGGTTTGAGCTATAATAATGAAATTTGGTACCTGGGCATTATTCAAAATTTATAGTTATCTATCAACTTTTGAGAAATGTAGCTCAACCGGAAGAGGGTCGTTAACTACAACGTTTTGATTTTTTTTCTTCTAAAGTGACAGTAAAAATAAAGATATATGTTTGATAGTATTTCACATGATTAATAATTGTATAAAACTGTTATATATAGAATTTCAGTTTGATAGAATTGCGAAAGTACCGGAATTCATTTTTTAACACCTCAAATCTCACGCGCCAGCACGTGACGTGGTGCCATCAACAAAGGGCTAAACATGCGCTGGTTAAATAAATATTATTTATTAATTTTAATTTAAAATTTATGATTAATCAAATTTAATTGAAATATAATATATGTTATTTAATCCAATTCAAATTTGCGAGATAGTCGAGTGAAGATACTCTAGATTTTCTTATATGAAAAGACAAATTTACAAATTAAATTAATCACAAATATGTTAGAAAGCTTCTTTGGATAATAGTTTTATCATTCAACTTTAAAACTTCACTGCAAAAAATAAAAGAAATTACACCCCTCGACTTTCTATTCATCATATTTAATAGAAAACATTAACATAAATTTTCTTATTCTTTTTTAAAATTAAGAATATTATGATAAAAATAATAAAAATTAATTTAGATTATTATATATATTATTTTTATTTTCGATCTCTGATCTATTTCTTTATTTATTAAAATATAATTCATGGACCAAAATTTTTTTTAAATAAAAATTTACAAGAAATGCATTACACCGGTTTTAATATATGGAGGACAGACTTGGTCTCTTACTCTAAAAAATAAAAAAGATCTTGAAATTGCGCAACGATCGATGATCAGGAGCATACTATATCTGAGAAAGAAGAACAAAATAAATATGGACCAAATATATAAAAGGTTTAATATTGAAAATATCAATGTAATTATTAGAAGACTAAAATGGAAATGGGCGGGCCACATTTCAAGAATGAATAACCATCGATGGACCAAGGTTACAACTGAATGGCATCCCATGGAGAATAATCTAAGAAATAGGGGTAGACCCTCAAGAAGATGGTCAGATGATCTTGAAGAGGTCGCAGGCGTCGACTGGACAGAGTAGCAAGACAGAGGTTGGCCTGGAGGAATCTGGGAGAGGCCTTGCCCGAAGGGGCCTGCCTGGTTCAATTTTAATATAAAGAAAAAAAAAAAAAAAAAAATTTGTAGAATGTATTAAATGTAAATAATGTTTAATTGTAAAATCTGTAAAAAATGTTTGTAATTATTTAATCATGAACCAATAAAGGCAATAATAATAATAATAATAATAATATATTATTATTTTTCT
Source organism: Labia minor (assembly GCA_963082975.1). NCBI lineage: Eukaryota > Metazoa > Arthropoda > Insecta > Dermaptera > Spongiphoridae > Labia > Labia minor. The sequence continues at coordinate 9,167,166 of OY720346.1, read as the reverse complement.
AAAAGTTTAAAATGCAAATTATTTATTTGTTATGTTTACCCTTTTACTCTTTATTGGTTTTATCGACTCTATATACAAACACAAAGATTTGTTCTCAATTATTTTTAAATAAATTTAATTAATTAATAGTTTATTTTTTTTAATTGAGAAACCTTATGTTTAAATCATAATATTTTTTTTTATAAACAACAAATTGAGTCCTATATGTTAAGTGAAATCATGTCTTATGAATTTAAGAGTAAAATAAATAAATTAAATTAAAATAACAAAAAAAAAAACATCATAAAAATATTATTTGTTTGTAATTAAAAAAGAGCACGAATTCATTAAACTCGATAAAGTGGAAGAAAGAGTATAATGAAGAGTGAAAAAATAAAAAAACATAAATAAAGAATATAATATATAATATAATTTCCATCAATATATATATAAAAAAAATATTTGCTTTAATTTAAAAAAAAAGTAAAATTGTATTTCCCTCTGAAAACCACGTGACCATACCACCCCTACAAATATTTGACCACGTGACTTACGATAAAGTTTGATGAGGAGCGGGAAATGCGCTGACCCGATAACACGTAAAATCCTTTTTTTCTTTCTCCACTGCATTATAGATATATATTATTTAAATAATTTTTTTAAATTATTCAATATAAAATTTTACATATTTTTCTAAATAGTTTGAATAAATTGACATTTTTATTAATCACTTAATGTTAAATATTTCAATAGTTTTTCATTGTTTATTTTTATCAAGAAATTTATAATGAATTAATTAATTATTTTATTTTTGAAAAAGTTACGGCACAAAACTATCGATGGGGTCAGATGCATTTCAGTGCAGGGCCGGGAACTCCTTTTATGCACTCACGCCAAACGCCAATGTACGAATGTGCTGTCAGCTTGCAAGAGCCGTCTATGCTCTTCCTTGAGTGGGGGGGGAGGGTTTCGAAGAGGGGAGGGGCAGAGCTCAATGTGGTCCTCGGAATGGTGTGTGGGAAGGGTTGACCGATAGCGGGGAGGGTGCGAAGATAGGTCCGGTGAATACGCATGCGCCATGGCCTGCCTCCTCAGATGCACCTCACATAGGCCGCACCCAGCGATTCAAACCAATAGATTTGGGTGATTTGTTGTATTAACAAATGAAAACACAAAATAATCTATGAAAGTAGAACTTGTGGGATAAATATCACGTTTCTATTTGGAATAGGTAGAATTCTGAGGGATAGGGCCAGATAGGGCCTTAAGGCAAAAGGTTAAGAGATGAACAAAATAGATTGAACTAGATAAAATGTGATAAAGCGAATCGTATAAACGGATTGCATTGATTGATCTGATTTCATTATTGTAAAATAAAATTACAAAATAAAAGAGCATTAATGAAAAAGAAGAGAAAAATTTAGCAATTTTTCTAGAAATAAACAGAAAATTTAAATTTATTTAAATATAACAGAAATAATATTTACAAATTTATAACGGAATTTCGTAAATTAAACCACATATTGATATTTGTTATTGAAAATTTATTCAAAAAATACAAACATATACACAACGTTTCGATTGTTACTTCTGCAATCGTTATCAATCGACTGCACTGTTCGAGTGTCCAGTGACAAGTGACCAATGATCCTTAATATAAGACCTAAGTCACCAACCAGATGGCGCTCGGAACGTGCTTACAAATTCAAAATTAGAGGAGTGAAAATAATTATTCTTAAACAATTAAATTAAAAATTATAAACAAAACGTGAACAACAATTATTTTATGAATAAATTGATATAATGATTAATATAATAAATAATGTAAAATTAAAGAACTCAATTTATTCATAAAATAATTGTTGTTCACGTTTTGTTTCTAATTATTAATTTAATTGTTTAAGAATAATTATTTTCACTCCTGTAATTTTGAATTTGTAAGCACGCTTCGAGCGCATCTGGTTGGTGACTTAGGTCTTATATTAAGGATCATTGGTCACTTGTCACTGGACACTCGAACAGTGCAGTCGTTTGATAACGATTGTAGAAGTAACAATCGAAACGTTGTGTATATGTTTGTATTTTTTGAATAAATTTACAATAACAAATATCAATATGTGGTTTAATTTACAAAATTCCGTTATAAATAAAAACAACCACTAAAGCTTTAATAATTTAATATTTACAAATTCAATATCAATTTTGGCTTTTATCAAGAGTTACAAGAATGTTTTTTTAGAATTTATTGTTAAATAAAGTCCTATTATTTAATAGTTTTTAAATATATACCTTCAATGCCATTGGCTTTGCCTTGACTTGCTAAGTTCAGATTCTTTTAAAGTATGGTGGAATATCGTTGTTCATAATCCCTTACGTGAATCTTCTCAAAATTAATAGATATAAAATAGTGTATGTTGTGTGTGAAGTTATTTTTGGATTAATTTTAATTTTCTAATGATTTCGTCACTTTAGTGGCCTTTGGTATATCAGCCAAGACGAACAATTAATTTGATATATATATATATATAAATACCTTCTCATTAGATGAAATGATCAGAATGTTCTTCAACGAGAACAACAACCTTTTTATTTGTAAGTTTACCCTTTTAAAAGAATTGGCGAATCGCTCTTTGTACATTTGACATTGAAGAGAGGAAAGTTAAAATTGTAACTATGCTAATATTTAAACCAGCTACATTAATTTAATAAGGTTTATAAAACTTAGATATAAATGGCATTTATTGTAGAATTTAGGCTAAATTAAAGGGTTATAACTTATAATTGAATATCAATTAAATTAAATTATATTTTATTATATTTTAAAATAAATCTCTGAACTAACTTTAAAGAATAGAAAGGAATATGGCTTTTATAATTGCCTACATTCAAGGGGTTACTAATATATAATAATTTCCAATAATAATAATGTACTTCGAAGTTAAAAATTAAGTTTTAAATTGGGGGATGAAAATAAGATATTACATTAATTTTATATGGATTAGAGTCATTTTATTTAATATATTAAATAATCAACAAGTATAATTAACTTTTCTTAATCTTAACTTTTTTCTAGTCAAACGATATATATTATCTATCAATAATGACAAAATAAAATTTTGTTAAGAGTTGATAAATAAAAAATTATTTATACCAATTATATATAATAAAGTTTAAGCCTTTAATTTATTCAAAATGGTCGTAATTTATTTCACTCTTTCCAACCCTCTATGGTCTCATTCGCTTATTTGTCAGAGTATTTTAAAGAAAATTTCAAACCCACCTTCTGAAGAAACAAGTAGGTCAGTCCTGTCTGATTATTGTTAGTAATTTATGTTTTAAATCATAGAAAAAAATAAAACTATTTTAAATGTCTTCATTAAAGCACACGATTAGAAGGTTATAAATAAAATAACATTGCTTGTTAATTCAAAAGGGATGGAAAGATTTATTTCTTATTTATTTTTTGTACCAATGTCTATAAATTTCGATTTATTTTTTCTTTTTTAATACGTTGAAATATGTTTATAATCGCTTATACTCACAGTTAATTTAAGTTTGTCAAATTTTATTTTTAATTTGTAAATATCTATGCAAAGAGAAAAAATAAAATTATATTTAAAATATTATTTTAGAAGAATTTAGAAGAGAATTGATAAAAGGTAAATTATGTATAATTATAAAAATCAGGTTTATTTAATTGGCAATTAAAAATAAAATAAACATTTCTATAATTGTAGGATATCTATATTAACTCTAATAATGTATTTATATACAGTCCAAAGGAAACACAAAATATTTTAATTTATAGGGGTTTTAAGTTATCAAGGGTCTATGTTAGGGATAGGTTAATAATAAAGGGTTTTAAATGCTAAATCATGTCGTTTCTTAAAATTCTCTAACCAGCCATTGCCATATTTATTTTGATTTTTGTTTATAATCTTTAAATTAATTGTTTAAGAATAATTATTTTTTCTCCTGTAATTTTGAATTTGAAACCACGCTCCGAGCGCATCTGGTTGGTGACTTAGGTCTTATATTAAGGATCATTGGTCACTTGTCACTGGACACTCGAACAGTGCAGTCGTTTGATAACGATTGTAGAAGTAACAATCGAAACGTTGTGTATATGTTTGTATTTTTTGAATAAATTTACAATAACAAATATCAATATGTGGTTTAATTTACAAAATTCCGTTATAAATAAAAACAACCACCAAAGCTTTAATAATTTAATAATTTAATGTTTTAGAATTAAATATAAAAATCATAAAAAAAAGCTGAACCTTTTATAATAAAATTTGTAAAAAGATATATCGCTTTTCAAGTTTTTGAATCTCCCCTTCTACAGTACATTCCTGTATCCATATTGAGAAAAATAATGTTTTAATTAATTAATAAAAAGAGACAAATAAGATAGTGGAAAAAAATTGAAAGAAAGGGTATTTGTCTAAAATGAAAATAAAGAAACTATGGAAGAATAAAAAAATTGCATATCTAGAATGACATGTTCACAACAAAAGAAAAAGAAAATAATAAAAAAAAAGTTGACAAATTGATATTGTGTTCAATTCTAGAAAATTTGTAACAACAACAAAGTAGCATTTTTGACATCTAATTGATTTAATAAGATTATAAATAAATTTGAAAAATAAATGAATGAGATTAAATTGATTCCTCTTTAGAAATAATAAACATACATAATGAAGTGATGATTAAAAATAATGATAAAAATAATCTCACCGAAAATGTAGACACTAATTATAGTATAAAAGATGAGCTTATACTAGTATAAATTTATTAAAGAAAATATTTTTAAAAGAAATGAACCAACAATATCTTTTTATGACATTTTTTATTCAAGGGAGAAGAGATAACTGGGAGAAAATTATATAAATCTAAACAAACAAAAATTTTATTTTCCTCTAAAGACAAATGTAAATAAGAATAATAGAAAACAAAATGAGAAATTATTATGACCAAAATAATAGTGGGGAAAGATTCTTATGTGCAAAGTAAAGTTGAGTTAAAGTAAGAAATTGTTTAAACAGAGGGAAAGTGTATCTTAGAAATTCATATCTCAATGTTTTCATAAACAAATAAGATAAACACGAATCGAAAGTTGAAAAGTGAATTTATTGATAAACGTTGACACATTAAGCAAGTAAAAGCTTAATAATTATTAAGTTATCAGAACAAAAGATGTGAAATGTTGATTACACTTGAATTATGAATAAATATAGGTACTTATAACATCAATTAGGCGAAATTTTTTTTTTTTTTTATATGTTTAATATAATAATTAATTTATTAAATAAATAAATATTTATTGTTATATATGTAATTAATAATTAAACCATCGGAATATGATCCTTTACATTTTAAAATACACAATTATAGTTTAGAACAGAGGTTCCCAAAATGGTCTATATCGACTCCCAGGGGTCTATGGCAACCTACATGGGGTCTACTATTTCAGCGAATAAAAAATTTGTGGGTCCATGAAATGAAAATAATGGGGTTTATGATAGTGGATCTCAAGCCTATTTACTTACATTTTACTACCATACTATCTTACAATTCAATATGGCTCTAAAAAAAAGGTAAATTGTTTTTCCGACTCTTAAAAGTTTTTTGATTTTTCAATAAGACCCTTAAAAAAAGGTAAAATTTTTTTTTCAAAAAATTTCTAAAAATGGCCGATTAAAAATGTTTCCTAAAATGTTTCAAATTAATTAAAATAAAATGATTTTCATTTCAATACCTATAGCTCGACCCTTTAACAAATTTATACAATTTCTTATTATTATACTTTAAAAATTTTACAATTTTTTAAATTATTTATTACATTTATTACAGCTAGCATAATAAGATTAGATTAAATATAAATTGATTATTAAGAATATTATTTATTAATTCTTTGTTTAGTTTTTACCTTTATTAAAATGACATAAAAATTTCAAATAACAAAACATAACATAATATGTAATCCTAAAATATTAATTAAAATATACCTAAATTATTATAATTTAATTATTGAAATTTGAAAATAAATATAATATATAATACAAATGAATATATATTTTTATATAAGATTAGAAAGTCTTATTTTGTATTTCTAAGTGTAAAAATAAGATTTTACTCATTTCTAGTTAATTTTCTTTGAAATGCGAGAGGATGAAAAAAAGATGGAGTTGACACATCCAAGTGACGTTTCTAATCAGTTTCCTTTTGTCAGCGATAATCAACATGAACATGCCAAGGTATCAAAATCTAAACCTGGTACATTATTTAAGATCATCATCTTTTATTATTATTATTATTATTTCTATTATTATTACTATTAATATTATTATTATAGTTTCAGACTATACAAATTTAACAAGCATTTATTTCTATATTTTTTCTGAGTAAAAATAGAATTATATTGAATAAATAGATCAATATATATATATAAAAATTTAGAAAAAGAAAGAATAAAATTAAATATTTTCCATATGGTGGTGGTGGAGTTTTCCAAGAATAAATGAATAGATACATATTAATAAATGTTCAATTACAGCTAAGGCGCGAATGTATGATTAATGAATGGAATGAAAATTGATTAACTCAGATAGCAACATTGTAATAAAAATGAATCCTGACAGCTTCAAAATTAGATTTCATCAATTTACTTAACGCCCATTAATACATCAATACTAAATAAATAATTACATAAAGAGAAAAAAAGGAAAAGATATTCACACTTCTCGTCAATCAATTTTTTAATTTATTCCTATTAAATTTTCTTTATTTATACTACCTCTTCAACGTAATAGTTAAATTTAAAAATATAACATGCGCAAAGGAAGGACCTCTATAAAGATATTGAGGGGCATTAAATGATGAATTTATATGAAGAATACACACTCCATTGAAAATTGAATTTTTCTATAAATATATCTTCAATAAAAATGATTATACAATTTCCTTTATTTCATTGAATAATTTATATTTTCACTTTTTCATTATTTCTCAAAATATATTTTTAGATATTATCAATTTAAATAAAAATCTAATAATATAAAGGAAATATATTTCTAATATTTTCATTTATGAGCGATTTGACTTAATCAATATCTTAAAATATATAAAAATAATAAATTTAATTTTAATAAAAACTGATAATAAAATAATATTATCAAATAAGAATATAATGTTAAAACATAATTAAGACCAAACCCTTCTGTTGCATGTTTTATTTCTATAACAAGTTTAGACAATTAGTTGGGAGAATATAGAATGTAAAGGCGAGATGGCAGCCCATTTCATAGAAAATTATTTTAAATATCTTAATTAAATTTATTGTTGTACCATTTTTAAGAAAATATATTTAAAATTGATATAATCTGTTGGATATTCGAGGTGTGGCTATTAAATAACAAGACTGCGCGCGCAGACGGCCTCCAGGAGAGGGTAGGCGGGAACCTAATGCACCGTTGTACAGCTGGAAGGGTCTACTATTCCAGTACGAGAACACATGTCTGGCGGTGAAGTAGTTTTTTTTCTGTAGCGGTTTAAAATAAACGTGTTTTTTTTCCTACGCCGAAAACGATGTGTGACGAAAAACACGAACAACGTATCAATGTGAAATTTGAACTTTAAGTAGCAATGCTGAAGCGTCTTTAATTAATTTAGGTTGTTGTTTGAGTCCTCCACCCCTATCAGACTCATTTTCAGAGTGTCGAACTCCCGGAGAAAACGGATCTGGATTAAACTAGGGGTTCTCCAGTACTGGAACACCCTCCTTACTTCCCTGATCTAGCACCCTGCGACTTCTACCTGTTTCCGAAAATCAAGTCCGCACTAAAGGGAAACCTATTCGAGTCGATAGAAGAGGTGAAAAGAAAAACAGCGGAGCTTCTGAAAGGCTTAACAAAAAACGACTTCGAACACTGCTTTGAGCAGTGGAAAAAAAGGATGAAGCGGTGTGTGGCGAGTGGAGGGGAGTATATTGAGGGGGAAAGTTCGATTGAACCATAATTTTTTTAATTAAACCATTTTTTGTAAGCAGTCTCGTTATTTAATAGCTACACCTCGTATACATAGATTTTGTACATTTTAATTGAAAAAATATTCCCCTTTCTTTTATAATTCTAAAATAAATATTAAGTCATATATATACAATACAAACCTATTTGTTTATAAAGTGTTTGTTTTTGTTGTCTGTTTAGATTATAATGATACTGTGGGGAGGTGGATAATATTAATTTATTTTACTTTGAGTGGAAAATTCATTTCATAATTATAAAGTAACAAAGTTAGACTGTTAATTTCAATAACAAGAATATTTATAACCGTTGAAAGGGATGAATACCCCTCATGGCGTGTGAATGCAGAGTGAATTGATCATTGGTCTAATTGATTTTCCATCCGACAAATACTCGAGAGGACCTGATGCATTTGGAGGGTCATTTAATTAAATAACGACAACTAAACCTTAGGGGAAGTGATTACAAATTTGTGAATACACGCCAACTTAACAACCTAATTAATAAATTTCAACTTGTTTAGATATAACAAGGACATTAAAATAATATAATAAAAGGGAAGAGTTTCATTTTAAAAGTTTAGGAAATGTTTTAATTTAACGAGTGTAGTTTAAAAGTTTGTTTCATAATGGGATTGTCACCTTCTACGTTTTCAAGTGAAATTAATTTTAGTTAATCAAGAAAATTTGTTAATAATTATGAATTTTTTAAAAGTTTATAAGTACTTAAAATTCACTTTATTAACGTATTTTGTATTTGGAATTGAGTGCTTCACATTTATCATTTATTAGAAGAAATAATAAAATAGAGTAAAAAATTTTAAATGAAACAGTAGTATAACAAGATAATAATGCATGCATTGCACTCATGTAAATATCATCTTCATAAAAAGAATAATATCCTTGTCTTAGGTATTTTTAAGTTGAATAAATTTAATAAAATATAATATTATTATTATAACATAATTTAATAAACTTGAAATGAACTTAAAAGATTAAAAAATGATATTAACAAAAATAAAATATACTTTGATTGAAAATTAATTATTATTATTAACAATAGGATACGATTAGTCTTTTTGACAATCAAAGAATTCTAATATCCCACTATTAAATAATAATAAATCCCTTAAAATAATATTTTAAAAGCGATTTTATAAAAATGTATATCTAATGGCGAATGAAACGCGACTAAAATAGTAAGTGTTGGAAATGAATCAGCTACTTAAACAAAGGGCTTGGGCTTGAAGTTTTAAATGACAGTTTGAAAAAAGACGTTCAAAAGAAAACATTTTTTCACGGTGATTCTAAAATTCAAAAGATTGTAGTTCAATACTTCAAAGGTCACAGTTTATTTTCATTATGACATTTTAAAAAAATAGAAAGACAGAATAATTTACTAAGCATAAAACTAAAATTGAACGAACTACCAGTTGATTTATAGATGAACTCTAATAAAATAAAAGAAAAAATTAAAAATACTTTAAATTTTAGGTAAATAATAAAATAAGATTAGTTTTATTTTCTCGTCCTGGATAAGACTTTTATAATTAACTCAAAACCCATAAATTATTACAAATAAGGTAATAGCACCTATAGATGACACTTTTGAATTTAAACTAAAAAAATAAGCAAATTTTAAAATATACGCGGAATTTTTTTTTTTTTAAATGATAGTTTTGTTTTTTCATCACAACAATACAATTAGTAGCCCTATTATTTTTCTTTTAACTTGAAAAGCAGACCGGATCGTCATCAATTGATTTTTTCAACAAATCTTAAAGATGACCTTAAGGTAAGTAATGTTCTTAATTAGTATTTTATATTTTTATTTTCATATTTATCAAGAATTTAATAACTACATTATAAAATAGACTTAATATAGATATAAATTACTTCAATTTAAACACCTAATTTTTAAAAGTATCTTTTTTATCAACCGTGTTATCTCTAGGTGCCCCTAAAAATTGTTTTTCCTATAGAGGACAGCAATGTCAGCTATAAGTAGATTTTTAAAAAAATTGTCTATTATATTAATAGGTGTAAAGAGGAGATAATTTTATATAATTGAACCAAGTTGCATGTCTGAATTGATATGGGAACCTAAAGGTGACTCTGTGTTTTATCTTTAGGTTTCTCATTGTCAGAAAATGTATTTCTGTTCCAGAACTTCAAACACTATTTTTTGAAAATTTTTTTAAATTACTCTGTTCTCAATGTATAATTAAAAAATTCGGGAGTGTCCTCCCCTAGTCTTTCCCGCATATAAATAGGTAATTAGGTTATTATTATTATGTGTTAACAACAATAAAAATAAACAAACTAATTAATTTAAATTATAAAGTAAAATGGTTTAACACTATTATATATATTTATAATTTACACCTAACGCTACTTGTATAGGTAAAATGTCACTTCCGGTAGTCAGATCATGATGAAATTTGGTATCTGAATTTTTTTCATATTTGTAAATCTATATACAAAATAGGAAGCAAATATCTCGAAGCAAACTGGTACTTTACTTGAAAGGTAAACGCAACCAGTGTAGGTAAAGTACCACTTCCGGTTAACTGATTTTGACGAAATTTTGATCGAAATCTACAAACTGTGAATAATATCGGTGTACCAAATTTCGAAGTCCTAGCTTGACTAGTTTCTGAGTAAATTCGCTCACTGACAAACATGACATACATCCATACATAAACACACACAGACATAATTCGAAAAATGGTATTTTCCGACTCAGGGAGGTCTAAAACGTCAAGATCTATCGAAATCTCGAAGTCGAAATTTTTGACGATTCCAATACTTCCCTTATACGAAGTATGCGGGAAAGTAAAAAAGATTTGTTTAAAATCAATTTTTTATTTTATTATAATAATCAGCTAAAAATAAAATCAATCACAATAAATATATCTAATGTATCATTATATGAAACCTGATTTTTTTATTATAACTAGAGTTAAAGCAGCAACAAGGTGTTGGAAAGATGTTTTACTTTGTAAATAAATAAGTTGAAGATAAAGAAAGCAAGTCAAAAAAAGTAGATATCATCTTTGGGTTCCATAATTGTCATCATTAGGTTCCACCAAAATTGTTGGGGTCATCGATAGGTGCCATTTGATTACTTTGAAAAAAAATTATATTTCCTCTTAAACTCATATAAAAGTTTAAAATGTTTATCCTGGTGATAAAAGGTAAGATAAGCTTCATAATAACCAAAAGGTTTTTTTTGTGAGAGGTATAGTTTCAATTTTATAAAAGAAAATATAGGCAAGAGCGCTTAAAATGTCATCTATTGGTGCCATTACCTTAATATTAAACTTACTATTGAACACGCTATTCTTTTTACTCTAGTATTTTATGTATTAGTAGAAAATAATAGTTATACAATGCTGGAGCTAATCTTTTGATAAGCAGAGGATTGAGATTTATGAATTGGATTTCAATATAATTCTATTAAATGATTAAATAACAACAAAGCACCGAAATAGCTATAGAAATGGCTAAAGAAAGGCTTCTTCTGTTCAACACCTTTGGCTACTAATACCCTGTCTTTTGGTTGAACTAACGTCATAAAGTAACGGAATATTAGCCATGTGACTGAGCTATAAAATTAACACTCATTTCGCGCCCACAGCCCCTTTTCTTTGAGGGGAGGTCTCGTTTTGGATCCGAGCCCAATGCTAAATCGCCCAAACCTTTACAACAGGCCCTTCAAATGCCTAATAATAAATTGTCAATTATATGTTCATGAATTCCATTTTGATTTGACACAACCACCACGAACTAATAAAGTAAACACTTAATATGAAGGTTGTATTCACAAAACTATCAATACGATGTTTAGACTATCAACACCATTCACTTTCAACTAAAAAATATTTTTAAAATTTACAATAATTTTATCAAAAGAAGTTTGGAATAAAGAGATATTGATTTAAATAAAATAAAATTTAATGATTTATCTTTAAACTTTTAAAATTTGTAGAAATCAAATCAAATTTAAATTAATTAATCCATTTTCCAGTAAGATATAAATGTATTTTTAATTAATTCAAATGAAACAAACCAAACAATGATAATTTAATTTAATAATTCCTAGCATTTATGATTAGATATTGATAAAATTTAAAATAGAGGTACGTATAGATACTGTTGAATAATTTTATGATAATATATTTTACTAAATTTACTAAACATTTACTAAACTATTATAGTACTCATTTCTTTGTGTAGTAGATTTGGATATCAAATCGTAATGTTTTATGCTATATAATTTTATCTCAAAATAAATTAAAAGTGAACTTATATTCAAATTACTCTAGCATAAAATCTAATATCTCAATATGTTAATTGAATTGGGGAAAAAAAAATGTTTTTGTAACCCCTTTTTACTATTTCGCCAGATAGTATTGCGATCATGAAAATTTTCGATGTCGAGATTTTGATGTTTTTATATGTTTTGAAGGACTCTGAGTCATTTTTACTAAGGTTGATAAAAAAATGTCTCTCTCTCTCTGTGTGTGAGTGTGTATGTGTGTATGTATGTATGAAGACAAGATTACTCAAAAACGGTTTAAGCTTGAATATTGAAATTTGGTTTACGGGCATTATTGAAAATTCGTAGTTTTCTATCGAATTTTGAGAAATGTAGCTCAACCGGAAGAGGGCCATTACCTACAACGTTTTGATTTTATTTCTTCTAAAGTGACCATAAAAATAAAGATATATGTTTGATAGTTTTTCACATGATTAAAAATTGTATAAAACTGCTATATATAGAATTGCAGCTTGATTGAATCGCTGAAAGTACTAGAATTAATTTTTTAACACTGCAAATCACGAGCCAGCACGTGACGTGGTGCCATCAACAAAGAGCCAAAGACGCGCTGGTTTAATAAATATTATTCATTAATTTTAATTTATAATTGAATTAATTAAATTTAATTTAAGTATAATATATGTTAATTAATCCAATTCAAACCTGCGAGATAGTCGATTGGAGACACTCCAGATTTTTTTAATTTTGTTAAACTTAAATTCCATTTTATTTAGATTTTGTCGAAGCTGCTAGTTTAGAAAAACAAAAGAAAAAAAAATGTCTTAATGGTTCAGTAAAAATCAGGATTATTAATGAAGCGAGATGATGTGAATGGCGATGAATGATAGAGGATTGAAAGTGAGACATGTGGAGTTCTAAATCAGGTCCCGGCTGTTCTCCACGTGTATCCACCTCCCTATCCTCCTACTGGTGGTTAATTATCTCTCTCATGACCTTTGCAGCCTAAAGGATCATTCTGAATTGTACCTTTGTTTGTCTACCACTTTTTATCAACACTTATTTATTTACAACGGATACATTGATTTCATATTCAAGTTTTATACGAGTTAAATAATCAACTTTATAAGGTTAAGCTATCATGAACAAAATGTGCTCAAATTATCATCATGCTCACTATTATCACTTAGTTTATTAATAAAATGTTCAATAAAGGTGTTTTTTTTATCATATTGGTACATAATACATTTAAATATTTCCAATTGAAGATACTTATAATTTAAAAAAAAATGAAGCTATAAATATGTCATGGACAATGGAGTCAAGTCCCTCAAGTTTAAGTTCCTATTTGATAAAGGACAATCATTTCACATCATTAAACTACAAGAAGATAAGAATAAATTATGGTTTCCAGATTATCGACTCTAATAGTCCATATGGATTTTGAAGAACAGATCAGGACTTCAAATACTTTCCTGTTATATAAATCAACCAGGATTAAATAAAAGGAATTTTAATTAGTATATGTCGATTATTTTTCATAGAGTTATGTTAATGTAACTTAATGAAGATTATTGTGAAGGGTATATGAATTACTTTTCGTGAATTAATTTCGTTAACAGTTGAAGTGTCATTTAAGTTCAAATTGTTATATCAATAAAGTAAAAAGTTTTCTTTGGATACTAATAATAAAATATTTACTCTTAAAACTTAAAGAGATGTTAATAATAATTAGAGGGCATTACTATATTTAAATTTAGTGATAATAATCATAAACTTTGTATTAGCACATGAAATATTTCTTAATGAAAATTATAAATTCGTATATTGGTAGTTCATCATATATTAAATATTAAGAAAAAGTTTGTTATTTTAAAACTTAAAATTTTATATTTAAAAATTGTCTTGTTTAAAATTTTTAACTTGTTAGTTTAAAGAAAATTATACGAGGGTAATTCACAAAGTAGGTTACGTTTTGGAATTAAGACAAAACTAGTACAGGAAAATGTTTTTTTTTATATACATTTGAAAGAGCAACTAAAATACTATTTTTCTACATAATCGGCAAAAAAGTTGAGACATCTATCGTAGAGATGAACGAGCTTAGAAATTCCTTCCTCATAGAAATCCGCCGCCTGAGTGTTGAACCAGTCAATTACGGCCACGCGGAGATCGTCGTCGTCATTAAAACGCTGCGTTGCAAGCAATCTTTAAAAACAAGTGGAAGTCACTTGGTGCAAGAACTGGGCTCTTCGGCGGATGAGGAAAAATTCTCCCACTTGAAGGTCTCAAGGAGATTCTGTGTGACATTTGCCGTGTGAGGTCGCCCATTATCGTGTAAAAACAACACTTTTGAGCTGAGTTTCCCCCTTCGCTTGTTTTGAATTGCCCTTCTTGCACCACGTCAGGCGGCGGATTTCTATGAGGAAGGTATTTCGAAGCTCGTTCATCGCTACGATAATTTTTTTTGCGATTATATAGAAAAATAGTATTTTAGTTGCTCCTTCATATGTCTATAATAAAAACATTTTCCTGTACTAGTTTTGTCTTAATACCAAAACGTAACCTACTTTGTGAATTGCCCTCGATTTTATAAATTATTAAATAAATTTAGACAGAAAGTGAGTAGTGAGGAAAACAAAAATAAAATTTAATAATAAAATAATTATCATCTTTTTCACGTTTCGGTTCCCCACATGATCTTCTTCAAAACTTGGCGTTATATTACGAGATTTTTATGTTTATTACTATTATACTTAAGAATTTTATCATTTTTAATAATGAAAAATAAGATAAAACTGTTTATTTAAATTGTATAATTTCTAATATATCTTGAATACAATATATATGGAGCAAATCTTGAAAAATGAAGCCATTATGTCGTGAAGAAGGTCATTTAAAGAACCGAAACAATGATGATGTGAAAAGGAAGATATCCATATATAAATATTTTATTTTTCTTTCCTTCTATATAAATTATGATAATTTTTTTTACTTTTTTGTGAGTTTACGAGAGCGATAGCGATAAGAGGATAACGACAACAAACCTGAAACATATAAAAAGAAATTCACATAAATTATTTTATTCAATTATTTTTGTAAATAGGTGAGTTAAAGTAATATTATTTGATCTTAATTAAAATAATAATTTTAAAATCAACTCAGGATCACCCCTGATCAAATACATAATTATTTTAAAATTTCTGGATTTAAAATTAATTTTTTCTATAAATTCAAATTTAAAATATGGAAATTTTACGATGATTTTTTAATTTAAAAAGAGAAAAAAAAACAACAACAACAACAAGCTGTTGAGACAGAGGAAATCTGGTTGAAATGCAGTTTTTAAAGATTATATAATTCGTGATTAGTGATAAATTAACGTAATAAAAAAAAAAAGATTCAAAATAATTTGCATATGTTTTTTACAAAAAAACTTTTGCTTTTTCATCGTAAAAAATAATAATTAAATATAATTTACATTTATTGGAATTTTTGTTCAATTCATCAATTAATCATTGTAAAACTATTTCAAATATAAAACATATTATAATGTTTCCAATGAATATCAAAGGGGATGTTGATAAAATTTCTATTCATTGAAGCACCGATCCATTTTCATCAATCAGATTTTTTTTTGATGCGATTAGCCAAATAGATGTTGTCTGTTTCTTTCTTTCACCCTTTCTTTCTAAGCCTTTGCTACTAGAGACGGAACGATTCTACGTTGAAGCCACCTTTTTAACGTGAATTGAATGAATTCGAGCGAGATACCAACGCCCTAATTATATAATGTATTAATCTTACTCGCCTCGATGTTTTGTGAATGTATTCGTAAAAATAGTCATTTTCTTTTTTTAATTCGTTGATTCTAAACCTTGATATAAATTTAGACTTGAGACAATTTTCATTTTGTTCAAAGATTTTAAGATTGATAAAAAAAGAAAAAGAATAAAATTATCTTTCTTGAAATAAATATTATTAAAGAAAAATTATTAAATTTAATAAATAATATTCTAAGTAAAAATTTAAAAATAAAACTTAAGTAGTAGTTACAAAGATTACAGAAAATTATATGAAAAAAAAAATATATGATTATTGGGTTTTATCTTTATTTATATTATTTATATAAATTTGACAAATAATTAGTGAATAAAGTTTAAAATCATAGATATTTAAACAAAAAATAATTGCATTTCTTTTTTTAGAAAAAAATAATAATTTAATGATAATAAATAATAATAATATATTCAAATAAAGTACATTTATTTAAATTTGACTTTTAATCAATATTTTTTTATTATAAAATTTTATTAAATAAGTGTGATATTTATATCGTATAAATTCAAACTAATAATATCGAATGAGAAATCATAAATAAAGTAAAAAGTGGTGTTGCTGATAATAAAACGGATGTTTGATTTTAGTGTGTAATTTATAGTGTTGGAAAGCGAGAATATATTGACTTAAATGCGATAAAAACTAATACCTACCACAAAATAAATATAATATCGTGATGGAACGAAAAGACGAGAATACTCGGTTCTTAATTGGATTAGAAATGGGGGGAAATCTCAGGGGTCTCTTAAAAATAAATATCAACAAATAATATGTATACAAAGAATTTGTCAAAAGTACTAAACATTTTCTGATTTATATATCTTTTCAATATACTGTTTCTCAACAAAAGGTCACTGTACGAGTTTCAGAGAAAAAAGGTGTTGGTGTTATTTATTTATTTGTTTGTTTGTTTTTTAATTTAAATATTTGGAGACTACGCATCTGGTTTATTAATTATATAAAAATAAAAAAATAAAATATTTTTGGAGTGACCATAAAAATAAAAAACAAACAAACAAATAATATAGTAAAAATGATTAAATACTTGTATATATATAATATAATATAATAATATTATAATATTATTAAAGAAATAAATAAATTGTAGATTAAATTATAAATTATTAATTTATAAATAATATAAATGATATTTGATTATCATAAACAAAAAGAAAAAAATATAACCTTCTTTCTTAATTAAAATAAAGACAAGTACAGGTGTCAATATAATTTCAGAATTATTCTTGGGTCGAAACAGTCAATAAGCTATTGCTACTTTGAAAAATATAAAACTGAAGCCATCTAATTATAACAACATATATATATATATATATATAGGAAAAAATATTTTATCAAGTAAATTTGAATATATTTTTCATCTTGAAATAAAAATCAAGTTATTTTAATTAATTTGTACCATTTTAGGAAACAAATTTTTGATAGGTCATTTTTAGAAAACCCTTTTTACAATTTTAATAAATAATTAAAAAATTGTAAAATTTTTAAAGTTTATAAACATAAATTGTATAAATTGGTTAAAGGGCCGAGCCATAGCTCGGTGTTCCAGATACTTTTATTTATTCTTCAAAGATTTTAGGACATGAAACGTCTTAAGTAAAGTTTAATTGACATGTATATGATTCTTTGACTTTAGACATATTTTAAAGTTAGTGATTCATAATGGTATTATATATTTCTTCATAAAAAAAATTGCTTTTTATTAAGTTGTATCAATAAGACAGAGCGAGATTCATAGCATATTTAAAAAATTGTTCTAAAATTAATCATAAATAAAAATTTAATTAATAATGAAATTTATCCTATTTTTTTAGGAAGTAAACATCCCCTCCTGGAAATTATTTAAAATCTAAACCATAGTAAAATTCTGAATTTTCATTAAACAAATATTCAGTTTTAATCTAAAAATATCGATGCGTTTAATATTGCTTTAATACAAATCACTTTTTTATTAAATCTATGTTTTAAGAATTATGTTTCTGTTCAGATATTTTTCAGGGATATCAATCGCTTATTAAACGTTAAATTCGTTGTAAAACTATTGACTTCTACCCTTTCCAAATTAACAATATACAAAACAGACTTTTAAATATACTTAATTAAATTAATTTATTGATCTCACCTCTTCACGCCTTGATTCCTGTCTTATTCTATTTTATAGGGATTATTTATAAATATGCAATGCATCAAGAAGAAAAGTGTTCCTTGTTAAAAAGCAAAGCAGGAACAGAAAGAGTATTTATTTTTATCAAAAATATAATTAGTTACATTAAGTGCAGCTGTTTCTTTATAAATATGGGTAATGAAATATAATGGTAGGTAAAAATACGAATAATCTCTAGGCTTAACATGACAATTAAATTTAGAAAATAAAAATTCCGGCTAATTTAGTAAGAAAAAATTGTCTACTGATGCATATCTTTGTTTGAGAATTGAGACAAGATATTATATGAAGCCAATCGAATAGAAAATAAAAATTTTATTTTTTTTTTATTAGATCATTTCAAATTATTACTTATTTTTAATTTTGTCACCATTTTTAAATTAAATGCAAGCGTTTTATTTGAGAGATCCCTAGAAAATTAATTAACTAATTCATTTTAATTAGGCTCTTTATTCAAAGAATCTTGAAGTGCTAAGTATGCGGACCCTTGTAGAACCCCATCATGAAGAAGAATATACTTATTGAGGCTAAGAGAAAAATTATTTTCCAGTTTTTAGTGCATTTATAAATAAAACACTGTAACTTAATTTTTTTTTAATTATTTATTTTATTTTTAATTTTTTAGTAAATAAATTTTTAAGGTTTTAAGTTTTATTTGAATATACTTTGAAATTATAAATGATATTTAATGATGGTTTAAAATTTAAAAATTAAATTATTAATTAATTAAGAAAATGAAATCTGAAAAGTGTGCAAAGTTTTAGTTCGAGTGGTCAACTTTAAATTATTAATTAATTAATTAAGAAAATGAAAACTTTATTTCATATTCATGTATTGTCATCCAAATCTGAAAAGTGTGCAAAGTTTTAGTTCGAGTGGTCAACTGCAACTGTGTTAAAAATGAGTTACTAGATTTGAACCATACAGACAACCAAGCAAGTTAAATAAAACACTGTAATAAATCTAAATTTTCATTTCATTTATAGAATATGAATTATAAGTTTTGATAACAAAATAAATAAAGATGTCTCGAGCGAAATCTCTGTTAATTTATACATCTAGAAGATTCTATCTTAAAATTTATAATTTATTAAGTGGTTTAGTGATAAGAATTTCTTTTTTGAAAAAATTTGGAGTTAATATATCATACTTATCATACTTATCAAGAAATCTTAAAAAGATTTTGTCAACAGGGTGTTATATTTTTCGTCAAAAATTAGTGAAATAGAGCAAAGAAGAGAAAAACATCATTATATCAACATGGAAAAGAAAGATAATACAAGTTTAATTGAAATTTTAAACGAATCATTTTCAACCTCAAAAAATCTTATATATTTTCATTTTAAATTTTAAATATTTTGGATTAACGAATAAAAAAATGAAAAGTAAAATGATTTCAAATACGAATTTGGATTGATTTATTTATATAGAATAATAAATTTATTATTCTATATTTCTTTTATAATATAAATTAATATTTTAGAATATTTTTTTTTTTGATTTTTTTAACTTCCTTCTTTTATTTATTTTATATAAAAATTGCAAGGTTTTTTTTCGAGATTATTATACATTTTTAAATTTCATTTGAGAAAAAAAGATCTAGCATTTCTCAGGATCAAAATAGATATTTAGTTTTATTTGATTGAATGAAGTTGGGGATTCGTTGAGGGAAGATAAGAAAGTTAAGAAAAAAAAAATCCACGATAACAAGGAAAAGATGGAACAAAAATTCCGAAACGGAGGTTATAGAGATAAAGAAAAGAATCTCTGAGACTGTGGATCAATAAAAAGGACCTTTGTTAAATCTTTGAAGAAAGCAAAATAAAAATCCTGTTCATGATATTATTAACTAATATTTCTGTGCAAATTTTATTATTAAATTGACTAAAATTCCATAATAGTTGATGTATGTGACATGAGAAGAGAGAGTGATTGGTTTTTATAGAAATTTATTTTATATCATTAAATATTAACTTTCAACCTTAAAATTTTAATTTTCTTATTGATCTTTGATTTATTTGGATAATCACATAAAAATTTTATTTTATCTAAAAAAATCGTAATGTTTAATATTCAAATATATTTAAATATTTATTTTTTTCTTGAAAACTTATCATTGAAAAGATGATTGACTATTAAAAATTAAAATTTAACAATCTCATCTCTTAGGTCCCTTGATTATATCCGCTTCTACCTTTCCTCAAAGGTTTGTAAATCCTATACTGATACTATTTTCTTAGTTTTTGAGGTAAGTGTTTAATAGTAAACAATATTGATAAATCTCTTGTTTTTTATGTTGACTACCCCATTAAATGATCCAAATTTATTTTGTAAAGAATAATAAGTGAAGGCTGTAGGCACACAATTATAAATTAGCACTTGCAATGAAAACATGGCATTTATTAGAGTTAACCTAAAGGAATAAATTAAAATTATCGAGCGAATAATAATACAATAATTACTAAAAGAAAGTAGAAGGGGAAACAAATTAGAAATTGTTGGTGTAAGATAAATTAAGTACAAGTTTAAGGATGATGAATGTAACGCACAAAAGTGAACTTGAACTTTCAAACAAGTGGGAGAAAAGATGGACAAGTGGATTTTTCGATTTAATTAAAAGATTAAGGGGAATAAAGAAATAATATTTCAACCTTATAAATCTCCAAATCAATATGAAACTCGTCGAGGAAAATAAAATAATAATATATTTAAAAATAATTTTAAAAAAATAATTTTAAATAATAAATTAATCAATTATTTACAAACTTATTTATTCCATATCTGGCTTTACAAATAATTATAAACGTTTTGTTAGTATTTTAAAATATGTAACTTTTTTTTATCTTGTTTATTTATATATTTTTATTAAAAAACAAATTAAAATAGCCATCCTTTCTTATTTAATCTGCGAGACTAGACATTGCTTGAAATGCAAAAGGAGATTGAAAGCCAATTATTCCATTGTGGAAGTGAATACATACTTCTGGCCTGCAAGCCCAGGAGCACTTGAGACCAGACTAGGCTTCTATTACTATTCAAGACGAGTCTTAGTATTTTTAGAGCAGCCTCTGCTGAGTTGATGAAAATAGGACTCTATCCTTCCTCTTCACCTCTTTTCCACTCTATATTCTTTTCTGTTTTTATTTTTTTTTTTAAAGGGAGAACATTTCTAACGTTTAAATTCTCTTTCTGATAGAAAATCCCGCCTTTATTTTTAAGAATTAAAATTCGATTTTGTAACTAATAAATTGTTTATAACAACAGAATGAAAGGAAACAATCATTAAATTAGAATTTATAATAATTAGATTTCCTAAGAAAAAAGATAAAAATTATATAAATATAAGATTATTTATATATAGAATAAAATAATAGGTATAAAAGTAGTATATTCAAAGTAATAAATTTAGAAGAATCTATTAAAAATTAATAAATTAATAATTTAGTGTTTTTTTTTTATTATTAAAAATTACTACTAAAATATAAAAATTTTTTATAAAATTATGTTTTTTTCATAGACTGAAAAAAATAAAATAATTTTTCGATAAGCCTGACAAAGTTTATGGATTAATTGAATCATATTCAAAGAAAATCGTTGGGCGCATTTAGGTTTATTTATTTATAAGAAACATCAAGTCAAATTTTTGTAATAATAAAAATTTTATTAAACAGATAAACTGACAAATTTATTTATTATGCAATAAAATTAATAGATTAAGAGCTAAGAAATTAATCTTTTATTATTTTTTACTGTAAAATATACTTACAACAAAGTATGTAACAAATTTTAAAAGAATTATTATTTTTTTAAATTTACATAATATCAATCAAATCCAAAACAGTTGATTATACTAGAAGAAATAGTGTTACTTGTTAATAAAATGTTTTAGTGTGGTATGAAAATATATATATATATATATATATAAATTATAGATCTATAAAGGAATTTAATTAATTGCATAGAAATATTATAGAAAGCAAATGAAAATAAAAGCCTCCAACGTATTTCGTTGGATATGAAGCAATTCATCCATAAACTTTATCAGGCTTATAGAAAAATTATTTTATTCTTTTTAGTCCATGTAAAAACATTATTTTATAAAATATTTTTTATATTTATATTATTTTATTTTTTTAGTGCAATTTTCAATAAATTTATTTAATATCACAAGAGAAATAGAAAAGATGATGTTATACGAAAATTTGCAAATTGAATAAAAGAAAGAGAAAATATTATTCTTCCAAAACTAATTTTATGTATTTATGTTAAGTAAATGTAATTATTGAATAATAATTATTATATTATATTTATAAATAAATAATTAATATTAATATGAGATTTTATAAATGTACCTATATAGGGTATTGTACTCATATTGTCTTCATAAAAATAGGTTTTCTTTTATTGCTTTATTTTATTTCCTCTCCGGGATATATATAAAAAAATAATTTTTCCTCTATGCCATTTGAAGAGAAAGTTATCCCTACTTCATTGGCACTAGACCTGATTAATAAGAATTCATTATTAATTTTAATGCTATAAAATATTTTTATAATTACTTTCAAAATAAAATCTATCCTAAAATAAATATTTATGCTTCAGAATCCGTTAAAAAAAAATTATCGAATCAATACAAAGAGTTAGTTACTTGCAAATAGAATAAAACAAAAAAAAATGATTATAATTATATTAAGTAAATGTTATTTTATTGAAGTAATGTTTTTAAAATATATTTTTTATAATTATTATATTAATTAAAAATTTTTCTTTTAAAGTTATAAATTATTTTGAATAATTTTTAAAATGAAAACCAACTCAATATTTATCCGTCAGATGTGTGAATGAAAATTTTAATATTAAAAACAATTAATCGATAATTACATTAAATTATTATTAATTATAATTCAATTATATTACTTCCATACCTTCTAGGGGTCCATTGAAATTTCTTCAAAAGGTCAAGCTCAATTTATAGTTGATGAAAGATCGATTTCAATTTGTCATAAGAGCGAACAGACAAACAAACAGACATGAAGCGAAGTTGATAATAACGTTATAATTAAAAAAAGATAGAGAGATATCTTTTAAAATTTAAACTTTAACGAATGTAAATTATAATAATATAAAATGTCTAAATTACGAAGTATTTATTATTTATATACATATAATTTTTATAATGTATCAATAATACATCAATAGATAGGGTGACCATATTTCGAAAACACCAAACCGGGACAAACGGTATACCTATTTTTTTAGAACCAAATTGAAAAAATTTAGAAAAAAAGTCGGAAATGTCCTAAATGTTTAAAACCGGGACAATAGACTGTGACGCCGGGACAGTACACCTAAAAACGGGACAATCCCGGAAAACCGGGACGTTTGGTCACCCTATCAATAGATATATATATAATACTTAAATATATTCACCATTTTAAAATTGTCCAAATAAAAATATTTGCACTTAAATAAGTTAGTTAGTTGTTTTGTAAGACCTATTTATTATTTAAATCATTCTTGAAAACATTGAATGATAAGTTGTATAAAACACACATTAAAAATCTATTGTTATTGATTGATAATATGAAAATAGGCAATAATTAATTTATATCTAATAAAAAACTAATATATACATAGTGTCATCTTTTAAAAATATATTATTAATTGAGCCTAAAGTTTCGATTATGTTGTATCATAATCAAATGTTAGAGATTTATCTGAATAAATTTTTAATTTTTTCACTAGAATTTGTAATCAATTATAATGAACAAACTTGTTAAAAGTTCGTTAAAAAAGAATTCAAATTTACATAATATTTTTATCATGTTTGACTTAATCAAACTTATCTAATGTTTTCAGAACAAAAAACTTTCTAGTCAACAAATATAACATTTTATTTATAAATTACATTGATATCAGGGATGGGCAAGTTACTCGATTTTGAAAAATCAGATACAAAATACCAATTAATTTTGATTTTTGTAACGAAATAGAAGATACCAATTACTCACGAGTTTGTGTAACGAGATACAAGATAACAATTACGTTTTTCAAATACATTGAAAATACCAATAACAAACAAATTTTCCCTTGATTTTAAAATTCTTTTTGGTGAGGTATTCTGGAACCCTAAATAAATTTAGTTAGGAAAATGGCAACTAAACTTATATTGGAGAATACCTTTGGAAAATCGAAAACAATAAAATTAATCATTATATTAAAAAACAGTTATTCATGAGGGAATTTTGTAAACAATACGATAATACCACCTACTAATATTTTATTGTAAATTTATAATAAAAAATACAAATAAATAAATATAATAATAAAATAAATAATAGACTAAGTGAAAGCAAACAAAGAAAATTTGACATATAAACCTATTAGGTATTATATACTTTGTATAATTATGATTACCTTTCAAAAAAAAAAAAACAAGTTTTCAAAATTTTTGTCGGATAATCTGGACCTTGATGAAGAATGAATGAACCCCGCAAATGAAAACAATCTTTCAACCGGGGATGAAGAACAAAGATGTGTATTAAATCTTATAAATAATTCCTTTATTAAAGGATGATTGTTCAAAGAAGTAAAATGTTTGCTCTTATCATTAAAATAGGATACAATTTCGAAGTCCATCTTTGAGTCGATTTTATCTTCTGGCGAGTTCAATAAAACAAGAAAGTTGTCTTCTTTATCACTATTAGATGAAGATGTCATTATTATTCATTCATTTTTTAAATTGTTTTGAGGTATTTATACATAAATTATAAATTCTTAACTGAATTTCAGATACCAATTACTAAAAATTGTAACGAAATACAAGATACCAATTACTTACGGGTTTGTGTAACGAGTTACAAGATACCAATTAATATTGTATAATAATATAACTAATAGCCTGTGTGTGTGTGTGTTTATATCTGCTTTTCAAAAATTTGTAAAAGAACAATATAATCTAAGAATTTTCATTTTAAAATAACAAGCATAAAATTTAGATACTACAAAAGTCATTCATGAAGGAAACAAAGTCTATGGCAGCCAAATAGAGATGTAAGACTACAACTTGGCATTGAACCAAGGAAGAAGAGACCTGGGTAGGCGTTTATGACCAAGCTTTAATAAATTAGTTTTTAAATACCTTAGTTAAAACCAATATTTATTACAAATACAAAGCCTTTATGAAGTTTTTTTAAATATTCTGTATTCAGGAAGAAACAAATGCAAATAAAAATTTAATTTGTTAAATATAAAATAGATTTTCAGATCAAAAAGTATATCTTTAATTTAAATTTCTAAAAAACGGTTCTTTTTTTTTCTTTTTGACAATAAAATAAACAATTTTTTTTAATATATAGTATGATGTAGTTTTAATGGTAAGCCTGGTTTACTTTTGCTTATCTTATTCGTTGATACAGCAGCTATTCGAAGTGCACAAAATTCACCTTTGACTTATGTCGTCAAATAGAATATTGGGTTATCATTGCCAAGTACTTGAGATTATCTCTTAAAAGCAATCTTCTAAAAAACATATATGAACTTCGATCTCTTCACTTCAGCAAAAAAACGACCAATTAATAATTAGAAAAAAATTATGACATTAAATTAACACATTTTTTTAAAAATTTATATACTTCTTATATTATTTAAATTGAAATAATTTCAAATTTTAAATTTAGATGTATATAAATTATTGGATGAACTTATTGCCATGAATACTATATTATGACAAAAATAAATTGTAAACTGTTTTATGTAGTTAATTTGAAAACATAAAATTATGTCATAATTAATTTAATTTTATTTAAAAAAATTCCATCAAAATTAGACAATTTTAGGTGATATTTTTCTTTAATCAATTTTCTTTATGAATTTTTTAGAATTTATAAAGTAAGATTAACATATAGTTATCAATTCTGTCTAAAAACAGGTTGTTGACACTGTCATAAAATAAAAGATCACAATAAGTCTCAAAAGGCTCAACAATTCCTTTTGGTAAGTCAAATCTAATTTTTACTCACATTTAGAAATTAGATAAAAAAAAAATATAATTGTATAATGAATAAAATCAAAATTTTAATATATCTTAGGGTCTTTAATTCTCGTTCGTTGAAGAATGCCTGAGGAGAAGTATCTTTTTATATTTTTTAAAGACCGAAGACGAAAAGAATATTTTTTTCAAATACACAACTCATCCCCATGGCTGAAGATTCTTATTCGATAATACTAGATATAAATTGTATAGGATATTCGTCATTATAAAAAACGATAAATGTGGGTGAGTTAAAACATACATATTAGAGACAAAATAAAATTATTATTAGAATGTTCAGGTATAAATTTAGTTCTAAATCAAAGATGTCTAAACTATTTCACACTAGACAAATCCGACCCTTCATCTGACTTTATCCGGCCCGTGAAAATATTTTGAAAAATATTGTTTTATCTATCTAATCTAATCTAATAATATAATCTTATTATACTAGCTAAAATTGTAAATATGTAAATGGTTCTCAGAGACCGCTCTAACGATTTTTTGAAATTCACACCAGAGATAGTATTTATAAAGAAAAATTGAGTTTTATTGATCACATCTCTGGAAAAAATCATCTTCATTAATTTTTTTTTAATTTAAATAGATATGACGTCACAGCCACAGCCTGTGAGATATATATCTATTCTTAAAATAAAATTAAAAATATTTATATTATATCCATATTTGTTTTTTATTGCATTAATAGATACATTTAAATTATTGAAATTGTTTCACAACGTTTGGAAAATTCAATTTCGATTATTATTGAGGATCCCAAGTTCCCCTCATTTTAACCAGAATGATGTAACATTTAATAATTGAAATAAATAATTAAAGAATTGTATATCAATATTTTTTAAAGGGTCGAGCGAGAGCTCGGTGTCCCAGGTACTTTTATATAAAGAGTTATAAAAAAGGATTTTTAAAAATAATTTTATTTAAGAATTTATAACAAAATACAGCAATACTAGAAAATGTATCATATTTGTTTAGTATTAGATTATTTCTAATGAACTGTTAAAAAAAAAATTTAAATCTAAACATCATAATGAAATTTTTCAATTTGCATATTTATTTGGCTCACCGCATCGTCCAAATCAGCTCTCGAAACAAAAAGTTTGGATATCTCTGTTCTATATATAACTTAGTTATACCTGTCGAAGGGTCACTTTGGGGTTTCCTGGGGTGATTGTCATGTTTGATTAAACCGTTTCAGTTTACCTTCTTTGTCTTTGATAATCAAATTGTTATAGTTAATGTAAAAAAATGATATTCAACGGTGCCATATCCCTTATCATATGAATAATACGAAAGATTCTCGTTTTTACATCCTTTCGAATGAAAAAACAAAAATAAACATAAGAGCAAATAATTTTTTTTATCTTTTCTTGGTAAAGAGTTATTTAATTTTTATAAAAAATACATGATTGACCTGATTTTCAATGGGATAGTTTTAGACTAATATCTGATCTCCATTTAATCGATTGAATTAATTATTTAAATTGATTTTCAATTATAGTGAAATAGTATAGTAAAAACGTAGTGAATTGTGTAATTTGTAAAGATTAAAAGAGTTAATATAATGATAAAAAAGAGATAAAAATGTATACAATTTATTTAATATTTAATCAGTGATTTTATTTTAATAATTAATTATTGGGATATTGATTTGGAATGAATTAAAAAATATAATAAGTGAATATGATTTTGAATGATTTATCTACAGGCAGTCCTCGAGTTAAGTCGAACCGAGTTACGTCAAACAATATTTTGATACCATTCCTCAAACTTAAGTCACAAGATTCGAGATACGTTAAGGGTTTAGTACATCCAAGGCACACAAGCCCGTTTTTTAACGTTTTTTTTTTAATTAGTACTCTGCATGTGGCAAGAGATAGATAATATTACTTCTGACACATTGTTGATTTAGCCAATGCCTTACCCAATATTGAAGTCTACTGACGGTATTGAAGATTTGTTAGTCTCATGCAGAAGAACTTACTGATAATGATCTTATTGAAATGGCAGCCCTCAAAAACACAGACGAGTCTCAGTTATCGTCTGTAGCTACCATAGAAACGGGGCTTACTTTGAAAAACTTATCAGAAGCTTTTTCAAGTTTACAGCATGCAATGAATATATTTGAGGAAAATGATCCAAATTTAGAAAGAAGTGTTAGCATTAATTCTAAACTTAAAACGGCATATCAGTGTTACAGAACATGTATGAAGCAAAGAAAAAATAATTAAAACAAACTAAAATTGATAGTTTTTCAAACCAAAAGTATAGTTTAGTTATTAATAGTACCTACAATTAATAAAGATAATATATTTTTAAAAATCAGTTTCATTTTTCATTAAAATTTCTTGCGAAACGTAACCTTTCATTTTGTATGGAAACATGGAAAATGGTGCTTCGAGTTACGTCGTTTCGATTTACGTCACCTATTTTCGGAACCTAACCTGCCGTAACTACGAGGACTGCCTGTATTTATTTTTGAAGTGAAACTTCTTTAGCGGCGTCCTGACATTTGGTTGAGAATGGAGAGTGAATTGAAAAATTGAAATTTCGTAACGCGTTACGAAACGCAAGAGAGAAAAAAGATATAGATATAACGAGTGAGAATGAGATAGCCTCTATCTCCGACTCTCTTTTGTGCGGTGTTTCGTTTTTGAGAGAGAGGCTATCTGGGTCTTTCTTTTGTCCGGTCTTTCGTCTTTGAGAAAGAGGCTATCTGCCTCTTCGTTTTGTGCTGTCTTTCGTTCTACTACGCTCTCGCTAGGTCCAAAATCCACGGCGCGCATGCGCGGTAGTACGTTGACGCGGAATAATATTTCTCAGCTTCTACTGGGTCAAAGAATAAAAATTAGTATGACTTATGATCAAAAGAGGGCGAGATCTCCACCTTGTCCAGTAGATATCGCAATTAAATACAATTTGAATTTAAATATATATTAATTTCAAAATTTGCCTAAACATTTATAAAAATAAATATACATATGAAATTTGTTATTTTTTTTTAATATTAAAAAATATTTAATTTGAGATTAATTATATGTAAAAAGATCAACTATCAAATAGATTCAAACTTTTATTTTCTTTGATTAGATTATAATTAAATATTATTTATATTATTTAAAAATTATTATTAAATTTAATTAATTATAAATTATAAATAATAAATAATAAATATTAAACCAGCGCATGTTTGGCTTTTTGTTGATGGCACCACGTCACGTGTTGGCGCGTGAGATTTGCAGTGTTAAAAAATTAATTCTGGTAATTTCAGCTAATCAATCAAGCTGAAATTCTATATATAGCAGTTTTATACAATTATTAATCATGTGAAAAATTATCAAACATATATCTTTATTTTTACGGTCACTTTAGAGGAAAAAAAATCAAAACGTTGTAGGTAATGACCCTCTTCCGGTTGAGCTACATTTCTCAAAAGTTGATAGAAAACTATGAATTTTGAATAATGTCCATGTACCAAATTTCATCATTCTAGCTCAAACCGTTTTTGCGTAATCTTGCCTACATACACACACACACACACACACACACAGACACACACACACAGACATTTTTCTCAACCTTAGTGAAAATGATTCAGGAACCTTCAAAAAGTATAAAAACATCAAAATCTCAACATCGAAAATTTTCGTGATCGCAATACTATCTCTGGCGAGATAGTAAAAAATGATTCATTATTATTGGATTTGGCTGGTAATATTAATACCTGAGACACCGAGCTCGCTCTACCCTTTAAAAAATATTGATATACAATTCTTTAATTATTTATTACAATTATTAAATGTATTAAATAATATTTTATTGAAAAAATATTAAAAATTATAAAACTATCTAAAACTTAATTAATAAAAGAACAATGAATAAATAAATCACGAAAATAGATAAAAAAAAAATGCACGCGGCGAGTTTCGATCCTTCGAACTCGGGGAGTAAAAACAATTGTTCTTACTGCTGGTCTATGATATTTTGATAATTACAAAGATATTTTTACCATCTTTCAAAGACATTTATTTGTTCTGTTGTTTTTTTTTTGAGAGAGATTAATAAATATATATATATTTTATTAAAAATAAATATTTTTAATTTTATTTCGAAATTAAATATTTTTAATTTTATTTCGAAATTAAATAATGAATTTTAAAATATTTTAAATATAAAAAAATGTTAATACAATATCATTTAAAAAAAAGCGGGATTAATAAATATATATATATATTTTATTAAAAATAAATATTTTTAATTTTATTTCGAAATTAAATAATAAATTTTAAAATATTTTAAATATAAAATTTCGAAATTAAATAATGAATTTTAAAATATTTTAAATATAAAAAAATGTTAATACAATATCATTTAAAAAAAAAGCGGGATTAATAAATATATATATATATTTTATTAAAAATAAATATTTTTAATTTTATTTCGAAATTAAATTATAAATTTTAAAATATTTTAAATATAAAAAAAATATTAATACAAAATTAAAAAAAGGCGGGAGTAAAATTTCAAAATGGATGCCATTTACGTCACCCATATATAATTTTCAATTAAGAAATTAATAATGAAGCTGTAAGTTTCAAGAGATGTAATCAATAAAACTCAATTTTTCTTTATAAATACTATATCTAGTGTGAATTTGAAAAAAATCGTTAGAGCGGTTTTTGAGAACCAATGGTTATAGATAAATAGATAGATATATACAATTTTAGCTAGCATAATAAGATAAGATATATATCGTGAAATAATTAAAATTCTCAAGTCAAATATACAGCGTGCACGCATACCGACGCATGTAATTGTGTGTGTGAACATGGTCGGCGATTCACACGCCAACACATACAGTTATGTGCGTCGATGACCATTCACGTTATTTATCCGAATCTCAACATTACTTTAACACTACTAAATCAATTTAAAATTATTATTGCATTTAAAACTGCTTTTCTCTACTCCACAGATTTCACTATGCCGAAAAAAAATAACGACCAAAATTTAGACGATATTATTTATTTCATACACCTTTCACTACTGGTTTATAGCCACACAGGTGCTAATGCACTTGAACGAGGCGAAGATAAAATCCCTCTAATTCTCGGGGGAGATTTTAATGTAAATTTTGGATCTGAGATTCGTTGCCGTTGATCAACTTTCTTCGAGAAACATTTGGTCTGCTTATAAATAACGATCCCAAGGAATCAACAACAAAATCTGGAACTACAATAGATGCTGTTTTTACACGTTATATAGAAAATATCGAATCACGAACATATATATCTTATTTTAGTTATCACAAGCCATTAATATCAGTATTACCAATTGAAGCACCAACCGACAATAGTACAGGCAATGTAGATATGATGATAGAGTAGATAATAATAATAATAAAGCGAATATTTGTTACGAAAATTTTATACTGTTATATGTCTTTCGAAATGATCCCTTTCTTTTTCTCTATTTCTCTCTCACTCACACTCTCAACTAAAATTTATCTTATTCTCTAGATTGTAAGAAGTTTCACTTCCGCCACGTGTACGATGCTGCACATTTTGCTTTATTATTTTAACTATTGATTTAAAAACATGTTTAAAATAAAATAAATTCCAATCAAATAAGATTCTAATATTTTAGTAACTTGATATTTAAACAGTGTATAGGATATTAAAATTATTATATTTTGGGGTAGTAATTCGAAAGTAATTAGAAGCAATAAATAATCATTAAATATGTATTGAAACAAAAGAAAAAAAACGTTATAAAATAGTTGTAATTATATTTAAGAAAAATTGAAATTTGAAGGGTAAAGCTTAATTTGAAAGATTTGATATGGATTTTGATAAAATTAGAACAAATGGGGAGAGATTGCAGATAGATTAATTGTAATAAACTTAATATATTTAATATAAGGCTAGGAATTTAATCCTATTGGATGCATGAAATCGAATGCGATGTTAGTTGGGTTGCATATGATTTGAGCGTATATTTATTCCTTGGATGATTTTATGAATTCATACAATCGATATTCAGTTAAATTTAGAACTACAATTTTCCGCTCAATTAACAAAATATAATCTCCCAATTGGTCGATAATTTTTATTTTATTCTATAAACATTTAGAGAACAATCTTTCGCGGAACTAATTACTAGAAAATATTACGAGTCCTTGAAGGATTACATAACATGAATGTTATGCAAATAAATAAATAATTTCATATTTCACATTATACTTTGTTTGGCTTATAATAAGCTCGTCTTTTTATTCTTTATTTGAAAGTTTAAAGATCATTTTACACATTTTAACATTCCTATTTATTTAGATTACTAAAAATGAAAGAAAATAAAAGTATGGCATATCTAATATAGGTTTAATAAATAATTATAAATACTAAGCGAATATGGATCCTTTGGAAATGTTTATGCAGTTTTGCTTTTAGGCCATTTTATGAAGATCCATCGAGTAATGCATTTATAATGTCCTTAATTGAATTTCTAATCAAAAAGGGACATTATTAATTTATGTAATCCATGAAATAAACCTCTCTCATATAATTGATAATTGATTTATATATAAAATTTCAAATGACCATTTATAAGTCAAAACTATTACATATTAAAGTTAATTAACAATATGAATTGATTCAAAAACGAACTTTATTGGCAAGAGCTTCAAATACTGGCATTTCGTTAGTAAATTGATAGAGAATTTAAGAAAATATTATTCCAAGAAATAAAAAACTTTTATACTAATTAATATCTTAAAAACAAAATATAATTTTTGGGAAGAATTAGTTTTATTATTATTATT
Organism: Labia minor; assembly: GCA_963082975.1. NCBI lineage: Eukaryota > Metazoa > Arthropoda > Insecta > Dermaptera > Spongiphoridae > Labia > Labia minor. The sequence goes on along the minus strand of OY720346.1, from coordinate 9,133,984 downwards.
ATTATTATTATTTAGAGTACATCAGAATTTAAGCAATTTATTGTCTATCATACCTTACTCATATATGAGGTATTTTTAAATATAAATATTGCCATTTAATTTTCTATTAATAAAATTTTACAGTTTTCTAGAAAAATGATTGTATCATTCAATAAAATACAATTCATAAATATATAAACTAATAGGTTATATATATATATATATATTATATATATATTATTTAATGAAATGATAAATTGTAAATAATTTATTTATGGATTGATTCATTTAATATAGTTATATTAGAATATTTTAATTTTTCAATTAAACTTTTAAAAAACAAGATTTAAAAAATATTCTTCCTACTTCAAGATAGAAGTAGACATATTAAAAATTAGCTGGAGTGTCTCCACTCGACTATCTCGCAATTTGAATTGGATTAAATAACATAATATATTATATTTAAATTAAATTTAATTAATTATAAATTATAAATTAAAATTAATAGATAATATTTATTAAACCAGCGCATGTTTGGCTTTTTATTGATGGCACCACGTCACGTGTTGGCGCGTGAGATTTGCAGTGTTAAAAAATTAATTCTGGTAATTTCAGCGAATCAATCAAGCTGAAATTCTATATAGAGCAGTTTTATACAATTATTAATAATGTGAAAAATTTTCGTGATCGCAATACTATCTCTGGCGAGATAGTAAAAACGTAATCATTGTTAAAAACATTAGTTAGATGACAAATTACAATTCTTCCGGTTGAGCTACATTTCTCAAAAGTTGAGAGAAAACTATAAATTTGGAATAATGCTCATGTACCAAATTTCATCATTCTAGCTCAAACCGTTTTTGCGTAATCTTGACTACATACACACACACACACACACACAGACATTTTTCTCAACCTTAGTGAAAATGATTCAGGAACCTTTAAAACGTATAAAAACATCAAAATCTCAACATCGAAAATTTTCGTGATTGCAATACTATCTCTTACGAGATAGTAAAAATTATATTTACGCTCTAATAATAATGTAATTGAAGAGTAATTTCCATACAGGCCTTTCCCTCACTCTATAGTATATCGTTTTTGTCGTTATTTTTGAGTTATTCGAATGTAAAAAATCTGGAGTGTCTCCACTCGACTATCTCGCAAATTTGATTTGAATTAAATAACATATATTCATTTAAATTAAATTAAATTAATTAAATTATAAATTAAAATTAATAAATAATATTTATTGAACCAGCGCATGTTTGGCTCTTTGTTGATGGCACCACGTCACTTGTTGGCGCGTGAGATTTGCAGTGTTAAAAAATTAATTCTGGTACTTTCAGCGATTCAATCAAGCTGAAATTCTATATATAGCAGTTTTATACAATTATTAATCATGTGAAAAATTTTCGTGATCGCAATACTATCTCTGGCGAGATAGTAAAAACGTAATCATTGTTAAAAACATTAGTTAGATGACAAATTACAATTCTTAAGTGTATATATTGTGAATTGATAATTAATATACATAAATATTTGTATTAACAAAAATTAAAAAATATTTGATTATTTTTCCTGGCTGTTCACTAAAGTTCCATATATGGTTTACAATACCAAGGATGTTAGCAATATTATTTCATATTTTTCGAAATATTCCTTATAAAAACAAAAAACAAAAAATTTAGTCGAGAGATTTGAAATAATTATAATTCATTTATTGAGAATAAATAAACTAAAAATGTTTCTATAAAATGCAATATAAGAAAAGATTGGTTCAATAGCAGATTTATTTCCATTGGTATTGATCTGATATGCGCTTGTGTATGAAAAGCCAAAAGGTGAATTGGTCGATATCTCAGGGTATTAATTCTCTTCCTCTCCTCTTTCTAATTTGTGCACTTTTTGATCTAATTTGAAATACAGTTTATTTAAGTATGATTATTTACCTTTATGTGTGTCTGTCATTCTTATTAAAAGATCACTCTACAGATAATTTATTTTTATAGGAAATTTTGAGAAAATGTTTGAAATTTTTATAAAATTATTAATATACAGGGTGGCGCAGATGGATAAATCATTTTTTTATTGAATCACTTTTAATAGGAAACTTATTACTTATAAACAAAACTCATAGTAATTTGAACTATAAGAAAGAATAAAATAGATTTATTAGTAAATACAATTTTAAAATAAGAATATTGTTTTATAAAAGCAGTCTATAATTGATATAATTACTTTTTTCAATATAATTTATGATCATTGAATTACTTATTAAATATTGCTTTAACGAAAATTTTTGTCAGATTATCCAATGATAAAGTAAAAGGAGATTTTTGAGAGATCTTTCAAAAATCTTTGAATTAATGGAATATTATTTACACTTGAATAGTAACTTCCATGTGTCTATGTATTTAATTCTCTATTATTTTGTAGTAAATTAGTTTATAATTTTTTTTTTTTTTTTGATTAGCCACTACTTGGCAAAAAGATTTATCCCTGTCTGTCAAAATAAATTTCGTGCTACATCCTTTCTGACTCATTTGATTTGTTTCAAGACAATATAGATTCAAATTTATTGTCTGCGACAGGATATAAATAACCAAATAGGTTAGGTATAGGGTATTTTATTTATAAATCCCTTGATAGTTTAGTTTTATGAGAGATAAAATAGTGGTGAATGTAAATGAACAAATAAATTGCATATCAAACTTTCTTAAATTTTATTGAAAAGAAAAATTCTATAGCAAAAAAAATAGTGAATTACAATTCAGGTGAATGGACCAGTAGTTGACACTATAAAGAAAACTTTATGCGAAAGATTTGATATCTTCTGTTTTTTATCAGATATCAATTTGAGTTTTGGGTGATAAGATTCATTCGTGAATAATGAAGAATTTAACTGCGAATCAATGCAATTTTCTATTTCTTTAATTTTTTTATAATTTTTTTAACATTAGCTTCTAAAAACATCACCACTAATTGATACCGTTAAAATTAGGTAATATGGACATTCAATTAATAATATTTAATATTGATGTCAATACTAAAAAAAAAATAAGTTGACCTATATATATATATTTTTGATTTCAGAATTGAATATTATGTATTTCATGAAATCATAAAAAAAAACATTTTTTATCAACTCTGCTATTATTATGTAATTTCGTGAATTTATTTCCTTTTATTTTCTAATGACTTCCGTTTTGATACCTAATCTTGGATACTAACCATATTTCTTATTTTTTTTCTTAGTAATCGACTTACTTTCATTGAATATCACTTACGAAATTTGTAGACTTACAAATAATAAATAATAAAGGAAATTATAGTTTAAATACATTTCATAATAATGAGCTGAAATAATAATAAATACTATAAATGTGTGTGTTGTATAGCTACTAAAATTCGGAATATTTTATGAAAATAGTGAGTGAACATTTTTTAAGATAAATTAGAATAATGTTAAAACAATTGTTAAATTCATAAATATTTTTTATTATTATTGACAATTCCTTTTTTAAAATGGCTAAGAAATGTTCATTACTCATTGTTTGAAAATAAATAACATTCATATGTACTTTAAGAACGTTAATAAGAAAAATATAAATAAATACATTAAATAAATGTAATTAAAAATATATTCTTTATTATATGTCAAATAATAAATTTGCTATTTATATGATGATAAGCATAAAAAATTGACAATAAATTTTACGAGCAAAGTAATAGATAATGTTAAATATATATATATATATATTATAATAAATTAACAACAACATTTTTCTTTGTTGTCTTTTGTAATTTACAAATCAAGGTGTGCATTATTAAAAGTTGTTTATGAATTTTCAAATTATTATCTAGCTAAAAAATGAATATTTATTTATAGGATTTCAAACAAAAGTGATTAATCTTAAGGATATGTAGTCAAATCAACCTATGCAGCTCTTTAGTCCAAAATATTTTCTTTAAATATGCAAATTAACTAATATTTGACATTGTCAGTAGCCTGCCAAGATCTTATCAAGAGGTAGCAGATTGTTATTTTGTAAAAACATCTGTGGTATGTGGAAATGAAGCTGCTAAAATAATGAAAGAACTTGTACAAACTGTTATTAATAGCGTAGGTACACTGATATAGACTGGCTGGCAGCTCACACCCATGGATTCAAATTTTTCAAAACAAAAAATCAGAGTAGGAAGAGCGGAGCCTTAGAAGATGAAGGCAAATCAGTCAATGAAGCACCAGTTGCACACATTGATGAACTGGAGGATAGCCGAAAGGCAGAACAAGAACTGCTTAAGGACTTTGCCTCCAGGAGAAGGTTGACCAGATCCTCAGTGAAAAATGCAAACAGGGATCAAGGGCATACTGAGGGAATGGAAGTAGGGTCTGATGATGTATTCTTAGGGGAAGATGGAACCCTGCTGACAAAAGACATAGAAAGGAAGGAAGAGGTAGAACTCGCTACCCTGATGACTCAACTGGAGGAAGCTGAGAAAACAGAGGAGAGCAGTAAAAAAGACTTTGGAGGACATGCGCAAAGCTGCAAACAAACGAAATGGCCTGTATTCTGGTGGAACGCTGACATTGCCACACTCCGCCAGAAATGCCTTAGGTTGAGAAGAACAGAACAGAGAGCAAGAGACAGACCAGATGCTAACTTGAAGACTACTAAGTACCAAGTTGCCAGGAAACAACTCAGAAAGACCATCAATCTGAGCAAAAAAGCTGCTGGGAGAAGGTGAAGAGTCTGTGGACATAGACCCATGAGGCTTACGCTAAAAGCTTGTCATGAAAAGGGTGTGTGGCATGCAGCCTCCTATGCACACTTTTATTTTCTCAAGCCATGAGCCCCATGAGGCTAGGGATTACGAAGATGTAGGTGAGATCCTCCTTTTTTCCTAGGAGGAGGCTCAATCAGCAGTGGCATCGATGAAGGTAGGCAAGGCTCCAGGACCTGATGGGCTACCGGCAGAAGTGCTTAAACTGGTACAGGCAAACAGACCTGGTATGCTCCTGCACATATAATGCATGTCTTAGGACAGGCATTTTCAGCTCCAGATGGAAGAGAGGCCGCCTTGTATTGATCCCAAAGGGGAAAAGAGAACTAAGGCAGCCATCAGATTTCCGGCCTTTATGTATGCTGGATATAGCTGGTAAAGGACTGGAAAGGCTCATGAAGAATAGGCTCCACAAGGCGGTGGAGGAGGCTGGTGGACTCTCTCCAAACCAGTTCGGTTTCAGGAAGGGGCGCTCGACAATAGATGTGGTACAGGAGGTGAGCAGGGCAGTGCAACAGGCAGAGAGCTATAACAGCTACTCTCGCCGAATAGTCTCATTGGACACTCTCGACATCAAGAATTTTTTTAAAATGTTTTGATAGAAAATTTAAATACTAAAGATAAATTACCAAATTTAAAACAAAGAACTAAATAAAATACATTTAGAAAAAAGAGATGATTAATATTCTCTTAAGGTACCGGGGTCGAAATATTTGCTTTGTTTTGTTAAGTTGTTTACGGAACTGAAAGACAAACATGCTCCACTAATACGTTCATGTTTTATTAACTGTTTATTTTTCGGTTTGTTAACAAAATAATTTCTATGAGTTTCGATGTGAAATATATGCTTCAATTATGACTGTTAATAAATTGAAAATTTTAGGAGAACTAGTGAGGGAAGAATGATGAATATATAATCATTAGGATTCAAAATACCTAAAGGAATACAAAAATTCAAAATATATTTATTTTATACTGTTTAAAAAGTAAATTCAATCTAATTTTTCACATTATTAATGGTAAGCCTGGATTTTATTTTATTTATTTTAATTATAACCCAGTAAAGTTTACCCATTAAAAAAATTGAATTTTCATGTTGAACTAAATTAATAATTTTTTAAATTCAAAATGCAAATAAATATGCCAAAAACATAAGGAAATAGAATTGGCCAAAAGTAATATACAATTTCTAATTATAAGAATCACAAATAAATAATTTAAATTATGAATGTTTGTTTTTTATTTTAAATTCTTTTGAAATTATTTAAAAGTGTATATAAATAAACAATAATTAAACAAACAAAAAATTTTAAATCAAGTTCATACAATTCGTAAAAATTTACAATAAAATTGGATTGAATGTAAAATAAATAAATAATACATCATTTAAATATACATTTTTCATGAAATACAAATCTATCAGATAAATTATGTCTTATAAAAAATGATTATTTTTACTATCTCGCCAGAGATAATATTTCGATCACGAAAATTTTCGATGTTGAGATTTTGATGTTTTTATAGGTTTTGAAGGTTCCTGAATCATTTTCAATAAGGTCGAGAAAAATGCTGTGTGTGTGTGTATGTATGTAACCAAAAACGGTTTGAGCTAGAATGATGAAATTTGGTACATAAGCATTATTCAAAATTCATAGTTTTCTATCAACTTTTGAGAAATGTAGCTCAACCGGAAGAGGGCCATTACCTACAACGTTTTGATTTTTTTTTTCCTCTAAAGTGACCGTAAAAATAAAGATATATGTTTGATAGTTTTTCTCATGATTAAAAATTGTATAAAACTGCTATATATAGAATTTCAGCTTGTTTGAATCGCTGAAAGTATCAGAATTAATTTTTTAACACTGCAAATCTCACGCGCCAACACGTGACGTGGTGCCATAAACAAAGAGCCAAACATGCGGTGGTTTAATAAATATTATTTATTAATTTTAATTTATAATTTATAAAATTTAATTTAAATATAATATATTATGTTATTTAATCCAATTCAAATTTGCGAGATAGTTGAGTGGAGACACTCCAGATTTTTTCTTTTAATATATATATCTGATATATAAGTGATATAAAAATTGTTTTTCTTACTAATTATATACTTTGCATTATATTATAATATTAATATTGATATATTGATGATCATTTTATCTCTATATAATGAAATATATTTATTCAATAATATTTTTAGAAAAATTGGTTTTATTGATTATTTTCGATTACTTAATTATGAGTTGTTCGTTAGATATTCATAAAAACGCTCACGCTTGTTTGAGCCATCCCAATGTGTTATGTAGGTCCAGCATGTTATGTATTATATAACAACCATTCCTACTCCTCTGCCCCCTCCATTCTCTTCCTGCTCGTTCTCTTGTCCGACTCGGTTTGCCACTAATTTCACACACTTCAACGCACTCACGTGTCTACTTTAATCATACAATTAATACTATCCTGACTGAACTAGATATGCTGCGAAAGAGCATCGTCTCATTTCTTATTTCAAAAATATTTACATTTCTATAATAATACTATTATTAATCTATATATGTATATAATGCATGCATTTCTCCCCGCCATCCTTGGGCCACGATTAATTTAAAATAATTACTATTGGAATTTGTAGGTGTTGAAAAAATAATAATTCAAATTTATTTGATTAATGCAAAATACATATCAACGACGGCTAGCAATATTCATTTTAATAAAAATTAATATTTTTTTGTAAATTAATAATGCTTAAAATAAACATATTAAATAGAAGAAGGCAGAAAAAATCTGGAGTGTCTCCACTCGACTATCTCGCAATTTGAATTGAATTAATTAACATATATTATATTTAAATTAAATTTAATTAATTATAAATTATAAATTAAAATTAATAAATAATATTTATTAAACCAGGGCATGTTTGGCTCTTGGTTGATGGCACCACGTCACGTGTTGGCGCGTGAGATTTACAGAGTTAAAAGATTAATTCTGGTACTTTCAGCGATTCAATCAAGCTGAAATTTTATATATAGCAGTTTTATACAATTATTAATCATGTGAAAAATTATTGACCTTCAAAATACTCTCCACTTGCCAGAACACACTTCTGACAACGTCCGTATAACGCTTGAATACTGTTGGAGAAGTCTTGATTTGGAATCGTTCTCAGAATAGTGGTCACAACGTTCAGGCCGGCAATCCACAAGCAGGACACCAGAAAACACTGAACGTGTACGAAACACAGTAAGTAGTGTTTTCTGGTGTCCTGCTTGTGTCGTATATATATAATGTTGTTTGGAAATTAATTTATTTCAAATCGTCGGTCGCTTCTGTGCCTGGCCTCAGCTCATATTTTTATACACGAATGTATATCTCTAATTATATCCAGAAAGAATTTTGAAATAGAACATTATATTGCTATTTTTTAAAATTTTTAATCTAGAGTTCAATAAATCCCGATTTATATGAAAGAAGTAATTAATATGATTATATTAAATTATTGAACTTAGAAAATTATTTCCCTTGTCGATTGATAACCACCATAAATAAGGAAATATTTAACTTTAAACAAATCGATAAATGACAAATAATAAATAAACTATTTGTATTAGGAAAAATGTATTTAAATTATTGAATTACTGTATTATTATTTAAAATGACCTTTTCATCTATGTGTAAATAATAATATTTATTTTTAGATAGATTGAAATATTTCAATAAAAATTATCATTGAGAAATAAGCATAAAAATAAATAAATTAAAAATTATTTAATAAAAACTATACAAACCAATTATAAATTATAAAGAAGATAAAATTTAGATTTTTTGAAATGGAATCATTGATTTGCGTGTGTGGAATTTTTCCGGAAGTACTACTAAGGATATAAAAAATTACATCTGAAATTAATTTGGAATTATATAAGTCAAATAATAGACTTGATTAATTCAATCATCCTGGTTTCATTCTATTTTTGGATATAAAAATGTTTAATTTTTATTGTGATTTTTATATTGATTTTTTTAAAGCAAAATATACTTGAAGGAAAACTACATCTAGTCAATCAAGCAATCTTGATTTTGAAAGTATTTTTTCACATAAAAAATATTATTATATAAAATCAATCATATATTTTCCTTATTATTAATATTCATTTTTATTGTTATTTGTCTTAAAATATAATTTTCTTATGTTGTTGATAATATACAAGATATTAGCATATTCTACAAATTGGCAAATCGCTATTTACTTGGTTTTATAACTATTGATTTGGATGTGTATTTGACAAATATATTTTAATAAATTCTACCTAAAAATTAAAATACATTTAAATTTAGTTTTCTTTGGGTATTTTATACATTCTATACTACTCTAAGAATATTTTGTTAGAATTTGAACCATTCACTAATAAAAACAAATTTAAAGACAATATGGAAAAGAAATATTTTTTTTTCATATTGGATCCCTCCAAAGATGTTTCCAAAAAAATATTAAAACATTGGAGACGGAAGATAAAATATTACTTTATCAAAAGTTGAAAATACTTATATTTATATTTATATATCTATGTACATATAGTATATTATATTATGTTAAGCATTTAAAAATAAACCAACCATCTGGATCGGGGTTTATTTATTCAATAAAACTACCAAATTATAAAATTATTTATTAAAAAATATTTAAATATAAGTAAATATAAAAATAAGCATATGTTGTGTGTGTGTGAATGTATATTAAAAAACATCGTTCGGAATCAATAATTCCTTTTAAAATGATCAAAACAATAAGAACAAATTGAGAATATTGATAAATTATTACATAAATTCATTATTTGGATATATAATATTTCAAGATCTCTTTATAAATGGATGTTTTGCCTATAATCTTCCATTTGTATCAAATTAAGGGTATAAAAAAAATTAAAAAAATATTAAATTCTAATTTTCAACTTTAATAGAAACAAATAGAAGTTACTTTTTTCATAAAATAAGTTCGATGAAACCTAAATAAAATACCTTAGATAGATTTCATTAGAAAATTCAAGAAAATAGTTCAATTAAAAAAAATGATTGATAAAACTATTTACACATAATTTTACTAAACTAAGATTTTTATAATTTTATTATTTAAAGGAAATTTGAGGAGAATTTTAGGAAATGAAAAGAAATAAAATCTGGAGTGTCTCAACTTGACTATCTCGCAAATTTGAATTGAATTAATTAACATATATTATATTTAAATTAAATTTAATTAATTATAAATTATAAATTAAAATTAATAGATAATATTTATTAAACCAGCGCATGATTGGCTCTTTGTTGATGGCACCACGTCATGTGTTGGAGAGTGAGATTTGCAGTGTTAAAAAATTAATTCTGGTATTTTCAGCGATTCAATCAAGCTGAAATTCTATATATAGCAGTTTTATACAATTATTAATCATGTGAAAAATTATCAAACATATTTTTATTTTTACGGTCACTTTAGAGGAAAAAAAATCAAAACGTACATACACACACACAAACAGACATTTTTCTCAACCTTAGTGAAAATGATTCAGGAACCTTCAAAACGTATAAAAACATCAAAATCTCAACATCGAAAATTTTCGTGATCGCAATACTATCTCTGGCGAAATAGTAAAAAACAGATTAAATGTATCATAATGATCCGATTAGAGTATATGAATAATACAAACAAATTTATCTATTTCTTCGATTAAAATAAATTATAGACTTATGAAAAATAGCCAAGGTCAGAATATATACGCAACTAATACATATAATATAAATCGTTTGATTGGATATAATTTACAATTATAATATATATAAAACACATTTATCTTTGAATTAAATTAAATAATTATAAATTAATCATACAAAAATTAAACATTTGAAAATTAATATATTATACTTTAAGAAATATCTTTAATGAAATAATTTTAATTTGTAGTTTTAAAAAATAGAATTTAAATTAAAATTTAAAATTATTGTGATTATGCAATATTCATATTTAATGACAAGAAAATATCATTTTAAATTTAAATCCTTGCAAATAATATAATTTATATATATGTTAATTGAAAAATCATATATTATTCAATTTCTTAAATAAAAAATTTAATCGCGTATTGCTTCTATATTGTGAATAATTTCTTAAAAATATTTTTTAGAGTACTTATTACTTTTAATTTTTTTTTTATATTGTATATTATAAATTATATCACATAAACTTAAAAGAAAGTATAAACAAATTTTTCTAATATTATTAACAGTAGTCAAAAATATATAATAGCTTCACAAAAGATGGCTGGTTGGTGCATTCATCATCATTACGAAACTGACACGAATTTTTCTTAAAAGTGAATTTTTTTAATTGTTTTAAAATATTTTTTAATCTAATCTAATAATATATCTTAATAATGTAATATCCTCGAAAATTGTCTGTCTGATTTAAATAAGTACAATGAATCTAGATGACCTCTTTACTAAACTTATTGATCTTTCTGTTTCTGGGTTCTGGGATCGATCCTCTGGGCTCTTGGATAATTTAAGAAATGATGTTCGAAAGGCCTTTGTAACATAAAAAGGTAGTTTTTGAAATAAGTAAAAATCCTGGCTTAGAGCTTAAAGATAAAATCAGGAGCGGGATTTATTTAAATATCAATTATTGAAAAAATGAAAATAAGTATATAGTTTTATTGTACAAGGGCAATAAGTCCATAACTTTTTAAAGTTCTCGTCTCTTAAATGATAAGCATATCAGCTGACTTCTGTCGAAATTTGAACCAGCTGGGTCTTTTAGTTTTGGTTTGACATCTATTAATAGCTGACTACCTCGTGATTTGAAAGAGTGAATTTCCATGAAAATTCATGAATCGGGATACGAATTGTTCCCTCATCCGCCCTATTCTCCGGATTTAACTCCGAGTGACTATTTCTTGTTTCCAAACCTGAAGAATGATGGCTCAACGGTAAGAGATTGACTCCATCATCTCACAAACAAATCAATTTTAATGTCCTTCGGCAAATTTTATTTTTTGGAACAAATAAAAAAATTAGGATCTCGAAGAACCAACGTTACAGGAGGTAGAAATGATAATGGGAAACTTCAAAAATAATCAACCAGCGGAAATAGATGGGATTTCAGCAGAATTATTAAAATATGGAGGAAAACCTTTAATTAGAGTGTATGCATAAATTAGTTATTTCGATCTGGCATAGAGAAAATATTCCTTTAGAATGGCGGGAGGCAGTTATTATCCTACTCTTTAAGAAGTGTAATAGAACCAACTGCAATAACTATAGAGGAATTTCTCTTTTGACGACATCGTATAAGATTCTCTCGAATATTATCTCAATGAAATTACGACCAATGCAGAGGAAATATTAGGAGAATATCAGTGCGGGTTCAGGCCAAACCGATCAACTGTAGATCAGATATTCTCATTAAGATAGATATTAGAAAAAAAAACGCAAATTCAATATCTCTGTTTACCAATTGTTTGTAGACTTTACAAAAGCATATGACTCAATAGACCGGGAAAAATTTTTTCAAATCTTGATCTTAATGGGAATTCCAAAAAAACTAGTACGTATGATTCAAATTTGTCTTGTAGGGAGTAAAGGAAGAGTAAGATGCGGGAATCAACTATCAGAAACTTTCTAATGGGTTAAACAAGGAGAAGCATTATCACCAATTCTATTTAATTTAGTTCTGGAATATGTAAATTGGGGAAAAATCAAACGGAATATAATTAATACGTTCCCGCCGGCATGTACCACCGGTGGCTCATGCCGCCACATAAAATAAATAGACAAATTATGGAGCCGGGGGGAACGTGTTAAACAAAAAAATTCAAGTATTAGGTTATGCAGACGACATAAATATAATAGGAGATTCGGCAATTGTAATTAAAGATAGAGAAAAAAATTAATCGAAGCAGGAAAAGAGGTGGGGCTGGAAATAAATATTGCTAAGTTTGTCTTAGCAATATTTATTTCCAGTAACTGAGAGGAATAGTATTAACACACAAAATCTTAACATACAAGATATAGAATTTGAAAATGTAGAAAAATTTAAATACTTAGGTTCTGTAATAACGAAAGATAATAATATTCGAGAAGAGTTTAGAGCGAGGTTACAATCGAGAAGCGCCTGTTATCATGTCGTAAAGGAGCTTATCGCGTCAAAATTATTATCAAAAGGGATAAAAATTAAAATATATAAAACAATTATTTTGCCTGTTGTATTATATGGGTGGGAGGCATGGTCTATGACCTTGGGTTACGAGAGTAGATTTAGAGTATTTGAGAATAGGATTCTGCGAAGCATTTATGGGCCAAAGAAAGATGAGGTCACCGGCGTATGGCGGAGTCTGCATAACGAGGAATTGCATGACCTCTATGCATCTCTAGATATAGTCAAAATTATAAAATCGAGAAGGCTGCGGTGGGCAGGACACGTTGCTAGAATGGGGGAGGAAAGAATGGCGAAAAATATATTGGGGGGAGACCGAGTGGGAAACGTCCGCTTGGAAGACCAAGGACGTGGTCGGTGGATAATGTAGGAAGGGACGTGAGAGAGATGGGAGAGGAGGGATTGGAGGGTTGTTGCTCTGAATAGGGACACTTGGAGAAGTGTGGTTGTTGCGGCCAAGAACTTTCGAGTTCTGTAGAGCCACAGATAGATAGATAGATTTTACTTAAACAATGATTAAATATTAGAATATCTTTAATTTGTATTTTTAGGGATAATCTTTTATTTGTAATTAAAAAATTAAATTATGCAGATTATTTTTTTAAGTAAGATAAATCCTAAAATAATGAAATAAGAAACACATAAACAATATAATTGTAAAATCTAATTTAATATTACTTAAAAGAGCAACTCGGAAGTTGATTATACTAAATGTTTTAATGAAACTTTGATGGTTAATCACTTTAAAATATCATGGTTTTCTTTAGAATCACGATCATTCGTAGTGAAAGAGAATTGAACCTGCTATAATGTCTGCCTCTCATCTGTTCAAAATGTCACATCTCTTTCATTCCATTCAATGTCGGTGGAATTAATATCCTTTTAAATCGGAACTTTAAAACATGGAGGTATATCAATCCATTTAAATTCTTCGGTAAATTAATATCGTAGAAAGATATCAAAATAACGTCTAAGGAAGAAAATTCAATTGAATCGAAATTTTGTTTTCAGGAAAAGCCTTTTAATTAAAATCTTTTGTATTAAAATAAAAATATTCTTATTTATAAATCAAATTTTAAAACAGGGAAAGTTTATATTACAGTTTTTCCTTATCTAGTTATGAGTAGAATCAACTAAGAAATATGAAATGATTGTTAAATAATCCTCTTTCTATATATTTATACAAAATGATATTCAATATATTATATTCAAAGTTTAGTAAAAGATGATTTCAGAAGAAAATGGTCTAAACTTTTTGTATAAATTCTTTTGAAAAAACCGTTGACTCAGGGATACCAGCGAAAAAGAAAATTTATGAGCAACTTAAAAAAAAGAAGTCGTTTAGTAAAAAATAAATGTATCTTGATTCACTTCATGCCCCTTCAAAATTTGTCGTACATGGAACATTTATCGAATAGAACAATCACATAGATTAAAAAATATATATATTCATTTTCAATATATTCATTCATTTTCTTAAATTCCTCCCAAATTTTGTCAATCTTTTATAGAGTGAAGTTAAATTCATGGATTTAAGAAATTTCATTCAATTTAAGCTAAAGTATTTAATATAAAATTTCGGATATCCTAGGACTTTGTAATAAAAAAACCTTGAAATTAAATTGTCTTTAGTCACATGCTTTGTAAACATTAGAAAGTCAGAAATTAAAGTATAAATTACAAAAGCTAATAGTAATTTAAGTAATAATTTACTATAGGATAAATGTTACTTGTGATTTTCAAACAACATTTACTTAATATCATTGCAATGAGATATTTCACTAAGATTAGAAATAGACATTTATTTACCTTTACGTAAAAAAAGAAATTTAATTTATTTTTGACAAAATCATTTTCTGTTTTAATGAATAGTCGAAAATATTTCTAAGCATATAGCAATCTAGACATATGAAATATGCAATGGACCTTTCGAAAAACATTCGTTTTTCCATTGATCATAAATAATTTCATTTATTAATTTTTCATATTCAAGAAGAAAAAAAAATATTTTTTTTACCCAAAAATTTATATTTTAATACCTTTTTAGTCATTATTATGTCTTTTATATAAATAAAATAATTAAGCTTTTTTTAAAACAAAATAAATAAATAAAAGTATAATGTTTAAACCGAGTTTATTCTGTTTTAAGTTAAAACTCTTTCAAAATCGGTATTTATTCTAATTTATATATTTGATCAATTTAATATAATAAGAGAAAACGTGACACGTTACTGGTAAGCAAGAAACCAGCATCTTTGTGTTATTGTGAGCGTATGGTTTTGAAAATTGATTTCCCTGGAAAAAGTTGGACTTTTTTTCGAATTTCTAGATATTTCTACTAATCAGTCCTAAGTATTGAGAAAATTCATTTCATCTCCTTAGCTCAGCAACTTTCCATTGACAGCATCCTGTGAGTTTTCCTACCTAAATGTAAATATAAACAGTTCTTTCTCCTAGGTTATCGGTTCATGTATTAAGGACATTTATAATATTGTATTTAATTAAAAATATAAAATCTTTTATGACAATCTTTAATTAAAAATTAATTAAAAATATAAATTTATAAATCAGAGTAAAATTGTCTTAATTAAATTGATTAATTGATTTGCAGTGTTTCTTTAATCTTAATTTACTATATATTAAAAAAAAATTAATTTATTGTATTTTAAATTTAATAAAATATTTACTTATAATTATTGACACAACCACAAAACGATTTTTAAACAAAATAGGCACAAGAATAATTATATTAAAAGGTAAATATCCAATTTTTGAATGAAAAGTCGTCATCAAATTATTTTCTTTATAATACAAGAATAACAATTAAGTACACGCAAAGAATGATTGAATAATGTTGAATCTCCTTTGGGAATGAAGGAACATCACATGAAATCATAATAGAATTTTGTCACGAGTTGAGAAAAATAAAACAAATAGACAACACTCGAACAGGGTTGGTTAATTCATGATCAGAATTTATTAAATATCTTTTAAATTATGTTCTATTCCTTTTTTTCTTGTTTATATTAATTTTTTTAATAGTTATCACGTATCCAATAAAATAATATTTATTTTAACTTTAAAATCTGTGAATTAATTAAGTTTTTCTACATTCTTTACAACAAATTGTAAATTAGTAAGACTTGACCTTTAATGGTAAATTAATTTCTTTTGGGGGTCCAACCATTTTCAAGTTCTTCAAAAAGAATCAAATATTCAAGATTTAATAATCCCAAATAATATTGATCTAGAAAAGAAGCGATTTATCCACCTACGCTATCCAAGGTCAGTTGGATGAAAGCCAGAAGGAGGGTCAGCTTCATGAAATGAATTTTCGAATATCTTCATGATCCAATCTCTACTAAATATACAGGCATTCATGTTGGAAATTTTAATATTTTAAAACTTTGATTTTCAATCTGTGTGTGACGCTATACTCTCTGAACTTTATAAATATCTTACCATCAGGAACACCTCTCCTCCAAGTGATCCCATTCTAAACGATCTATGCACAATTTCTCTCTCCTTCGATCCCTTCTTTATGTCCTTCTAGTGTCCATCTGCCTTTGTCTACTCACTGATCGTTTCTCTATTGGTTTTCCTAAGAAGAAACCTCTCGTCAATTTTTCATCAACCAACTGAAATCTATGATTCTACTTATTTATAAATTTCATTTAAATCCTTGTTTTGCAATTCTCCTGTTATTCCCTCTTTTTTTTTCTACAAATTCTACTAAGTATTCTATTTTCAATTATCTTGAATTTATTTTTGTTTATATTCGTCCCAAATAGTCAGGAATCACGTTTCACAACCATATAGTATAATTTGAAAAATAATCTAAGTATTCATTGTAATTAAATATATTTATTCTACTACAAATTTATTCTAAATAAATTAAGATAAATATGGTATACATTTCAAATTATTAATGAAGAAGAGTGAAGGACAATTATATTAAATGATGATCATACAAATTAAATTAAAACTAGAAACATGCAATAGGTTTGAGAATAATAAAAAAAAGCTAAATTTAACTTTGAATTTGACCCTTTGGTATTATGATATTTTGTTCACACACTATTGCCAAATTCAAAATGCTAGTGACAAAAAGAATTACAAAAATTGGCTTAGTTAATAATTTAAATATTCATATTTATTATTAATTATTCATAGATAATATTCATTCGTAAGAATTAATAATCGCTTTATATAATAATAAATTCATAAATGCATGTTGATAACATTTGATTTATTTTCGAAGTATAAAAAAGATTCATAAGTAATTTGGAGAAAAAGAAATTATGAAAAATTAGAGTACTTTAAAATTTACAATGGATGCATAAGATTAATTAGATGCAAATTTTTGATAGTTTATTCTTAAGTTTTAATATTGATTTTAATTAAATAAAAATTAAAGAAAAAAAATTTAATGTAAATGTATTCTCTTATATTTTAGAAAAAAAATCAATTTTATAAATATAACATTTCTTAAAATCCAATTTTAAAAATTTTTAATATATGTAAAATTAGTATTTCTTGGAAAAAAAATGATTTATAGGTAAATTCAATTTGACTAATCTTTTAAAAAAAACTATTTTAATAAATTATATATACCTTAATATTTATATATCTTATTTTAGAAACTTATTAATATATTTCTATGTATAATAATATTATTTGTTCATCAATTTACATTTAATAAATATAAAAATTAATTAATCAAACTATAAAACTTAATGTAGGGTTATTATTTCAAAAATGTATTTATTAAAATAATAATTTAGAGTTTTCTTCATATTATATTACTAAATTAATAAAAATGTTTTTTAGAATATTCCTAGTCTGAAAAAATAATTGTTTTATTTCTATTTGCTTATTTTATTTATTATAAGATTAATTGAATCAATGGATGATAGGTGGCAATGTCCGATTAGATAGCATGGAGTTGTCATGTCAATTTTGCAATGTCTGAAAAGCTCGAGGATTATGGACACCTGAACCAGTAAGCTAGCTTTTCCAAAAGTTGTTTAGGGTGTAATATTTCCTACTTGACACTTTCAATTGACCTAACATTAAAGAGAAGGGTTGCGCTTTGGAATCTTTCTATTTTCTATTTTGAAATATTTTCTAATATAATAGTTTCAGTTGATTGTTATTAATTCATTCATTCGTCAATGATTGAATTATAATCACATTATTGAATATAAAATAAATAAATTTAATAATATATATATATCCAATCCCCCTTTAGAAAGAAAGCGTCTAAAATCATATTAATAACTAGAGAGAGTGAAGTATCTTCTTCCATGTTATTGTCTTAAAAAAAATATGTAAGAAATTAACATAATCTGAATATAATTTTTAATATAAAAAAAAATTCTAAAGGGGAGAGATGGAAAATTTAAGACATGAAAAAAAATTTTGATGGCATCTACCAAATGGTATTTTTTTTTTTATTAACTAATTAAAAATTATTTTTTAAAATATAAAATAAAAAATTTTAATCTAATAACTCCAATTTATTTTAGAGTGTTCCGCATTAAAAATAATTATTTTTTACTCCCAAAATAATTTGTGATAATAGCAAGGAAAAAGATTCGCCATCCCTACACTAAAGTAAAAAGAATTTTTTAATTTTTTTTTTTTAAATTCCTTACATCACAACCTAATTAACAATTTATAATACTCATATATCTTTTAATATTTTCAATTAAAAATAATTTTTTTTAAAAAAATAGTAGACAATATTTTACTGTAAAGAAATATGGAAGAAAGAGAAAATCATAAAAAAATCATAGTTTTGTTTTAAAACTAAATTTATTTAATAGACAAATATTTGTTTTAATAATAATTCAAAATTAGGTTTAAAAAAAAGAATAAGAATCAAAAGGATAATATTATGATTTAGAAAAGATGATTAATTGAAATTAAAGCCAATGAAAAATCTAAACTTTGTTTAATTGATTGTTTTCTACTTCAAAAACCCCTTTTATTCTCATATCAGGAATATTTAATTATATTATTTGTTTTTGGTTATACATATTTCTTATTTAAATAAATAATAAATAATTATTAAATAAATGGAGTTTTGAATAAAATTATTCTTTAAATCATCCCTTAAGATATAACTTTTCTTTTCAATTATTTATTATGTATTATTCAAATTGAAGAAAAAAAATACCTCTAACCGGTTGGGGATAGTACATTAAATAAGCAGCTTATATTCTCTGTTTGTAGTAAGTGGAATCTATTGTTAAGGCAAGCAAACTTAACTATGTAGTAAAGCAAAATCAATAAAAAAATAGCAACGCTTGCGATATTCTTACTTATTAGATAATCCATTAATTATGGAAAAAAAGAGGAAAAAAAATTGTATATTTTTTTAAAGAATGGATTTCGCTAATGTCCGAAGGTTTAAGGGAGAAAACCAAGGCTTGAAGATATCCTTGCAAGTCATTTATCATTGGAAGCACCACAAAGTGAAATTTGTTAACTCATTTCGTACATAAAATTTAATCGAGCTAATGGATTTATTTATGTTTATAAAATCGAATTTACTGATATAAAGAAGTAAAAATAAATAATGTATTAATAATGTATATAATAATATGAAATTGATTTATAAATTAAATTATGATATATTCTACTATTTTAAAATATTATATATTTTCATATACTTCAAATAAAAATTTATAAATTAAAATTATTGGGAAAATTTAAAAAAAAAAAAATTATTATAAAATTTGCTATTTTATTAATTATTATTATATTTGTAATTTTTGTTTATTGATCTTTATCATAGAATTAGCATTAAAATAAGATAATCTTTTGTGTTCTTTCCTCCAAAAATAAAATTTCAAAGGAGAGCAATAATTTAATTCTCTTTGATTTTAATTATATTTCCTATTCAATTGGTTAACTTTGAAACCTTATAGTTTAATTTTATTAATTTTTTAAAAGTTTTTTTTTATTATTTCAACACATTTTATAAATTGGAAACAATAGTAGTAATTTTTTCGTTATTTCTTATTGATGTAATCTTAATCTGAGATGTGTAAATTATCTTATTATATATTTACAGTGTGCTACTAATTAATCGATCACAGTAATTTAACAATAAAATTTTATGTAATGATCAAAATATGTGATATGTTTTTCATCAATTAACATTTTTAAAAAGATTTATTATAATTATTTTAATGTATTCTAAATACTGTTAAGATTTTTTTTTTAAAAAAAGGACAGAGTAATTTTCTAATCGTTGTGCGGAAAAGGAAAGAGATAAAAATATACCTGTTTCTTTATGTATGTTTCTTGTACGGAAAATTAGTTCATAAGGAAATATTATATAAATGTTCTTTATTTACTCTTCACTTAATTAAGTATTAAATGGATTTTAAGTAAATTTGAAATGTCATTTTTTTTTTTTAATTTCCCCAAAATAATTCTTTACATTCATAATTTATACAGATAATATTTATTGTATATTGTGTATGTAATAAAAAATAGAATAAAAAGATAAGATTAATATATATAATTCTATTCTAAATTATATTTTATTAAAACAGTTGCTAATTTTAAAATATGTTTCAAGGAAATGAATTTTATCGATCTATGAATGAAATTCAATGGTGATTAAATAATTCCTAATAAAAGAAAATAACATTTTTAGAAAATTCTACTGAAATAATATCGCGAGAATATTTATTTATTACTGATTGTTTCGATAAGTATGGTGTCATTATACCAAATGAAAGAGGAAATAATTATTTATTATAAAAGAAGAATTCCTATTAATAGATTATATAATTTTTATTTACTTTAATAAGTAAATATGATAATACTTTTATATTTTTGATACATCTTGGACATTAATATTTGGCAAATTTTAATAATAGGATTTTCGTTTCCTGGAATATTATCAAAACTATGATCAAATTATAATAAATTATAAAAAATATTCAAAGAAAATAAATATATATTTATATTATGGCTTTGGAAACATTTACTTTCTAACTACAATTGAAATTAATAGGAAATGTTAAGAGAATGAGACTAAAAAATAATCCATGGAAAATTTCATTGATTTAAAAAATTATTTTCGAATTTGCCCTTAGCTGACCTAGCAAGTGATGAAATATAAATTCAAATATTGTTTAGTAAAATATAATTAAAATAAATTATGAAAGGTAAAGTTATTTGCGTTTGTATTTTTTTTTTTTGTTTTATTTAAATGTTGAGATAACTTTTAAAAAAAAAAAAAATATTCAAATGATAAGAAAAAAAAACATTTTAATTGATGAAAACCTATTCAGGTGGAGGAGAAAGACTGAAAAAGTCTCACCTGAAAGCAAGCAATTCGGTCAATTGAAACCATTATATAAAAGTTTAATGGACTAAATAAATAAATTAAATATTCATGTGTATATTACAACGACCTATGAACTTTAAACATTGAAAATTTTAAAAAATATTTGAAAAAAAAAATGAAATAGAAAAAAAAATGAATGATTGAATAGCTTGAATAATAATTGAATGAATAATTGTTTTGTTTTTTGTTTGACTGACCTGCGATGGAGAGAACGCGCCACCGTGTCTTGCTCCTTTTGCCCCCTTTTTTGCCCATTTTTTGGGGCGCCGGCGACGGATCGTGTCAGCACAAATTGACGCCGACGAAATGCTCGTTGTGATTCGTGCTGCATTCGTTGTCTTCCTCGAAGGTAACACCCTCCCCCCGCGTGTTTTGCTTGCTTTTTCTTGAGTTTGCTTGGATCTGTGAAAAAAGGTCAAATCACGAGCATCATTCAGTGTGCACTCCAAAACAATCACTAACTGGAATCTTGGTTGTCGCGAGCGAGCACACACACTCCTATGCACGTTGCTGGATAGGACTGAACACTTTGGTGTTAGAAAAGAAAAGATGTTACGTCGGCGCCGACCACCGAGCGACTGACAGACAAATGACGAAGGAGGGGACGGAGCATACCCTGCGGGGTGGGGAGACACCGCCAGCTCCTCGTTGGAGGGGGGGTTACCCTCAAGGAAGGGATGCATCCCCCTCAAGCCGCATCGATTGCCAACCCCCGTCCCCTACCAATGAAGTTGCCATGCCAACCAAAGTGCGCCAGATCCACATGATCCACCCCCCCCCTCAAAAAAAAGGGGGCCCAAACTGGATGGAATTTTATCAGGACCCAAATGCTTGGCTAAAAATATGAAATTTACGTAAGTGGTCCTGAGAATAGATAGAAAAACATTCACAAGCCAGGCACACACTTTTATAACGATCAAACACACACACCCGGAAAAATAATTTCCAAAACGGATTCACGAGAAAAGATTTTTAATAGCGACATTTTTTATAATCATTCAGTGGTTTTACAAAAATTGGAGTAAATGTTTTTGATTAGGTGCCAAAGTGATAAACCCATAATAAAGATTTATTATTTAAATTATATGAATGTGTGAATCACCTCATCAATAGAAAAATCAGATGAGATTATAAAAATGTTTATACCTACTAGAAAAAATTGTCATGATTACGTTTGAAATTTAACAAAATTATTACATTATATATATGTATATGTATTTGAAAATGATATTTGTATTTTATCTGAGATTTACAAATTAAATAATATTTTTACCTTAAGATACCATTAATTTCATATATAATACAGTTAATGAAAAAATTGCAGCATCCGATTTAAACAGCCATCTTGATTCAAACTTTGACGAGGTTATATTTTTCCAATCGTAAATTTAACAAATTTAACGATTTAAAAATTGAACTAATCAAAACTATTAATTTAAAAAATTAATTATTATTAAAATAATTGAATTTTTAAAAACCTTATATAAGTATATGACTTATTTAAATAAATGATTCTTCTTTAAAAACTAGCAATCGATTATTTGAAATAGGATCCTTTTATAATTAAATATAAATAATTGTAACAAAGAGAAAATAAATTACTGATATTTAATAAACATTAAAATTTATTGGAATATAATTTAATTCAATTAATAACTAAATATTAATAAATTTTAATTAAAATGTTTATTAATTAATAGATATAAATAATATATAATACCATTGATGGGTCTATTTATGTATAAAAAATATTAAAAATTTATTAAATTTCAAGATTACACTACAATAATAGATTTAAAAAACAATTTCTTTTTTATTCTCTTATAGATTGAAAACTAGATAATTATCTTTGGAATGTTCATAAAAAGGGTACCATAAGACATTATTAAAATAGTGGAAATTAGTTTAAATTTTTAACAATTTAAGATTTTTGCGTGTTTTTTTTTTTTTGTATGAATTTTGAATATTTTCATTATCGATTTATTACAAAGTAAAATGAATTACTTAAAGTAATTAT
The DNA here is from genome assembly GCA_963082975.1 of Labia minor. NCBI lineage: Eukaryota > Metazoa > Arthropoda > Insecta > Dermaptera > Spongiphoridae > Labia > Labia minor. The sequence continues at coordinate 9,110,629 of OY720346.1, read as the reverse complement.
ATAGATTGAGATTATGTCACGTGACCAAAAAAAGTGGAATAAAAGAAGATTCAGAAATGATAATTGGAGAAATAAAATTTATTTAATATATATATATATATGAAGACCTTAGAGCGAAACAGTGGTAAGCCACAAAATCAAAAAGTTGAGATATTGCAGTTTAAAGTTTAAAGAAAAGATATAAAACATTGGGTTTACTGCATATATTTCAAATTTGCTCAATATGTAATATCAGTAAAGGGAAAAAGTCAGCAACTATTATTTCTTTAAATAAAACATTTTTTCTACAAAAATTAGAATTTATTTTGAAAAAAATGTCGCTTACCATGTTTTTGCTAAAACTAAACTAAACGGATGATAAAAATAACTAAGATAATATAATACATCTATAACACATCTAAAATTTCAACATCTTTATCTACTATATTTTTTTTCACAAAAAAAAAAAAATAGAATTTACATAAAATGTAGCTTCACGTGTTTTTGCTTTATCTAAATTAAAACAAAATAAAGAAAAGAATGCAATCATCTAAAATTTCAACCTCATCTCATCTACATCATCAACAGTTACATTTAATTGAGTGTAAAATGATTGATAGGCTGGAGGTATATAAGGCAATAATGTTTGTACATTTTTAATTTTCTTTTCTGCTATTTTTAATGGCTCGTTGTATTTAAGTTTAATATCTGACAAGGTTATCATTACAGGTCTACCTTGTTTTAAGACATTAATTTTCCTGTATTCTCCATTAACTGTGTTTTTAACAAAAAATGATCCAATATTCTCTGATTTAAAGCAAAAGCTATACGTTCCTGAAAATTCCAAGTTTGTCTTATCAGAAAAGCGTGCTTTTTTGTTTATATTCGCCAACAGAGGCTCATAAGAATAAGTCTTTTTGACTCATTTTTGTTACTAAAAATGGGTTTTTTCGGTTTGATTTTTGAATGACATCTAGCCAACCTTCTGGTGAATATATTTGCTCGTTGTTGGGCAATAACATCTTAAGCCACATGGCATACAATACTTTTGCATAAATTATTTACAAAATATTTTTACATAAAAACGTGGTAAGCCAAAAAAATAAAAAACAATAACCTATCTCAGAAGAATCTGTCGACATATTATCGTTATTTGGTACAAAGTCTTTGTCGACACAACTGTCATCACTCTCCTCAAAAAACTCAGGACTAGAACGGTTATTTTCACGAATAATTGCTCTTGAACGAAGACATAAACCAGAAGTCGACGCCATATTGATGTGGCTTACCATGCTCTTCACGTAAGAAAATGAAGTAATTTTGCCAACACCAACAACATGATTTAGCGATAGCAGCGGTATTTATTACGAAACAGTCAAAATAACTTTTTTAGTGGTTTAATATTGTTCCCGCCATATGATAAATGCAATAAAATAATTTTCGGCAAAAGTGTGGCTTACCACTGTTTCGCTCTAAGGTCTTCATATAAAATAATATAAAAATGAAAAAACTACGTAACCCTCAAAATAATATTTAATATTATTAATTTTTTTTATATACGTAAGAACCTCCTTAGGAGTCATTAAAAGGTAGTTAGATACAAATAAATGTATAATTTGATAAGGATAATACCTTCTTAAAAAAATTAAATTTATTATAAATTAACAAATTTGATCTTCTAATAAGCCTATTCAGCCTTGATTTATTCCGACCTCGAAAACCAGTTTAGAATATAATTGAAAACGACGCCAAGATCTGTCATAATATTTGACAGGTGTATCAATTCGAATTTTTTTTTAATTCTATATTTTATTTTAGATTTGTTTCGAATTCAGGATTTATTGTTTGTTTTGTTTTTTTGTAATTATTTAAAGCTCCCATTTTTGTCTTTTTAGAAGATAATAATTTTTATTATTAATTATATAAAAAAATAATTGCAGTTATGCAATTTTACAATATTTAACGCTAAATTATTACTTATAGAAATTCTTGGTCGATGGTAGATATAATTATAAACGTGTTCGAAGTGCACTCAAGCTGAAGAGTAGTGTCTGGCATAAAAAAAGATGCCTTTCGTCAAACTAATTTCTGAATGAGTGTAGCGATCACTTGAATATGTTCGATTATCACTTTAATAGATGGATGGTGTGGGTGTTATCGAGAAGAAGGACTCAAAATATTATTTTACGATATTTTAATAAAACGAATATTTTAATAGACATTTTTATAAATAGGAACGCAAGAAAAGAAATTACTATAATTCAATAAAGAATATACTTCATAAATAAATAATTTTTTAAAATTATGTCTGTTAAAATTAAGGGAGCTCGGATGAAGTAGTCTGAGCTCTTTGGCGTTAATGGGTTGATTTTTAGGAGGTAGTTTGTAATTTCAAAAGTATTGCCCTCCTTACACATGAAAAAAAAAAATTATTATTAATGGATTTTTAAAATCAAAGAGAATTTGAAGAAGATTGGTGCTAGCAAGGACGATAAAATGAGACTGTAAAGACGCTTGTGAAAGAAATGAACATGTGTGGTCATTGGAAAGTGTTGGTGTGCATGAGGGTTCAAAAAAAACATTTGGTTAGATCCTTTTCTTTGTGGATTGAAGGGGGAGAAACGAATGGACGTTTCAGGAGTCGGGAGGGAGAGGTTAAAAAGAACGTCACGAACTTGGATTATTCACAAGAAAACAAGAAAATATTTTATTTTATTATTTTTATTTTATTTTATTTATTTTATTTTTTAAATAGGCATACACCGTTGCAGTTTATAAATAATCAAGGTTTAAACTCACTTACATCTTTTAATTATGTAATATTTTTATTAGTATTTTTTTTATTTTTAAGCTGTCCCAAAAAAAGGTTGAGGTCATTAAAGTATCTGTCTATCAACTGATAGTTGACAGGATTAAACACATAACATAAATTGATTCGAATAGAATATTGAGTTTGACTTTCTATTAAGGCAGCCAACGATCTCCTAGTTTTTGAATCTCATTACATATTATATATTTTTTAAAAAGATATTTAGATTTTCAAAAAGCAAATATTATAAACCAAATACTAAAAATTTTATACCCAAAATCAATATCAAATTTTGGATTAAAATGAATCAATTAATGTTGGTTAATAAATAAGTACACTATAAAGGTATTATAGTTTAAATATACCTTAGGTATATATAAACTAATATATAAAATTCACCTATTATTCAACTCCTATATAAATATATTATATAGATTGAATATATATCATTATTTGTAATTTATATATATATATATATTTAAAAAATTAAAATATATTCCTTTGTAGAGAAGAGAAGGTATATAATATATATATATATATAATTGAAATAATATTTTACATATTTATTTGACTTAAAATTCTTGTATATCTTATTTTATTTTATTATTTTTTTTCTTTTATTTTGGTTTATTTTGTTTCTTAAACTACTGGATACCAAATGTTCTTGAGGCGGATTTTTATTTGAATGTACATTTTGGATTCTCTTACCAAAAATATATTTTATATTATTCATTTAAGAATATCTTATTCATATAATAAAAATTTCAAATAAACTACAATATGTCACTACTATGAGTAGTGAATATATCTTTTTTTTTTATTAATATTATTATTTATTATCCTTTTATCTTCATTATTTATGTACAACATAAGGTGGGATTTCTTTCAACGAGAATAAAATCCACATAAAAAACAATAAGAAACAAAAAAATACATATCAAAGTAAAAATTAATATCTACATATAAACAGTATTTACATTATGTAAAATAGTGGTCAAAATTTAGAATTTTCTGAATACGTAATTATTTATTATCAAAGATAAATAAATATTATTATAGAGGTTAAAAATGTCTTTACATCATATAAGGAACTGATATTTATTATTTTTACATATAAAATTCTTTACTATTCAAAAACTTAAAATATCTGTATATTGTCTATTTGTAATTTTAGAAATATTTCTGAAAAAAAATATATTATCCAATATTTATGATTAATTTAATTTGTATTCTATTTTCTTTGCCCTCTTCCTGATATAACTTAAACTATTTACTCAATCATCAATTTTTGCATATGATTTTAATAAATAATAAAATAGATTTAAAATAGAAAAATTTTATATTTAATAGAAATCGACAGTCTTATTAAGTTCAACAGACGAAAAAAGCTGTCTACATATTTGAAAATTTGAGAAACTAAACTAAGATCCTATTCTTATCTTCAATCATCCAATTAATTATAAAAAAGATTTTAAATTCTTGTATATTAATCCAAGATAAGATAAAAATGAACATATTAAGTTAAAATAAAATGTTTAAAAATGGTGATTATAGTGAATGTTTTTTTGAACATAAATGAGCAACTAACTAAATTTTCTTTAATTTCAATTTGAATATAAATAAAAACTGGGTTTATAAGTTAAACTAATTAATTATAATAGATAACTCAATAAAAAAACATTATAAAATTTGTATACTTACTTTTTAATTCGATAATTTTTACAGACCAAATTTCACATGTGGAGGTTTTTACATATCTCCACGAATCATGCATTTGCTTAACAGAAAAAAGTATTTTTATCATCATGTCTGTCCGTCTGTCCGTCCGTCCGTATAGATGTGTACAACTTGAAAGGCTCAATGGATTTTGATGAAATTTGGTATATTTACTTAATGCATCAGTATGATGAATTGATCAACTTTTGGTGCCAATCCGGAAACCGGAAGTGGTAGTATTAGCGATCGACGATAGGAAGGGAAGGGTTATTTTCACACCAAATTTCACATGAGGAGATTTTTTACATATCAGCACGAATCATGCACTGTGTATTGGTTTTATCCTCGGGAAATATCATCTTTATTAGTTTTTTCTTATTTAAAATTATATGACGTCACCCAGCCCTTCATGACGTCACAGCCAGCTACTACTTTTATATTATAAATAAAATAAAATTAAAAATATTTATGCCCCTCTGTTTTTTATTACATTAATAGATATCTTAAAATTATTTGAAATTGTTTCTGTAGCTGGAAATTAATTTACTTCAAACTGTCGGTCGGTTCGGACTTGGCCACAGGTCAACTTATTTATTTTATTTATATATTATTTATTTATATAAATTTACTAAAGTATAGCAAATAGTTGATTAGATATTTTTTATTTTTCAAAGAAATTTTTTTACCATATTATGCTTACCACAATTGTACTTAAACAACCTGAAAAAATTATAATAGATAACTCACTAAAGAAACACTAAATTTTTTTTTTTAGAAACTTGGATATAAAGATCTAAAGATCGTTGCTTATGGAGATGTTTCGCCATGCTTGTTCACGGGTACACAAACATTTGACTCACTTAATATTCCAAAGTTTAGAATCCCTGAAGTTTAGGCAATCAGCAACATTTTCTAAAAAAATTAAATTTAATATTTCAATATACTTACTTATATTTATTATTTTTTGAAGACAAATACCCAATAAATGTATAAAAGAATACAGGTATATTCTATAAAATAAATTAATAGTAATTTTTTTGGATTTTTTAACATTATAATATATGCATTTTTTTAAACAACGAACTACTAACTCACACACAATAAGTACTATAGTATTAACAAAAAGTCTCAAGGGATAGAAAACCGTCTGATGCATTCCGTAGCGTTTATACTGAGAACATAAAAAAAGACTGCTTAACCATACTATTAATATTATTATTATTATTATTGTAATATATTAAGTAAAACTTGAAATATTCCATGCGTTAACAATTGTCAATAGCGATTATTTGGCATAACTTAAAAATTTGAAAAAAAACAAACTACATTATCTTATCCTCCTATGAATACCTACTGTGATCAACCTCAACAAGAGATGGAGGTCAAAGAGAAGGATGTAAAATATCCGCGAATATTAATTACATTATTACATGTAATATGTAAAATATATATGCAAATATTCAAGTAATATAATCTAAATAAATTCAATTAAAAGTTTATTAAAGGTTAATTTAATCGAATAACATCAATGTCAAACATTAATCTTCTCTAATGTAGTTTCTCAATCCATTTATCTCCCCGACCAATATAAATAGGGTTGTAATTGAACATCCAAAAAAATATAATTCGGTAAATAGAAACAATAAAAATAATATAAAGGAATTTATTATTGTATTTATTTTACAAACCCATCTATATAATAAAGGGATATATATATTTGAGTCAACAATTTTTACCGACCGACGATAGTAAGGGAGGTATTGTTTTCACACCAAATTTCACATGTGGAAATATTTTACTTATCTCCACGAATCATGCATTTTCTTAACAGAAATTAGCTGGAGTGTCTCCACTCGACTATCTCGCAATTTGAATTGGATTAAATAACATAATATATTATATTTAAATTAAATTTAATTAATTATAAATTATAAATTAAAATTAATAGATAATATTTATTAAACCAGCGCATGTTTGGCTTTTTGTTGATGGCACCACGTCACGTGTTGGCGCGTGAGATTTGCAGTGTTAAAAAATTAATTCTGGTAATTTCAGCGAATCAATCAAACTGAAATTCTATATATAGCAGTTTTAAACAATTATTAATCATGTGAAAAATTATCAAACATATATCTTTATTTTTACGGTCACTTTAGAGGAAAAAAAATCAAAACGTTGTAGGTAATGACCCTCTTCCGGTTGAGCTACATTTCTCAAAAGTTGATAGAAAACTATGAATTTTGAATAATACCAAATTTCATCATTCTAGCTCAAACCGTTTTTGCGTAATCTTGCCTACATACATACACACACACACATACACACATACACACACACACAGACATTTTTCTCAACCTTAGTGAAAATGATTCAGGAACCTTCAAAACGTATAAAAACATCAAAATCTCAACATCGAAAATTTTCGTGATCGCAATACTATCTCTGGCGATATAGTAAAAAGTATTTTTAGCATGATGTCTGTCCGTACGTATAGTTGTGTACAGCTTGAAAGGCTCAACGGATTTTGATAAAATTTGGTATATTTACTTAATGCATCAGTAGGGTGAATTGATCAACTTTTGGTGCAAATCCGGAAACCCGAAGTGGTAGTATTAGCGATCGACGATAGGAAGGGAAGGGTTATTTTCACACCAAATTTCACATGAGGAGATTTTTTTACCTATCACCACACGAATCATGCACTTTGTATTGATTTTATCCTCGAGAAAAATCATCTTTATTAGTTTTTTCTTAATTTAAAATTATATGACGTCATCCAGCCATTCATGACGTCACAGCCTGGTCTAACATATATATATTATAAATAAAATAAAATTAACAATATTTATGTTCTATGCCTATCTGTTTTTTATTACATTAATAGATATATTAAAATTATTTGAAATTGTTTCTGTAGCTGGAAATGAATTTACTTCTAACTGTCGATCGGTTCGGACCTGGCCACAGGTCAACTAGGGCTTACAATACCGGAATCTCGGGATCCCGAATACCGTGATCCCGGACGATTTTTGTCCGGTATTAAAAACCGGTATTTATGAAAAAATACCGGTATTTTGGTATTACGAATTTACGAATTTACAAAAAATGTCAATGATTTTTTAATGACAATAGTGCCGACAAGTGTAGAATCAGAAAGAGCTTTTTCGGCCGCTGGTTATATTTGTACGAAAATTCGGTCCTCGCTTGATGATGAAACGCTTGATTCGTTGTGTTTTTTAAGAGCAAACTTTAATAAACAAAATGCAAGTTATTAATATTAAATACTTTCAATTTATATTTTTATATTTTTTACTCTATAATTATATTTAATTCTTTAATTATATAATACCATACCAGCCTAATATATGTAAAATGTAACATAGAATTTAATATTTACTTTATTTTACTTGCACGTTTTTTGTATCTTTCTACTTCTACTCTCTATGTAATAAAATAAATAATATCTATTCATTTCAAACAATATTTATTGGATTTCATATATAATTTGTTAAAAAGTCAATATAACAACTGAGGTAAGTAGAAATATAGCTAGTAAATTTATTATTAATAATACCGGCATCCGGTATTTCAAATCTCAAATACCGGTATTCAGATTTTAGTTCGGTATTGTAAGCCCTAAGGTCAACTTATTATAAATTGTAAAAAACAACTTGTTTCCTTCATTAACCTAGTATTTGATTTCCACGAATTATCAATTACTACATAATTTCAAACATTCACGTCGACCTATAAATGCTAGAAAATATTATCTTTAAAAATTTACAAAGGTCTCTTAATCTTCTAAAATTTATTCAAAAGTAGTGGTATAAGAAATTACAAATAATATATATAATTTTTTAGAAGATTAAAACATTAACCGCTGAATATCAGCAATAGAAAGTTCCTGAAATAAGAAGAGATAATGAATACATTGGACTGACTTTAAATTTTTTAAGACCCAATTAAACAACTGATAGTGTAAATGCTTCTTCTAAAAAAATCTATTCAGGGACAAATCAGTTTTCACAACAATAAATTGATACTCAATCGGGAAAACGTATTTCTTGTCTACCAGCTGACAGTAAGTTTTCTCCTATTATATAAATATAAACATATATTTATTAAATTTATAAATATCCATTTACTTATATGTTTACTTATCTTTTCGAATTATGGTATTCGATCGTTTTAGGAAATTAGACAAAATTTTAAAACTTATATAGATATTCTTATTATTGAGTAGAAAGTTTATCAAAAACAAAAAGTTGATTAAATTAGTATTGTCGGTCATTTAAAATATTAGATATTCGACAAGATTTTACAAAGAGAAATAAAGAGGATAAAAGCAAAACCTAAGGTTGATAGACCTTCACTTTTATCAGTTTATTGATAATGAGACAACGGCGCTACTTTATTTGATTGACTTGTTAGCGAGATGTTCTCGAGTGAAGATAGAAAAAAGAAAAAAATAACAAGTAGAAAATATACTCATCTCATTAAATTTAATTAACTTATATGATCGTTAACACGTAAGAGTTTTTTTTATAGACATAGCTTAATATTGGAGCCTATTGTAAATAATTACGAAACCACAGATTTGAGGTGAGGGTTTGAAATGTTTCATAGTACATATACTAATGACAAGGGAAGTAGAGATCTCACTCCTCATCGTTTCTCTTAAGAATTTTTCTTAATAAAACTTATTATTATTTTTACCGACCGACGATATTAAGGGATGTATTGTTTTCACACCAAATTTCACATGTGGAAATTTTTACATATCTCCACGAATCATGCATTTTCTTAACAGAAAAAAGTATTTTTAGCATGATGTCTGTACGTCAGTCTGTCAGTCCGTCCGTATAGATGTGTACAGCTTGAACGGCTCAACGGATTTTGATGAAATTTAGTAATAAATCAAAATGATGAATTGATCAACTTTTGAAAATTTACTTACTGTATTTCGTTAACAATTTCCCAGTGATTTTTCTTCCTAAATCCTAGCATTTAAGTTTCTTACTTGAACAATTCAATTCTTTAATATTAAAAATTATGTAATATTTATGTTACATAGGGGGACATAAGAATTTTAGAAGGGGTTAGGTGGGGCATGAGGCATGACATAAAAATTGTTGGGAAACACTGATCTAGAGGGATTTGTTCTATAACATTCGGAAACTTCATTATCGACCGACGTTAGTAAGGGAGGTATTGTTTTCACACCAAATTTCACATGTGGAAATATTTTACTTATCTCCACGAATCATGCATTTTCTTAACAGAAAAAAGTATTTTTAGCATGATGTCTGTCCGTCCGTCCGCCCGTCCGTATAGATGTGTACAGCTTGAAAGGCTCAACGGATTTTGATGAAATTTGGTATATTTACTGAATGCATCAGTAGGATGAATTGATCAACTTTTGGTGCAAATCCGGAATCCCGAAGTGGTAGTATTAGCGATCGACGATAGGAAGGGAAGGGTTATTTTCACACCAAATTTCACATGAGGAGATTTTTTACCTATCACCACGAATCATGCACTTTGTATTGATTTTATCCTCGAGAAAAATCATCTTTATTAGTTTTTTCTTAATTTAAAATTATATGACGTCATCCAGCCATTCATGACGTCACAGCCTGGTCTAACATATATATATTATAAATAAAATAAAATTAACAATATTTATATTATATTATGTAAATATTACTGTTATTATATTCAAAACATTTTTATCTCTTGTATACCTAATAAGATAATTTTAATTTTTCCCGACCGACGATAGTAAGGGAGGTTTTGTTTTATATTCTTTATTGTAATACCAGTTTATCCAAGTTTTTTTTTTGTAATATTGACAGAGTAGAATTTAAAGATAATATCATTTGGAAATTCTATCTATTTTATAAAAATTATTGTTTGAATATAAATTCTTATCTTATGTTTTAATATAAAGAAACGAGTGTATTAATTCGCTACTAGTAAAATTACAAATAAAATGTTAATAAATTAATAAAGATCATGCTCTATGAAATATTAATATAATATCCCGAACATAATCTTAATTAATTAAAGTAGCCTTAATACAAAAAAAATGATAATATAATAAATCAGTTCTAATATAAATTTTCATAATCTTTAGAATTAAATATACCTAAAAATATAATAAAACGTTTAAATAAAAAAACATTAGAGAAATAATAAATAACTTAAATGTTATATGTATTTTTAATATAAAATATTTTAATCACACTTTACTAATTTTAAAACCAAATATAACTTTTATAAATTTAGCATTATATTATAATTTTTCATAATTTAGCTTTTCTTGTTTTTTAAATAGTATGGCCATGCGCCAAATTATTTAAATTTTAACTAATTGCAGATTGTCATCTTTTATAGATGAATATTTTTTAAGAGAATTTTTTCAAAGTATATTTTGATTCATAAGCCAAAAAAAAGAAAGAGTGACTTTAGTGGATTTTATAAACAAATTTAATAAAAATATTTTTGTAAAAAAATGTATATAATCTTTTTAAAATATACTATCAAATGTTATAATACTACCTAAAATTATTTCTGATCTAGAAAAGGTCGACAGAATTTTTATGAATTATTTTTTTAAATTAAGATTTATATAAGTAAATTAAAATGATTTTCAAAATTAAATTTTAGAACAAATTAATTAATTGAAGATATATTTGATTAATTATTAGATATTAAAATAAAAATGTATATTTTTAATGCTAATTCAGGAATTGATGAACGCATGTATGTATGCATGGTTTGAACGGCATGAAATTTTAATAATTTTATACCGAAAATTAAATTCTAGGCGTAACCTTGGTTACATACATACACACACACACACATACACATTCACATACACACACGCATACGCACACACACAAAGGCGGACATTTTTCTCAACCTTAGTGAAAATGATTCAGGAACCTTCAAAACGTATAAAAACATCAAAATCTCAACATCGAAAATTTTCGTGATCGCAATACTATCTCTGGCGAGATAGTAAAAATGATTTATTTCAATCAATTTAATTGCTTTACTACCTTCTTTATATCACTTAAATTATTACTTTTTATTGACAAAAATAAATATACTGAACCAATTATTCAATTATTGAAAAGGGAGTGGCTGAATAAATGAAAATTGCTTATACATACAATCTAGAGTTGCCTTCATAATTATAATAAAATGCCAAAAAAACTTTTTATATTTCATAATCGTTGACATAACTAATATATCGTCATTATCGTCATCAACAACGTCATATGCAATGATCATATGGAATTCATTTGAACAATTTCCTCTATTTAGGTATATAAAGTGACACACATTTTGCTATTTAAATTATTACAGAAAACAATTAAATTCACAAAACTGAACAGGAACTTTTGAGTTTATTTTTACTATCTCGCCAGAGATAGTATTGCCGATCACGAAAATTTGTTGAGATTTTGATGTTTTTATACGTTTTGAAGGTTCCTGAATCATTTTCAATAAGGTTGAGAAAAATGTCTGTGTGTGTATGTAATCAAGATTTCGCTAAAACGGTTTGAGCTAGAATCATGAAATTTGGTATACGGGCATTATTCAAAATTTGTAGTTTTGTATCAACTTTTGAGAAATGTAGCTCAACCGGAAGAGGGTCATTACCTACAACGTTTTGATTTTTTTTCTTCTAAAGTGACCGTAAAAATAAAGATATATGTTTGATAATTTTTCATATGATTAATAATTGTATAAAACTGCTATATATAGAATTTTAGCTTGATTGAATCGCTGAAAGTACCAGAATTAATTTTTTAACACTGCAAATCTCACGCGCCAACACGTGACGTGGTGCCATCAACAAAGAGCCAAACATGCGCTGGTTTAATAAATATTTTTTATTAATTTTAATTTATAATTTAATTAATTTAATTTAATTTAAATTAATATATGTTATTTAATCCAATTCAAATTTGCGAGATAGTCGAGTGGAGACACTCCAGATTTTTTAAAATCTTTTTTACTGTTTATTATTGAAGTTTAATTTCTAATTGTATGTTAAAAATAAGACAATGTTTCAATTACAGTCAAATCTAATTAGTTTCTAAATAATGTTGATTACCATATATGTTAAAATAAGAGTTAATATTCTAACTACTCAAGTTTTGAACAAACAAATATATTTAAAGAAATTAAAATCAAAAAAATTTTTGGAATTATTTCAAACTATTTATTTTTCATTTTTTTTTTTATTAAAATTATTTTAATCTTCCGTCCTTCCATATGATTCCTATCATATCCCATTTAATTTCTTAAGCAAACAAGCGATAAATATTAAAATGCTTGAAAATTCTGAATGGTCCATATTGAAAAATATTTTGATAAAAATATCATTTTCAATACCATTAAAGAAACTTCATTAGAATAGACTTATGTATTTTTTTCAAAATACTTAATCGATTTTGGCGTGATTTCAAGAATCTTTCTTTTATTAAAGGGCAGAAGAGAGAACATTTTAATGGCTCGCACTGATTTGTTAAAGGATTTGAACCGAATAGTTAACAGCTGAGTGATGCAGCAAGGAGAGATGAACAGTTAATATACTTGTCTTCACAAGGCTAATTTAACCTATAAAATATACCATAAAATTAACTACTTGTGGTTACATAATTAAGGTTTTAATGATAAATTAATACTTGTAAAAACTTGTAAATTATGTATAGAATTTTTTAGAATAAGCATGAATATAAAATGGTTTTCTTTTGTTTTTGATGTTTTGTATATAATATTTAGTGAGTTTTAGAATATTTAAAATATGTAAAAATAAAATAAAATTTCCGAATGTTATAGAACGAATCCCTCTAGATCAGTGTTTCCCGACCATTTTTATGTCATGCCTCATCCCCCACCTAACCCCTTCTAAAATTCTTATGTTCCCCTATTTAACATAAATATTACATAATTTTTAATATTAAAGAATTGAATTGTTCAAGTAAGAAACTTAAATGCTAGGTTTTAGGTAGAAATCACTGGGAAATTGTTAACGAAATAAAGTAAGTAAATTTTCAAAACATGAAAATGAAAAAATTCGAAATAATTTTAATAAAGATTTCTCTATAATAATTTAATATTTTAATTTAGTGAGATTGTTGCGCTTGATGCTTGCTGCATAGAGATTTTATGTTAGATTCCAATTTGGTTAGCTTCAGTCTCCCCGTTCTGTCATATTCAGACGATTTCTTTTTCACCAAGTAAATAATTTACAGCACTTATTTAAATAGTCCAGAGCAAAAGGGTTAAACTCCTGTCTCGTCCATTTTCGTATCCCCCCTCTTGACAATCAAATTGCCCCACGTTGGGAAACACGGCTCTAGATGCATTTAAACACAGAAATAAAACAACACTTCCAACTCTTATCAAAATATCCACATAAAGAATGTAAATAATAATAATAATAATAATAATGTAAATATTATATAAAGTTTAGCTTAAATGAATAAAAACTTTCATTTTACCCTAAAAAAATTTAATATACAAAGGAAACCGCTACAGATCTATTTGTAACGACTTCTTTCCATTAATATAATTAAAAAGAAATATTAAAAATAATGATTAAATTTCATAAATTATATAAGAAGTCAAATGATAAAAATTCAATATTTTTAACATTCTAAATAATACTAGTATTATACTATATATATGATATAATGTTTAAACAATTATCTAATAAATTATTTGATGATTATTTATGAGTATTTTTTATCTAATATTCTAAAAATTATAATTATTTCTTTTAATCTTAAAATTAATTATCTATATTTGATTATTTTCAGATGCCATAGTAGTTTATGCTCTCACATTTATAATACCTAATAGATAATAGACCTAATAGACTTGTTATGGTTTTTATACTAATATGTATCTCACAAAATGTTGTTAACTTTATTTGTTTAATTTTTTATCTTATCTTATTATGCTAGCTAAAATTGTATATATGTATTTATCTATATATATTGGTTCTCAAAAACCGCTCTAACGATTTTTTTCAAATTCACACTAGATATAGTATTTATAAAGAAAAATTAAGTTTTATTGATGATATCTCTTGAAACATACAGCTTCATTATTAATTTCTTAATTGAAAATTATATATGGAAAACGTCAAAATTTTTAATACTGCCTGCTAAGACAGTAAAAAAATGACAATTTTTTATCTAAATACATATAGTCCAGCGGTTGGACTGATGTTTTAACGAGTGGATTTCGTCGGTTCGAAACTCGCCGGGTGAATCGTTATTTAAAAATGAAAATAATGATTTTGTTATTTTTTTTTCTTTTTATCTATTGTTTACTTTTTAATAAATTACTATTCTATATTTATTTATTCATTGTTCTTTTATTAATTAAGTTTTAGATAGTTTTATAATTTTTAATATTTTTTCAATAAAATATTATTTAATATATTTATTAATATTATTTTATTTATTATTATTGAGTACCCGAAGTTCCATTCATTTTAATCAGATTGATGCAATGATGCAACAGTTAATAATTGTAATATTGTAATAAATTTCTATCTTGAAAATTGTTACATATTATTCAGGATATTTTAAAAACTATTTCTTTCTTTAATTAATATTCATTTTTTCTATAAGTCAGATATATTTCCAAATATTAAATAATTTTTGAAGTGAAAACTTCTTTAGCGGCGTTGAGCACTTTTGCGGGATGGGGAAAAAGTATAGAACTCGCGTGATCGTGACCAACACCATGAAGCTAGCACATTACGTCTGCTTTCAAATTTCTTATAACAGAGCGCGAAATTTGAATTGTCATTAGAACTGTTTTATAAATTATCTCTAACATATAAATATATATTTATTATGTAAAGTTCATTTCATATATACATATATAATCAAAATTATACGAAATGAACTTCACATAATAAATATATATTTTATGTTAGAGATAAGAATTATAAAACAGTTCGTATTGCAATATTTTAAACAAAGTTGTGTATTTATATATATATAAATATAAGTTACAAATTTGTTTAAAATATATGTTTAAAATAATATATAAGTTATATATATATACATGCATATGAAATTCATCTTTCTCGTGAAATAGCGCGAATTTCGTCTGTTTTAAAATTTCTTACGCAGAAGTTTTCACTTCTGTCGGCCAGTCACACGACTGCCAATTTTGCTTTTTTAATTCCGAAAAGCTGCAAAGCACGTTTTTTTGTCTTTAGTTTGTTTTATAACCACTTGGGGCGCTAAACAGTTTTTCAAAAAAACACTATAGAAAAAAAATATATGTACCTATATATTATATATTTATGTATTATTGAGGAGCACAAGTTCATTCATTTTAATCAGATTGATGCAAATGTGTAACATTTAATAATTGTAATAAATAATTAAAGAATTGTGTATCAATATTTTTTAAAGGGTAGAGCGAGAGCTCGGTGTCCCAGGTATTAATATTACCAGCCAAATCCAATAATAATGAATCATTTTTTTTAACTTAAGTACCGAGCCGAGGCTCGGGGTCCCGGTACTAGTGTTTAAATCTCTTATTTTTTAAGAAAAAGATAAAATTTAAATTTATATATCTGTTATTTGGTATACATTTAAAAAATTAATTTTTATACATTTATAGCATATTTTGTGTTAAGTTCAAATTATTATAAATACAATAAAAAAATAATTTGATTTCTCTATATGCATATTTATCGAGAGTTTATGTTAATGTTAAGAATGTGTTTTAAAATTCTCTGTTTTTATTTGGGAACGAAATTAATGATTTTATATTTTATTAATAAAAATTTAAATTTTGCTGATATTCAGTGGATTTATAAGTTCTATTTCCCTTAAAAACTGTTGTCTACTTTTATTGATCTAAATTTTAATTCAATTAGAAATAAGAATAAATTAAAATAAAATAAACAGATTAAATGAAATATTTCGTTTAAATAAAATATATTAAATATAAAGATATTCGGTAACTAACATATACTTATAATAAAATGGAGTTAAGATTAAATTTAAAGTAAAATCACAGTATTAAGCTAAAAAAGAATGTAATAGGTACTTTATGAAACATATTGAACTTAGTACTTGATGTCTAGAGACCTTGACCAGTTTGTTAATTATTTATTTACAAATCTAAAGAGATATGTAATACGTATAAATGACTTGTCACCTTCCCATTCAAAATGAATTCTTCTATAAACTATTTTTATATTTTTAATATTTTTTATTTTTTATTAATATATATATATAATAAATAACAATAACACTTAAAATGTTAATGAAAAAAAAAACAAGATTAAAATAAAATAATCATTGAAACAATTACGAATTAATATTCCAAATTATACTCAATTTATTATGATACTAACAAAAATGTTTACGGCGGGCCACGGGTTGGCCACCCCTGCACTGAAATTTCACTGGAAGATTTTCGAAGGGAAAAGTCACTCTATATTAGAAATAAGTTTATTATTGTATTTTTCCTTCTCCATTCTTTTTTTATTGTCTTTTTCTTTTAAAATTGTTTAATCTAATATTATAACATCAAATATAATATGAGAAAGATAATTCAGTGTAGAGTGCCTTGCTTGCTGTTTAGATTTAACTTTGCCTTTCATTTGTTTGTTTACTATTTCATTCAAATGGAAATACATACATACATATGTATATATACATACACAAACAATCGTGGATCTTCATTCAATGCCGGAACATTGTTTTTAAATCTTCAAAAAACTCTACAAGTGAAAAAATAATTATTATAAATGACATTTAACAAATATTTATATGTCCTTTTTACTTTCCCGCATACTTCGTATAAGGGAAGTATTGGAATCGTCACTTCGAGATTTCGATAGATCTTGACGTTTTAGACCTCCCTGAGTCGGAAAATACCATTTTTCGAATTATGTCTGTGTGTGTGTATGTATGGATGTATGGATTTATGCAATGTTTGTCAGTGAGCAAATTCACTCAGAAACTAATCAAGCTAGGACTTCGAAATTTGTTACATCGATATTATTCACAGTTTGTAGATTTCTATCAAAATTTCGTCAAAATCGGTTAACCGGAAGTGGTACTTTACCTACACTGGTTGCGTTTACCTTTCAAGTAAAGTACCAGTTTGCTTCGAGATATTTGCTTCCTATTTTGTATATAGATTTAAAAATATGAAAAAAATTCCGATACCAAATTTCATCATGATCTGACTACCGGAAGTGACAATTTACCTATACAAGTAGCGTTAGGTGTAAATTATAAATATATATAATAGTATTAAACCATTTTACTTTATAATTTAAATTAATTAGCTTGTTTATTTTTATTGTTGTTAATTATTTATGTTTTATATGCGGGAAAGTCTAGGGGAGGACACTCCCGATTTTTACCGACCGACGATAGTAAGGGAGGTATTGTTTAAATTTCTAGAGATGAAATTTAATTTTTTATTTCAAACAGATTAATTATAAATCATTACTTTTTAGCTATTTATAGTGAATTCTTCAATATAGTGTATTTTCTACTCTATAATTTGTTAACACTAATGGTTAAAGACAATCATTAAGGATGAATATGGTTGATCATTTATCTATTTTCAATATAATAGAATGTGTAGGAGGAAAATGAATAATCGTTACCAAATTTAATTTAAGAGCCAACCATCACTCTGCTATCTCTAAAGAGCTTAAGAAAGAGTAAGAATGGAAATGGGTTTTTGAATGACAGACTTGCATTGAGGAAACTTTGCCAGGAAACACCTCTTTTAGGATGCGACTCATTTAAACAAAAAAGAAAAAGAAATTTTAGAAATTAAAAATATAAGATTTTTTTATTAAGAGGTTTGTATGTGGTTTCATAAATAAGATAAGTAAAATGAATGCATCGACTTACTCAGAATCTTTAAAAATAATATTTGAAAATCATTTAATATTCATTTTTTGGAGAAAATAAATCAAATTGGTATTATTATACAATCTAAATAATTTTCACTTTCAATAAATATATTATTATTAATATTTTGTTACTCATTAATATGAAGTAGGCATAAAAAATCTCAAATCTTAAATTATAGTAAATTTAATTTACTTTTGGCTCTTATATGATGATATATATTCTGAAAAAAAAGTCATAATATTTTAAATATATATATAATTTCATTTTCATCATTTTTAAATTCTTTTATTTTTAAATCGAATATGTATAAGATTGCACGTATAGACTGCGATGTTAATTTTCTTTGATTTTATTAAAATTTAAAAATAAAAAAATCCCACATAACTCTATCTTTGTGTCTATACCGTTAACGGGTGGTCTGTGGTCTATACTATCTATAGGATTTTTATGTTAAATATGTACCTTACATTTCAGGTAAACATTGTAAAACATCAAGCCTAATCTTTATATAAATAGAAATGAACAGAATCTAACATGATACATTATATAAAATTATTTTTTATAAAATTAAAAAAAAAGATTGAATATTTTCAAAGATTAGATAAATCAAAGTTCCATATTTTTTATTATTTATATATATTATAAATTTATCTTCAAATAAAAAAAAAATTACAAATATTAAACAAAAATTTTAAGATAAGAGCGGTCATTATAAGATAGGTTTTTTCTATCATGACTTGTTTTCGCCAATGGCGGGAAGAAAACAGGAATGATGATTGATGGTGGGGAGGGGGCAATTATGTGTGGTGTCTTAAGGCTCTGGGATGAATTAATAGATTTATATAATGTATTAATGTGTATAGTTATAGTCTCGAATTGATTTTAATTTCTAAATCATAAAATTACTTTTCGAAGACAATAAATAGTGTTTTTTTTCAATTTCTTCCAGATGAATGTTTCCTGAAAAATAATATAATATATTCTGTATGGTATTTCAGAACTCAAAAGTTTCTTTCTAATTCTTTAAATTTTTCATACATAATATCTATCTTTTAAAAAATGTAATATTTTTTATTTTAAGTAACAGCAACTAATATCTCAATTATGGTTTCACCGATACTTATTCACAGTTATATTACGTTCGTTAATTTCCAAAAATCATATCAAATAGAGGTGGGTCACATTAAATTTATTCCCCTTCTTAAAGACAAGTAAAATCAAAAATTATTATAATAATTTATGATGTATACATTATAAAAAATCTGGAGTATCTCCACTCGACTATCTGAACTAATTTGAATTGAATTAAATAACATATATTAATTTAAATTAAATTAAATGAATTAAATTATAGATTAAAATTAATAAATAATATTTATTAAACCAACGCATGATTGGCTCTTTGTTCATGGCACCACGTCAACAATTTTTATATCACTTATATATCAGATATATATATTAAAAGAAAAAATCTGGAGTGTTTCCACTCGACTATCTCGCAAATTTGAATTGGATTTTATAACATAATATATTATATTTAAATTAAATTTTATAAATTATAAATTAAAATTAATAAATAATATTTATTAAACCAGCGCATGTTTGGCTCTTTGTTGATGGCACCACGTCACGTGTTGGCGCGTGAGATTTTCTGTGTTAAAAAATTAATTCTGGTACTTTCAGTGATTCAATCAAGCTGAAATTCTATATATAGCAGTTTTATACAATTATTAATCATGTGAAAAATTATCAAACATATATCTTTATTTTTGCGGTCACTTTAGAAGAAAAAAAAAATCAAAACGTTGTAGGTAATGACCCTCTTCCGGTTGAGCTACATTTCTCAAAAGTTGATAGAAAACTATGAATTTGGAATAATGCTTATGTACCAAATTTCATCATTCTAGCTCAAACCGTGGTTACATACATACACACACACACAGAGACATTTTTCTCGACCTTAGTGAAAATGATTCAGGAACCTTCAAAACGTATAAAAACATCAAAATCTCAACATCGAAAATTTTCGTGATCGCAATACTATCTCTGGCGAGATAAGTAGTAAATATAGAAATTATTTATCCAATATTTTCATAAACCAATTTTATATTGATATGTTCATTTTGAAAGAAGCTAGTTTTTTTTCTTTCTAGATGAGTTAATAATCTTATTATCAAAAGAATGACTAAACAGCCATCGGTCAGTAAGCACGAGCAACACAAGGAGCACGTGAGCACATGTGACATGACTCCACTGCCAAAATACACACGCCGCAGTCAGATGTATTCTTAAATTATATGAATGGGGATGAAGCCAAATTATTGAAAGTCACATGTCCAAATATACACGTACGAATTATTAATCAAACTATTACCTATATTTAATATATGTTATTTTATAAAAAAAATATTAGTTATTTTAAAAATATTTAAATTTAAATAGAATTAATCAAATTAATTCAAATATTTATTTAATTTATTCTTCTCGATAGACAATATTGATACTATAATTTACAATTAGAAAAAAATAAGAATTACATAAGATTAAGGCCAAATGCGTAACCAGGGTATAGTATATATAGATATAAATATGAGTATTAAAAATATACGTAGGGAAAACAGAAAAATGAAAAATATATCACCCGAAAAGAACGCAAGATCGGTATTCGCCATATGCACCATTTACCCTAATTTCGCCTCTGGTTTAGGCGATATTTTTGCATCAATCAACCTAAATGAAAGATGAAGCGATATGATGATTTACAAATAATACATCCTTTTCTTTAAATTATTTTTATCTAAATTTCTATTCATCAACTATTTTTCTCTCACTCTTTTTATTATACTAGTTAATTGTTCCAGGTTAATTAATTCCATCTTTGTATGACGCAATGGTAATATCATCTCATATATCTTTATTTAGTCATTTTAAATTAATAAAATATTTTTAAACATTCCATTTGTTTTTTAATATTTAATAAACAGTATGATGGAAAATTAAATTTTTGTGGTAAACCGTACGAAATAGGGAAGAAAACATTAATTCCACAGGAACCAAAATGGTCCCATTTTCAATAAACAATTTGAAAATCAGTTAAACAAAATAATTATAAAATGAATAAATTAAAATAATTTAATAGAATAATAAAAAGAATTATTACTATTAAAAAGAGGGATGCAATCTTCGGTTTCAACAAAGGTAGTGTTATGAAGAAATATAAATAAATATTTTTATATCATATATAGATATTATTATATCTAGACAGAGTCATTTTCATTTGGTCATGTTTAATTTTATTGCTCTTTGTCAAAAATTTTTTGGTAAGATCTTTGGTAAGATTTACCCAATTTTTTTTTGTATCATTGTATTATAGAATATTACCTAAATTATTATCTATTTTTGTTTTATTTTTGATGCGTATTTATATATATATATATGTATGGATGTCTCTCGCATCCTCGTCTCCAATCCATTCACAATAATATTGTAAACCAAACAGGTAGAATTGGAATAACCACAATAGTCACATTTTACAAAAAAAAAAATCTAAATAGAATGAAAATATTTTATAATTAATTAATTAATTTTTGCTAGTTATATACGTGACAGACTCGTATAAATTTAATAAATATTATTAATTATAAATAATAAAAAAAAAATTGTATGGCAAATATACATAACATTATTTATTAATTTATTATATTATTAAATAAATTATATTTTAACTTTAGTATTTCATTATTATAAATTCAAATAAATATTCACAACTTTGTCAATTAGAACAAAATCACAGATAGATCCTAAGTCTTTTTGCTTTAAGGTCATAAGGCAATGTCATCGTTTTGGAAGCAAAACATGTTGAGTTGTTAGTTGAGTCCTGTTAAATGTTAACCAGGCCTAAATTTACCACTAGCATGGTTGCTTTCGAAAGGTCGAACACAATGCTTAAAATTCTTTTCACTACTAATCAACCTTTTTGTATAAATAATAAGGCCAAATATATAAACAAAGAAAGAAATATTATAAATTGGGATTGATATATTATAATATAAATCCATGAAAAATTTAAAATTAAATTTATGAAAATAAAATTAAAAATAATCTTATTTTATTATTAAAATTATTATTATTTCATTATCTAATGTGGGATATTTGAAACAGGTTACATGTATTTTTTATAAGGTAAAATTAATTAGATAAAATTAATAAAGAAGGTAAAATATTTAAAATTCTTTAAAAATCAATTTTGGTAAGTTCTCGAAATAAAAAGTAAGGGCCTCTGTTCCAGAAAATCAAGGTAAAATAATAAATAAATAATATAAATATAAAATTTTTTTATAAAATAACGTTTTTCAATGGACTAAAAAGAATAAAATAATTTTTCTATAAGTCTGACAAAGTTTATGAATGAATTGCTTCATATTCAACGAAAAACGTTGGGCGCATTTAGTTTTATTTATTTATATGAAAAATCAAGTCAAATTTTTAAATAATAAAAATTTTATTATACACATAAACTGACAAATTTTTTTTATCATGCAATAAATTTGATAGATTAAGAGCTAAGAAATTAATCTTAAATTATTTTTAACTGTAATATACTTATATCAAAGTATGTAGCAAAATTTAAAATCATTTTTATTAAATTTACATATTATCAATCAAATCCAGAAATAGTGTTACTTGTTAATGAAGTGTTTTAGTGTGGAATGTATCTGAGTATATATATATATATATATATGAATTATAGCTCTATAAAGGAAGTTAATTGCATAGAAATTAAATGAAAACTAAAAGCGCCCAACGTTTTTAGTTGAATATGAAGCAATTCATCCATAAACTTTGTCAGGCTTATTTTTTATATTTATATTATTTTATTCTTTTTAGTACGATAAATTTATTTAAAATAACAAGAGAAATAGAAAAGATGAAGTTATACGAAAATGTACAAATTGAATAAAAAAAATATATTAATATTCTAAAATTGATTTTATGTACTTATGTTAAGTAAATGTTATTAGTGAATAATAATTATTATATTATATTTATAAATAAATAATTTTTATTAATATGAGATTTTATAAATGTATAAATGGACACCCAAAATCCAGGAATAATTATTGAACATCAAATGCACCCGGTTAGATGCACAGTATGATGTGGAATAACTTCAGAAAGGATTATTGGACCATATTTTGTCGAAAACGACGAACAAGTTGCGGTTAATGTGAATATCATTCAATATTGGGCAATGATTGAAATATTTTTAAGGCCAGAGTTAGAGAACAATCCAGAATGGTGGTTCCAACATGATGGTGAACACCTCACACTCCTCGTCCAACTATGGCTCTACTGCGTGAAATTTTTGGCGATCGAAAAATATCGTCTTTTTCTGATTTCAATTGACCACCGCGTGCGCCCGATTTTTTTCTTTGGGGCTACCTAAAAGGTAAGGTGAATGCCAATAAGCCAAGGACCATCCAACAGCTTAAGAAGTGACGGCACTGGGTCTAATAAGAAAAGTTATGGAAAATGCTCTGTTAAGACCACGTCAGGTCGAAGCAAACAATGGGCACCATTTGAAAGATATTATCTTCAAAACATAATGTGAACATATTTCCAAAATATAATCTAAATTTTTATAAATTCTAACTTTAAATAAAATCAGAAATAAAAAAGTTATCAATAAAATAAATCATAAGGTTACTTATGAGCCACACTATAGTTGTTACACCCTGTTTTACCCAGTAAAGTTAAGGGTGACAAAGACCACTGTGTAAATATTCTAGGGAAAACTACTGAAGCCGGCGACGACCAATCTCAGCTTGTTTTAAATATATTAATATATTAATATAGGAATTTTATTATTATTACGATAACAAATTTGTATATTTTAGCTTAGATTGATATGTTCTGTTTAATTTCTTGATATTTTATTTAGTGTGATGCGAAGAAAAAGGTTTGGCGGACACTATTTTAATACTGAGGGAAAAGGGAATTCGGAGATCTATCTAACCACTATAAGAAAAAAAGCAGATTTAAATAAAAATAAATAAATATATATGTATATATATATATATATATATACATATATATTTTATTTATATACATTTTCAATAAAATTATTTATATATATATTTTATTTTATAGAAATACATTTCAATATTTTTTTTATTTATTTTTTTTTTAATTTTTTTGATTGTTCATTAACTATTTTATTATTTTTTTTTTTTTATTTTTAATGTAGATTTCATTTTATTAAAATGGAAATTCATACACATTCTCAGAAATAATATTAATATAATATATATTTATAAATATATGTATATATTTTTTTTCCTGCTTTTCATATTTATAATAATAATAATCTATTATATTTTTGAGTTAATAATAAATTTATATTATATTTCCAATTAAAAAAAAATTATTTAAAAAATAATAATAATAAGTATCATTATAAATATTAAAATTATTTTTGAAACAAAAATTTGAGTATAAATTGGTTTTTAGGTATATATTAATTATCTATTAGAGGCTTTAAAAAAGTTACAAATCATGATTAATGTGATTTAAGCATTTAATTAGTGATTTGAAATCATAAATAATATAATATATATTTCAAGAGAATTTTGGATAGTAAATTTTGTGACGGTTTAGAAAATGTTTAGTTGTTTTTTTTTATAAAATTTAAGAAGAGTTCAAATTGAATGTACTTATTTTGTGTATGAATTAAAAATAGACTAAGAATTTGTAAAGAGTTGCCTTAAACATCATGCTTACATACATATATTAGTTTTATTATTAAGAATATGATATACGTATGACAAATATACATGTTGAAATCTCTATTTAATTCACATAGAAAATATTTTCATTTTTATTTATATTAAATAGAATATTATGTTTTAATTACATAATTTCAATAATTTCCTATAATTTAGGAAAAGTTCACATACATTTGTTCTTACTATTCATATCTAATAATTGTTCATTGTATAATATTTGATATTATTTATAAATTTAGACTTTTCTTTCAATTTATGCATTTTAGTTGTTTCTTGACTTTTCCAAAAAACTATTCTATTTATATTTGGTTATATTTTTTAAACACATTTATTCAATGACATCAAAAACATAAACATGAAAAACTACATTAAATTAATTGGTTTTTATATTTATTTTACCTAGTCGTAAGGGAGACAACCAATCATTTGCATACATTTAATAAATTAATATGTACATGCAAATATTTTGAAAATATTTGCTTCAGACTGCCAAATGAATCGGTTGGAACAATTAGGATAGCCACTTCAATATTACAAATTTATTAACTTATCACTATAGAATATCATACAAGTTTTAGTTAAGTTGCACTTTGAAAAATTGATCATTAAATAATATATTTAAAAAGCGAAATTTAAAAGATTTTATTTTTATTTATTATAATTTAGTTTTTTTTTATAATTATAGACTAACATAAAATATATGTATCTTAATAGTCTGTAAATCAGTGGTGAGCATCCCGTTTTATCAAAGATCCAGTCAAAAAATATTACTTAATAAATTATTAAATCTTAAATATTTAATGAACAATACAATGCCTCTTTCAAGTTCTCAAAAAATCGTTTTATTATTGTAGCTATTATTATTATTAATAATCAAGTGTGTCCCGGAAAAAATTTAGGATACCAATAAAATAATATTGTACTATTTTATTATGTTTGACGAGCCGCAAGCGGCCCACGGGTTACTCATCTTTCATAAAGAAAATCCTTCCGATTCAAAATTTTATAATTGTAAATTAAGTTCATTTTAAAATTGATCAGTTGCTTAAAAATTTTTAAATGATATTTGTGTTGTAGATTGTCTTTAGTCTTTTAAATTTCAAAAAGTTCGATGTGTATGGAAATTATTAAATAAAAATAATTGTTCAATTAATAGAAATTATTTATATTTAAAATTTGAATTAAATAAAGAATAAAAATAACTTTAAAATATCATAAATAGTGTTGTTTTTAATACTTTTAACTTATATGAGGTCAATTCACCGTATAACCGAACTTTCCTTCAGTTTTCCCCAAATTTCACGCACTTCTAGTACGAAACTGTTTCTCAAAACTTTGTGAATTGCCCTCGTATATTGTTAAATTAAAAATTATATATACACCCTCCATTCCAAAAGAAACCGAACTTTTAAAAAAAAAATAGTACCACTAATGCCATTTGTTGTAATATTTTACCCGTAGATGGCTTAGTCCCTCATTGACAACTGGTATAAATTTCATGACATTTGGATGCATACATCAAAAGTTATTGCGTTTCAAATGTCACTGTGTTTTGTAGATCGGTCGGAAAATGAGTTTCAAACAATTGAAGCAATTGATTTTTGTGTTAAACTTTTACTGAAACGCACCAAATGCTACAAAATGCATACTGTGATGATTGTCTATCTCGTACGCAAGTATACGAGTGGTTCGGACGATTCAAATCGGGTTGAGAGACGCTGGATGATGACGAAAGAACAGGCCGTCCCAGAACCGGATTATCGAAAGAAAATATCGAAAAAGTGAGGAATTCATCAAAAATAACAAAGAGAGTTTTACTTGGGCGTCATGAAGTTTACTGGCAAGAATTCGTCATATTCGGCCAAAATATCGAGAAATCGGCAGTTGGACTCTTTTGTACGATAATGCACCATCACATCGTTCGCGACTTGTAACTGAATTTTTGGTCAAAAATCACGTTATTTCTTTGCATCATTTACCCTATTCACCAGATCTGGCTCCGTGCGACTTCTATCTGTTCCCTAAACTGCATTTGGCTATGAAAGGAAAGTGGCACGCATCGATTGAAGCCATTGAGAAGGCGACGACCGACGTTCTAAAGACATTCCAATAAAGGACATGGAGAAGTCGTTTGACAACTTGTTGGAGGGTGCAAATTTGTGTATCGATGCAAAAGGGGAATACATTGATTAATAAAAATGATTTGTTCCAAAATGTACATTGGTTTTTTTTAAAAAGTTCGGTTTCTTTTGGAATGGAGGGTGTATATACCACTATTTAATTCATATTATTATTGATTTTATTATTGAAACCTGAGAATTTTTATATAAAATTTTTAAACAGTAGTGTGGTTTTTGATAATTATTTTTAAAATATAAACAATAAAATAATTATCATATTTAGGTAATACTAATAAATAACATATTTCATTAATAAACTAATAATAATATTTTAATAAATTAATATTTTAGGTTTTTCCTTCTTTACCTACATTACTGTTTTTTTAAAGAATGATTAATTTATTTAATATGGTTAGATTTCCAAGCTAGACCCATCATCATTTCTCTATTGTTATAATATTATAAATAAAAATTTCAAATGTATTATTTAGTATATACATATTAAATATTTAACCATTTATTAATTACAATATCATCAGAGAATTATTCCAAATAATTTTGTCTAGTAAAAGAAAAACAATCAAATCTTTGTTGTTCTTGTTCTGATATCTGATGTGCATACTCGTTAAAATTATCCATTTTATTGTTTTTAAAGTGATTCATCACTAAATACAACACACAAAAACAGGGTCTCAAGACATTTTGGTCGTGTCTCTCAGGTCTCTCTACCATCTTTTTTTTTAATATGCATGAACTTAACAAAAACGTTAGTAAAAAAAATACGTAATTTATAAAAAAAAGCCCAAGAATATATACCAAGAGGAAAAAGTAATCCATCAAAGTGGCATCAATCCCGGGGAACGAGGAGAGTTTGAGTTGACGGAAATATCCTTGATGAAGTTAACGACCTCAGAATAAATCTTTTACCGATCCCCTGCTCCTTGACCAGGTGCGAGTTCAACGAGTGATATGTTCGTCGAAAAGAATTTTTAAGAATTTGCATTAATTATTTGAATCTAGTTAAGAAAAACTCTTTGCCTTAAATTGAAATTTTATAAAATAAAACAAAAAAATTAAAACGAACAATTAAAGTAAATGATCAAATGAATTAAAATTTTTTTAAAAGGTTCTATTAATAAAAATCAATTATTCTAGTTTCATTAATATCATTTATTCTCACCACAATAAATCAAATAAAATAAATACAAACAAACCTTTAAAAGCTTCCACTTAATGTTTAGCTGATTATATACAAAATAGATAGTTTATTAATATATTATATTTACTAATACTTTTAAGATGCTAAGTTTATAAATTTAAATATTTTAAATCAAAAAATTAAAGAATGATTGCACAATATTACCGTTTATTTTAAAAATTTATTAAAATATCATAAGTTAAATGATCAGAAAGCTAAATTCTCCCTGTATAATATTTTTAAAGCGATAGCTTCGAAAAGCTTCAGATTATAAATTCATAATGATAATTTTAATTGATTTTTAGATTTTTTTTTTGATGAGAAATTAATAGGAACAAACTTTTAAAAATGAAAATTCATCGTAAGACTAACATATTTTGTAGAATTTTCAAAATAACTAAATTCTTTTTAATAGTTACAAATGTTCCTTTGTCCAAGTTTATAAAAAATAAATTAAATTAAAACTATACAATTATACTCTTTAAATTTTTTTTTCTTTAAGGCAAAGAATTTTAACAATTAAAAATTCATTATAATTTAACAAAATAGGCCAAATATTCGAAATATATATATTTTAATTACGATAACATATAATATAAATAATATTTTAAGTAAATAAAGTAGAATCCGTTTGAAACAGATACGATACATCCCTACATTATTAAATTAAATCATTTTTTTAAAAAAAATTGTAATTAATAATCATAAGATATTTCTACATCAATTTTCATAACAGTTGTAAAACATTCAAAAAAATAAATATATATCAATGATAAGAGTAAGATTTAAAATTGGTTGTAATGTTCTAATAGTATTTAGTATAAATTTGGCATAATAATAATTTATACTAAATTGAAAAGTTTTTAATTTTAGGATTTATAAATCATTTAAGCCCTAAAATAATTAATAAATAATTAATATTATATGAGTTCTTTTAAATCAAGTTTTTATATATAAAAATTAATATATTAACTAACAAGAAAAAACAAATTAAAATAATTTTTTTTAAGATAATACTAATTTTACATATATATTTTTACATTATTTATAGAATGAATTTTTTTTATTAAATATTTGAATTAAAGGGATTTAAATCGGATTCTAAATATGATACAACGAATAAAGAAAAAGAAATTTTATCGTTTTATATAATATTTTCTCATTCATTATCTTTTTCATCTAAATGTTGAAAATATACCCTTTCCCATATAAAAAATAAGTACAGAAATTCTTAGTATATATAGTTATTACAATAATTATATTATAATGTTTTATTATAATATATGTATATTATAATTTTATATATGATATTTATTTTAGATATCTCTCTTTTCTAATAAAAAGAGTTTCCTTAAATTATCCGCATTCATTAAAATATTTAAACATTCAACTATTTAACTCTATATTCAATCTTTTGGTTAATAAGCCAGTTTAATCTCTTTTTATAGGGAGACATTTCAAAATGAGATTTCGTGCTTTTAAAGCTCAATCTGAGGGGAGTCTAGTCAAATAAATATTAACTATTTTTCAAGTTAAATTTTCAGACTATAGTAGAGTTGGTTTATATAACAATCTTGTCAAATTGACAAATAACATTTTATCATTTAAAATCGTTTTCGTTAATCATTTCAAAAAATATAATCCATCTAATAAAATTTGAGTTAGTTTATTGAATTATCTTATTTTATTATCATTTTTTTATGAAACAGTTCGGTTTGAAAAATAGCAGAAATACCAAGTTGGATATAATGTGAACTTTTTCATTATAAGATTTCTTATATTTAAGCTAAAGCAAAACCATATCTATAAAAAAAAATAGAATACAAATCAAATTGGTGCTTTCTACTCAAGGTATTCTATTATTTTTTTTGTTTTTATTAATATTTTTATTTAATGAATAATTTTCAACTTTTTATTTTTGGTCATTTTACAGGTTTGGACGTAAAATAAATATATAATATATATTTTTTGTCCAGTTTGCATAAAAGCTCAGATCAAACGTTTCGTTGGAATTTAAAATAGTAATTAGTATACAAATTTTTTATCATCATAAGATGATGATTATATATTTACAATCAACCACTTCAATTTGATTATTTATTCAAGAATCATATTAAATGTATTGATTGATTTTTAAAAGTAAGAATATAGTCAATTTGCAAAATCTGAACTGCAAGTGGATTCTTTTAATTAATAAAAATTAATTAAATTAATCCGAAAAATTATTTGAAATAATATATTTAAATTAAGTTAGATTAGATAAATTTTTTAATATATCTGTTAAAAAGTGAAATTAATTTGTGTGATAGTTCTTTTTTTTTGTTAGTTATTTAAATATAGTCACCTTAAGGCGAAAATAATTTTAACATAATTAAAAATAATTTAGGAAAAGGATGGCTAAATTCATTTATCTTTTGTAAATTTTTGACAAATTAATAAATAAATTTAAAAGAAATTGACACGTGAATTTTAATAAAAAATATTTAATTTTCATTTAAAATAATTTATAAATGACAACAAAATAAGACTCAAATTAGTTTAATATAACTTTATATATATTTAGTAAAAAGATTTAAGCTAATCTTCGAGCTGCTTATTTACTTACAATAAATTTAAAATTTAATTTTAGAAAAGATATAATTTGATGTACCTTTAATTATTATTATTTAAAAAATGTATCTCTTTTTGGTTTAAGTTTATATAATGAAGTGATTGATTATAATATATTACCTATCATCAAAACTAAAAAAAAATTTAAATAACTTAATAACATATATATATGAGGTATAAATAATTCATAATTATAAACTTTAAAATAAATAATACAAAACGTGGAAACACAAAACAACTATTAGTAAATAAAAAACCCAAAAAAAATAGAAATTTTATAGAATAAGAAGTTAATTTTGTTTTTTTTAAATAACATTATAATATTGGAAGGTTGATTTATTTATTGTTTTCATTTTATTTCTTAAAAGGCCATAGCTGCTGCTGCGGCGGCTGCAGTTGCTGCTGCATTTTGCGCACTGCATTCCCCCACTGACATTCGATACATTGCAAGTTCACTAATTCCATGATAATGTACAAATGCAGCAGCTATTACTAACACATGAAAAATTTGATGACTCTGAAACTGTAATTAAAAATTTTATTAAAAATTGTTTTAAAACCACATTTTTAATTAAAAATTTACATAATAAATAATAATAATTAGTTTGTTGTATTCTGATGTGGAATTATATTATTAAGAGAATTTTTATTAAAAGACCACATTATTTGTATAAAATTATTTATTAAATTAAAATAATTGTACAACGTTTCAACTGCTTATTCTGCAGTCGTTTTCAAGTAACCAAAACTGAATCGGAGCAAGCGTACGGTTACTTGAAAACGACTGCAGAATAAGCAGTTGAAACGTTGTACAATTATTTTAATTTAATAAATAATTTTATACAAATAATGTGGTCTTTTAATAAAAATTCTCTTAATAATTATCAAAATAACCACAAAAGCTTTAATAAATACATTTATGGAATTATATTATTTTGAAATATTAAAATTTGTTCTTAAGAAAATATGTAATCTGATTTTTAAATCATAATAATTACTAATTAAGTAAAAAAATGACAATTTATATGATATATTTTAAATATAAATTAATAAAATCAAAAACATTAAACTTACCCAGATATCGCATTTACCAGGGAAGAATCTTTCAGGGACTCTTAAAGCATAAAACATTGCCCCAAGAATATACAAACATCCCATTAAAATAAGCCACCCTAAGGAAGCTTGCATTATAGGATTAAACCATCCTTCGCTGATTGCATAATGAATAGCTGGAATTACACCACTCAAACCAAATCCTGCAAATACACCTGCAAGAAAAAATTATCAAAATAAATTATTTTATCATATTTATGATAATAATTGACATATATTATATTTATTATTGATTTATATATAATTCAATAAAATTTAGTTATTTTATTTTTAAGTACCAGTTTTTTACTTTAAAAACATATTTCTTTTATTTATTTATTTTTTTTTGTTTGGAGAATATTTTTTTACAAGTATTGGATTAAAATTTTAAATAAAAAATGAAGATAAAGTTTTTAATGCATTCCTAACAAAATGATAATTAAATTTTATTATAATTACTATGTATATAGATGATGAAAGACAATAAGATTTCATAAATGGAAGAATATACCTGCTCGAAGTGATCTATATTTTGGCTCGCTAAATCTATCCCACAATGATACGACGATACTTGAAATGCCGAGGCATATCACAACCGATAAATAAATTAGTTTTGGCTGGAATTGGCAATAGAAACCATAATAAAGCCAAGGAACGAAGGATCCCATAATTAAAAGTGCAA
Source organism: Labia minor (assembly GCA_963082975.1). NCBI lineage: Eukaryota > Metazoa > Arthropoda > Insecta > Dermaptera > Spongiphoridae > Labia > Labia minor. The sequence continues at coordinate 9,077,701 of OY720346.1, read as the reverse complement.
TACCACAATAATCCAATCTGAAAATAGAAAATGTTATGAAAAAACAAAATATAAATGAATTTAAAAATATATAGGTATTTACAAAAAATGAATGATTATAATTTTTAATTAAATTGATATAATTATTTAATATTTCAATATATTTCGAAATTATTTAATCAAAATTTATTTTAAAATTTCACAATAATTTAAGCGCAGAAATAGAAAATTTTTTTTAGAATTTCCCTAAAAAAATTGTGAAATATTGAAATGAAAATAAAATTTTATTATTTACATATTCTCTTCAATTTAACTAAATTAAAATGTTTTTTTACAAATTGATATATTACATTTTTTAAGGTATTAAATTCTATTGTCACATTTATATTTTGCAATATTTATTAATTGGTCGAACTATTTTGAAATAGAGAGTATCAGTTTTTATTTGATGTTTTTTTGCAGAGACCTTTTAGATTGATTTGATCTCTATTATTGACTAGTTGATGATTTATAAACGAATTTAACCTAATCAGTTTCAATCCCATCTTATATTCGGTTAATGTTTAAAAACTTTATTTGACAAACACTTTTCTATATCTGGATGAAACTCTAATTTGTTAATCATAAATCATACAACTGCAGATTTATCTAGTAACTTATGAAGGACAAACAGTTAAACCAAACAAACTTTGAATAAACTAATTTAATGAATAAAATACTTTTAAAGAATTTAAAAGACATAAATAAATGTTCTCGAATAAGTTAATATATTTTTATTAAAATTATAATTATATAGATTGCAATTTTTAAGCGAAAGCATTAATGTTCATTAATAAATTAAAAAAAAACAAATGGATGGAAAACCAACCACCAGCACGCGATATTCACATAGAAGTAGTAAAATCGAATAAAAAGTCAAATCACGATATTAACTAATTCCAAGTTCCAAAGTATTCATTTTGTATTCCAATAGAGTAAAAAAGAAAAGGACTATTATCCAGTTCAATGAACTTGAGATATTGATGTAATAAAACTATCATTTATATTTTATAAATTCTTACTTGCTGAAAAGTTTCCCCACACATTCACTATGACAATGCACCGTATGGAAGGCAAATGACATGCCAAGACATACAATGGCGCCTACGAAGAAGGCAGTAAAGACAAGTTTTTCTTGAAGTTGAATCTCAACAGATGGTCGGGTTAGAAAATATGTTGCTACTCCAATGAATGCAATACACCCTGAAAAATATACAAATATATGATTTAATTAAAATAAATCTTATACATTATTTTTTATTAAATTTAAATAAAAAGAAAAATTAAGTATCACTTACAAAATAAATAATTTTATAATATTATGACAAGTAAAATAGTTTCAATTCGTTATTTTTTTATATAATAGTAAATAAATTTTTTAAAGAAAATAAGTCGTTAAGCAATTTAAAATATCAATAGGTAATAAATTTTTCATTACCTAAGAGATGTGTCCAAATATTTCCTGTCTCGGTATGAATACGGAAGATACTCTTAAAACATGCATAAAAGCTTGGTAAAGGTGGACGATGTCCTGCATGTAGATAATCATTATCTTGAAGCCATCGGGGAAGATTTCGAAAATGACAAACTTTCCATGAAGCTTCCCAAACTTTGCGCACAAATTCTTCCGCTTGTTCAGCAGCGTTGTGTGCTAAAGCACCAAGATCTATTTCATCTGATAGCACCCCTGCTTTAAGTACCTCAGTCATCTAGAAAAATAAATAATAATAATAATAATAATTAAACAATGATAATGAGCTTAAAAATTTATCAAAATTAATATTCTCTTTGGAAAAAAGTTATTTAGTAAATATATATACTATGTTGATCAATAAGTTAGCGGAACGGAATGATAATTTTTATTTCTAAAAATGACTTGTGTGGAATGTATCTTAGTATATATATATATATATATATATATATATATATATGAATTATAGCTCTATAAAGGAAGTTAATTGCATAGAAATCAAATGAAAACTAAAAGCACCCAAAGTTTTTAGTTGAATATGATGCAATTCATCCATAAACTTGGTCAGGCTTATTTTTTTATATCTATATTATTTTATTCTTTTTAGTGCAATTTGAACTTGATACATTTATTTAATATAACAAGAGAAATAGGAAAGAAGATGTTATACGAAAATTTGCAAATATGAATAAAACGAAAAGGAATTATTAATCTTTTATAACTGGTTTTATATATTTATGTTAAGTAATGTTATTATTGGATAATATAATTATTATATTATATTTATAAATAAATCATTAATTAAAATATGAGATTTTATAAATGTATATAGGATATTGTACTGTCTTCATAAAAATAGGTTTTCTCTTATTGCTTTATTTTATTTTCTCTCCGGGACATATATATAAGAAAAAAGAATCTTTCCACTATGTCATTTGATGGGAAAGCTATACCTACTTCATTGGCGCTAGACCTGATTAATAATAATTCATTATTAATATTAATATTTTTAATTACTTTCAAAATAAAAATCTATCCTATAGATTTATGCTTCAGAATGAGTTGAAAAAAAATTAATCGGAGCAATACAAAAGTAGTTAGTTAATTGCAAATAGAATAAAATAAATAAAAAAAATGATTCTAATTATATTAAGTAAATGTTATTAATGAAGTAATGTTTTTAAAATATATTTATTATAATTATTATATTAATTAAAAATTTGTCTTTTAATGCTATAAATTATTTTAAATTTCTTTCAAAATGAAAATCAACCCAATATTTATCCATCGGATGGCGTTAAATCAAATTATCGTTAATTACATTAAAATTAATTAATTATAATTCAATTATATTTCTTCTATACCTTCTAGTAAAATTTTCAAAAGACTATCACAATATTAAGTTGATGAAAAATCGATTTCAATTTGTCTTAAGAGCGAACAGACACACAGACAGACAGACGTGAAGTGAAGTTGATAAAAACGTTATTAAAAATAGAATTAAATTGTTATTATTTTATTTTTAAATTATATATTTTTTGAATAAATCTAATTTGGATTTACTTAGGTTTGGGTTTAATTTAAAAATTAATAATAACCTAAATACAAGGACGCATTCTATTTATGTATATTTCATTTATATATAGGTAGGTATATATATTGTCCTCTCATTGAAATGAATATCATACGGAAAAGTTTAAAATTATCAGAGATGAAATCTTGTGTTATACTGAATATAACATTTCAAAAGAACTTAACTTTTAAAATAAATTCTGAGAATGTACAATACATTAATATTATTATTAGAATAAGATTTCTACCTTAGCGTATACTTTTTCGGTTACTGTGTATAAAAGAAATAAGATTAAATTACTTGTTTTATTAAATATTTAAGAGAACAATGAATTGACCGGAAAAATGGACAAAGAAACCATTCCTGCATGTAAGAAGAGCTTATAATTATTAATTAATATTGCAAGATTTTCGGCCTAACATCATATAAATGTTAAAAAATATTTTAAAATAAATTTTTCTATAGAGGAAAATATAATCTGAACTATAATACTAATACTATTTTTGGAATATTTACTGATCCATTTGATTGTAAAAACACATCAAGATTTTCTCTTTAGATTTTTATTTTTATTCTTATTCCGAGATGTGTTTTATATTTTATATTTTTCAGTTTATTCCCTAAATAAACATTTCAATAAATGAGATTGGTGTTCTAAGGCAAAATAAATAAAAAGATTGCAATATCTTTACGCAAAACAACAGATAAGCTAAACTCGTATATTGATTTATACTTTTTAAACTTTAAATCATAATATAATTATTACACCATAGATGTATAATGTATCGAATTTCTATACATAAATAAAATTAATATAAAACATATTTAAGCGGTACATTAAAAAAATAATTTAAAATATACGAGAATTAAAAATCTATTTATTTAATGATAATAATAACGATAAAGGCTTTAAATTAAATTTTTTTAGTCAGGTGATAAATGATGAATAATAAAAAGCATTTGCATATTAATATAAATAAATTAATAACATGTTAAAAATGGACGAATTTCTAAATATTATAAAAGTTTTTAAATTCAATATATAAATGAATGAATCATTTTTCACCCGCGTTATGATCTTAATGGGTAATCTTAAACTATTATAAAAAACAAATCTAATTAAAGATTTTTTTACTATACTGATTAATTTATTCATAAATAAACAAAATTATTGGATTTTATTAGAAACATTTTATAATGAAAAAAAAAATTGCTTATTTGTATTTTTTTAATGTTTCTATTTGAGATTTAAAGGTCTTTTGAAACCAGTTATACTATTATTATAAAAAATATAGATTAAATGTATTGACATATTAATGAACAATAAGTTATAATAATTGGAACACTCCACTTCATTAGAGAATCTATAGATTTGCCTATAAAAATAAGCGAAGGTTGTGGCATCTGTTGGAATATATATACTACTACATGCTAAATAATCTTACAAGTTTAACCAAAACAGAATTTTGCATATACCCAATATTTAGTTCCCAAATGCCATAACGCAGAAAAAATTATTATGATAATAATAATATTAGAAAATAGTTTTTTGATTAGAATAAACAAAATTTTATTTTAGCAAAAAGAAAAAACTCTTAAAAAGTTAAAATAGAATTTTGGATTCATTCCATGATGAAGAGTTATATATAAAGTAAGTTATTTTAATCACACACAAACCACTAAAATGACAATTATCATTTCTTAAATGATTCAAAGATACTTCCTTAATATATTTTTTAAAACTCAATTTCATTTAAATTTGTTGATTTTAGGGGGGAGGAAAATGTTATTTCTAACTCTCTTTTTTATTCTTTCTTTAGAATTGATTAAAACAATTTAATAATAAGTGGATCATGATATATGTTAACATAATATATATGTTATATGTCCGCGTACATAAACATTTTCCCTTGTACGTGATCACACAATTGGAATAATATAATACACAAATAGAACAATCAAATTAGAATTCTATTTTCTCAAACTTGGGTTTCTTTGAATTGCATACCTGACCCCTTGTTAACAAAAGAAATTTTGAATAATATAAATATAAAAAATATTTATAAAATAACCCCTCTTCATTGGCGCTACAACTGATTAATAAGAATTCATCTCATTAATTTTATTGCTATAAAATATTTTTAATTACTTTCAAAATGAAAATGTATTCTGAAATCAATATTTATGCTTCAGAATCCGTTGAAAAAAAATAATCGAAGCAATACAAAAGGAGGTATTTACTAAAAGTAATTAATCCCTAATTATATTACAATTAATTATTTATAATTCAATTATATTTCTTCTTTACCTTCTAGGGATCAATTGAAATATCTATAAAAATTTTCAAAAGTATATCTCTATCTATCTCAATTTAAAAATGATAAAAAATCGATTTCAATTTCCCAAAAGAGCGAACAGGCAGAGACAGACGTTAAGTGAAGTTGAGAAAAACGTTATAAAAACGAAATGGAGACAGACAGTCAGTATTGGGTTAGTGTTAGAGTCAGTTAGACAAGATGAAGTTAGTATTGAGATAGGATTAAGTGAATGCAGCAGAAGTGATTCCTCAACACTCATTCCCCCCTTTCGGTCATTTAATGATTGTATTTAGTTTCACAAATAAATTATTTTCTTGAATCAAACATTGCCTTTTATTCTAATTATATAATTGCCACAGTCGGTAGTTATTTAATATTTAATATCCTAAATATATAATTATATATATATATATTTTTTTAATGTTCTATCTGTCATAATTTATACCCATATTTAATAGAAAAATAAATTTTTCCTTCAATTGAAACCCAAAAGAGTATCATTTTACTAAAGAATTACCATATATTAATATTTTAAATGAAGATTTTACATTAGTCTTAACATTCTATAATAGATAAATACTTTTACGAGTTAAAATTGCGATAAATATTTTTTTTATAATCTTTTCAATCTCAAAAACCCTCTTGTCTTACCTACGGGAATTTATGTGATTCAAAGAACACGAAAACATTAACATTTGGGATTGTACTAAAACTGAGATTATTGTTTAAAGAATTTGCGTGTCTGTCCGGGAAAATTAAGAATTGAATTGGTCGATTATTTTTTCATACATTCTCCTATTCTTATCTTATTTGTTCATAGTACAAAAATCATTAATCAATTTAAGTATATATTAAAAATAAATAGAAATTGGTTTTTAAAATAATAATTTATTTAAGGCTTCTTTTGTTCATCAAAAATAGTCTAGATTTTATAAGAACCAAATAAACTGTTTTTGAACTATAGCCATTTGCCTCTTTACCTATTGAATGACCCTCGTAATTAAATCTTTAAATTAATTTATTCTAAAAATTAACATTTGAAATAATTTCATATTATTAAATCATAACTATTAAATGTTTTAATTGAGAAAATATATTCTTTTAAGTAATATTTTAATTGAATATCAATTAAAATAATTACTTTTTAAAAAATCATATATCATCAATCGCATGTCCAGAATATTATAATATTAATATTTATCAACATAATTCCAGTATAATAACAGCTAATTAAAATTATATTTCTCATACAGATCATTCGTCACCTCGAAAAATTTATAAATTTAAAGATGTAAATTTCATAAAAATTCTGTGTAATTATCAGAGAAAAATAAATTTAAAAATAAATATATATGTACAATTTTTGCTAGTATGATAAGATTAGATTATCTAATATTGAAAGACTGGCCTTCCCCCAGTTTTCTAATCTAATGATTAGAATTATTCTAAACAAATAATTGCTAATTTAATCTGTTTTAATTTTTTATAGAAATATATGGTGAAAGAAAGAGATTTGAACCGCATTATTGGATAAGAAATCTGATAGCTGCAACCTCGCTAAAATATTAATTCTAATGTTGTTATACAAAACACACTTTTAATATAAACTTTTAAATTTAAGGCTTCTTGATTTAATCCTTTCAAAAACAAAGTTATTTCTCATTTGACACAATAGCGAAGTTTGCTTACTCTTTTAATCTAAATAGGAAAATTTTAATAAGAAACATAAATTAATTCCAAAAAAGTATATCTAAAATAAAATTGAAAATAATATCATATTATAAAGACATATTTTTTCTCATTATGATCAATATATTTATTTAAAAAAAATGATCGTGACCCCTTTCTTAAGGTCATTGACCCGAATTAGTTGAAGGGTCAGTCACCCTACGAAAACAACCATGGAATCAGCAAGACTATCTACCAAATGCCTCTAACTTAAAAATTCCAAATAGCACGAACTAAGGAAATGAGATATAATTTGCATAGTGAAATTAGATCTAAAAAAAACTATTTAGGTTGAAAACTATTTATTTCTAATTATATACTTTCTTTTTTAATTGCATATAATTTAATTTCTTTAAAAAAAAATTTAAAGTGAAGTATAATTATTATTTGCATTAATAAAAACAAATTATTAATAAAATAGTTTAATTTTTAAAATTTAATATTATTACAATAAAATAAATTTTAAATATATATATATTTAATTTACAATTAATTAGTCTAATATGTTTAAATGATCAAGTGGAATGTTGACATTGATAAATTAATCAAAAGGATAAATGTTTTGTCAGTGGTCTGCAGATTGTGTTATGGACGCAGTGCGGTGGCCGCCCTTCGAACCACCCCTATCTCAAATCCCCAACCACCTCTAAAAAACTATAAATAAATTATATAAGCTTCACTCTTTTATATTATCCTATTAATAGGCTCAATGTATTCACACGAGATTAAATATTAGTCGGAAGATCAAATATTAAATTATTTAAATAGACCTAAAAAAATATTCATTTTTTTTTTATTTTTCCGATATGAAATTTGTTAATTAAATAGAAAAGAAAAATTGATAATTTGAAATAATTTTGGTAAAAAATCTAAATTTGAGATACGATCTATTTATTATTTATAATAAATTTATCAAAGAAAAAAATAAAATTTAGTGAAAGTTTTCCTAATAAAATTGTTTTACAATTCATATATTGTATTTAAGGTTTGATTAACATCTGGGTCAATAAATATCATCATCTAATCATTATATGACCATTATTTATATTTCTAACTTTAATTTAAATAATTTTGTATTCTGTATATACGAGATGTGTTCGAAAAGTAAGATGACTTTGTATTTTTAAGAAAAAATATTTATTTATTTATCAATATTTATGTTGTCCCCTTCAAAGTAATGCCCCTCAGATACAATACACTTATGCCAACGGTTTAACCAATCCTCAAAGCACTTCTCATAAGCACTTTTCGGTATAGCCTTGAGCTCTTCCAACGATGCAGTCTTAATCTCCTCAATCGTTGCAAATCTCCGTCCTTTCATAGGTCTCTTTAGTTTTGGGAACAAGAAAAAGTCACATGGGGCCAAATCCGGTGAATATGGTGGCTGAGGCATGATTGTGATGATGTTTTTAGCAAAAAAATCTCTCACAAGAAAAGATGAGTGAGCAGGGGCATTATCGTGATGTAAAAGCCATGAATTGTTTTTCCACAATTCTGGACGTTTTCTTCGTATTGCTTCTCGCAAACGGCGCATAACTTCAAGATAATACTGTTTATTGACTGTACGACCATATGGTAAGAACTCCTGATGCACCACGCGATGGTAATCGAAGAAAACAGTGAGCAAAAGCGTCAAGAGCGAGGCTCGTCATTGGCATCTTCCCGGCCATCTTGGAAGAGTTTGTGTACCACTTGTAAACATTTTTTTTACTCAGAACAGTTTCACCATATGCCACTGTCAACATTTCAAGTGTTTCGGAGCACTTTATTTTATTTTATACACAAAATTTGATGCAAATCCTTTGATCCATATTTTTCGATAACAAAAAATCGCCGAGCACGTAAAACACTTATAACCTTTACGCCTCTCACAACCAAACAAAAAATGCTATACCCTTGAAACTTGGTACAGATGTTCGGGAAGAGTGTACCAACATAACAAAAACAAAAATATCGATAATCGAAAGTACGTTGCCCGCGAAATTTAAAAAGTCACCTTACTTTTCGAACACACCTCGTAATTTTTATACTATGAACTTAGAATATGATAGAATTACAAATACACCTCATCTATTAAATATACTTTTATTTATCATAGCTATTTTGACTCTAATTTCAATGGCGTTGATTCTATGCTATTGGATTCTCCATCTCAATATAAATATTTTAGATAAATCAAATGATACAACCATTATATCAATTATTTTTAAATATAAATTATGTTAATAAGTAATTAAGAAATGTATTTTTTAATCTAGTGAGTTGTACAATCATCTAGTTTTACTAATTCTTAATTTGAGGAGTTTTGAAAAGAAGTAATTCTTATAAAATTAATAATAAATGCATATTTCTGTTAATATACATAAAATTATGTATTTTAAGATAAAATCAAATCAAATTGTTTAGTAAAATAAAAATTAAATTCTCTTATTTTCCATAATATTTATTTTTCTAATCATTTTACGGCAAAAGATAAAATAAATTCTGATAATAAACAAAAAACCAATGATAGGAAAATCCTTGACATGTCATGGAAAGTTAGAGGTAGAATAAAATATATAAATTAAATAGTATTCTTTAGAAATGACCCTTAAATTTATTTGTCAATACCGGGGCAACTTTTCTAAGGTCAAACTATTTTTCGAAGATATGAAGAATTTCTATTAAAAGAGTAGGTAAATAAGATTTAATAGAAAAATTGTATATTTTTAATTTTTATTTATTTTCAATATGAGAAACTATTACATAAATAAATCAATAAATAATATTATGGAAATATATTTAATATATTAGTATATATTTTTATTATATATATTTTAATAGGAAAAAAGTAATTTTATTGCTTCAGAAGAAGTTCCTTAGGTATTAGTTAAAAAAGATTTTTATATTATATAATAATAAATAAAAATATTTTAATTAAACTAGATGCTAATATAAAACCAAATCTTTTTGTGCATTAGATTATTTAGGTATAAAATTGATTTTCCAAGGAAAGTCTCAAATATAAATTCGTTGGTTACGTTCCTTTAAACAAACACTAATTTTTAAAGTACTTAGTTTAATAAATTTAATAAATATTTTATTTTTAATAATATAGATCTATAATTTTAGAAACGATTAATGAAATATATCTATATATAAATTTTATATATATATATATAGATAAATGCTAAAAAGTAATTTATCAGAAAAAAATAATAACTTACTTCAAAAAAGTGGAATCTTACCTTAAAGTTACTAAATAGAACTATTAAAATGTTTTACAATTAATTTTAAAACAAAATAAAATAATTAGCAAGATACTATTAAATAATTAATTCTTAAATAGAAGAAATATTTCATTTGAATTCGTTTGAAAACTATTTATATTTCTACATTAGAATTTTTTTATTTTTTTTTTTTTTTTTGATTAAGAGTTTTAAATTTAAGAGAAAAAGTTATTTTAAGAAAAAAACATGAAAAATAAAAATTGGAAACATATGTATATATATAATACCAAATACAACTTATATTAGTTTTTCAATGGATTCTTATAATTTTTATATAAATAATGTCTAATATCAATGTTAAATTAAATATCATTAAACGGATATTTATTTAACTCTGCCGATTTTAATATTTCAGAAAAACAAATGTTTTGATCTTTAACAAAATTTATAGTTTATTTATTTTTTAATAGATTTCTTTGATAAAATGAAGAAAAGTAAAATAATTTAAACTAAATTGCCATTCAGCTTGCTTACCTCACAATCCAAAAGAAGTTCATCCTCTGGTGTACTAGGCAGAGGACATCCGACACCATCGTCTTCTTCGACAATACCGGAGGTGTCATCGTCATCCTCTACATCAGCAACAAGTAACACTGGTAATTCAGTGGAAGCTAACGAGACTCCATCTTCATCGTCAGTCTGTTTGTCTGTAGATGGAGTTAAGGATGGGATTCGTCGATGAATGGGATGTATTAGATTTGCTTTTGTTGGTCGATGTCGAAGGCCATCTTCTAATAGGGCCCCAGCCGAGGAGGGCTCAATACAATCTTCATAATCACTCATCTGAAAATAAATAAATTAAAACAAATTAATTTATTATTTATTTCAAAATTAATTCAATATATTTTAACTATTACGAGAGTATGAAGGTTTAAATAAACAAAAAAAAATGTGGAGTGTCTCCACTCGACTATCTCGCAAATTTGAATTGGATTAAATAACATATATTATATATAAATTAAAATTAATTAATTAAATTATAAATTAAAATTAATTAATAATATTAAATAAACCAGCGCATGATTGGCTTTGTTGATGGCAACACGTCACGTGTTTGTGCGTGAGATTTGCAGTGTTAAAAAATTAATTCTGGTACTTTCAGCGATTCAATCAAGCCGAAATTCTATATATAGCAGTTTTATAATAATTTTTAATCATGTGAAAAATTATCAAACATATATCTTTATTTTTACAGTCACTTTAGAAGAAAAAAAAATCAAAACGTTGTAGATAATGACCCTCTTCCGGTTGAGCTACATTTCTCAAAAGTTGATAGAAAACTATGAATTTTGTATAATGCCCATGTACCAAATTTCATTATTATAGCTCAAACCGTTTTTGCGTGATCTTGGTTACATACATACACACACACAGACATTTTTCTCACCCTTAGTGAAAATGATTAAGGAACCTTCAAAACGTATAAAAACATCAAAATCTCAACATCGAAAATTTTCGTGATCGCAATACTATCTCTGACGAGATAGTAAAAATTAAAAATTAATCAATAATTATATATATTATATATAATATCAAACACCTTTTAGATGAATGATTAATGCCTTGTCATTTGGAAAGTGAAAATCAATGAATATCAAGATCAAAATTCCTAAAATACCATATGTATATGTATATTTCAATAATACAACAGTGACACTTTGTTTTGTTCTAATAAAAGAACCATAAATATTTATTTCCTAAAAATATTATTACTGAAAAATTAGCATATTATTTACTTTCTGAAATCTATACATTTAATCACTATTAATTTAATGAATATTATTGATAATAATTTAATAATTAATGTTTACTATTTACAATATTTAATTGAATGAATTTTTAAATTATTTTCACTTTCATTTACGCGAGTTGTTACTTAGTGTTACTATGTGTTACTTTGTTGTTTTCCATTTAAAATAAATAAGTTAATAATTTATAGATAAACAAGAGATACAAGGCCAAGTGAGTTCAAATAAGTTGACCTGTGGCCAGGTCCGAAGTAATTTAATTTCCAACTACAGAAACAATTTCAAATAATTTGAATATATCTATTAATGTAATAAAAAACAGATATGAATATAACATAAATATTTTTAATTTTATTTTATTTATAATATATATGTAAGACCAGGCTGTGACGTCATGAATGGCTGGATGACGTTCATATAATTTTAAATTAAGAAAAAACTAATCGAGATGATTTTTCTCGAGGATAAAACCAATACAAAGTGCATGATTCGTGAGGATATGTAAAAAATCTCCTCATATGAAATTTGGTGTGAAAACAATACCTCCCTTACTATCGCTGGCCGGTAAAAATACCATAATATGTAAAATTAATATTTAACATAGATATTCCATTGTGTGTGGAAAATTTTGTTGGGTGAATACGAGGGTTAACTTTTAGGTTTTTACAATCGACAATAGATGGCGTTAATGAGTTGTGGCAATATTGTATTCGCGACAAATGTTATTGCGAAGCCTGTAGAAACGTAGTAATTAACAGATTAGGTTATTGATAGTGAATGTTTAGAAGAAAAATGGATGGTTGATGGATGATTTTTTATGATTTTAATAAAAAATGTCTTACAGCAATGCATAGAATCGCTTCGTGCAATGAATTTCGACAAGGTCGTCAAAAATCGGTTATCATTCCGAGAAACATCGATGCTGTGCGCAATTAAATTAAAGAAGATCAGCATGTGACATACAGACAAATAGAGACGTCTCTTAGCAGACTACAATACAGTTAATTTTGCATGAATATTTAGGTGTTAGAAAGATATCTTCCAGATTGACCGAAATTTGACCGTGTCATAAAATGTTGAAAAAATTCGACCGAGGGCGTTCAAAATCTGTTACAACATTGTTACACAAGACGAAACTTGGATATATTCGTATGAACCTCAAAGGAAACAACAATCTACTTTTTGGGTGTTTGATGATGAACCTAATCCCACTAAAGATGTTCGGTCAAGGAGCACTTCCAAGAAAATGATCGCTTGTTTCTTCGGTTGTACTAGACATGTCGCCACCATTCCTTTAGAAGATCGAAGTACTGTTAATGATAAATGGTATACAACAATTTGTTTGCTAACGGTCTTCGAAGAAATAAGGAAAAACAAAAAACGCCATATCATTCATTCCTCATCTGAAAAATGCCAGCTCCCAGAAAGCACGTCAAACAAATGAATATTTGAAGGAGAAAAATATCGAATTAATGTCTTTGTCCATATTCACCCGATTTATCCCCTAATGACTTTTTCTTGTTTCCCACTGTCAAACAAAAGATGCGTGGACAGTGATTTTCATCACCTCAAGAAGCTGTTGAAGACTTTCAAAACCATGTTTCTGCGATATCAGCTTCAGACTGGAGAAAATGTTTCCAGAATTGTTTTTTGAACGAATACAAAAATGTATAACCCTTAAAAGCGAATATTTTGAGAAACAATAAAGCACGTTTTTCCAACTTATTCGTTCCTGTTTCACTTTTTGTAAAAACTTTTTGGCAACCCTCGTATTTAAGTTCAGGTTATTAAATTAATGAATATAAAATATATCTTCTTCGTTGATAAAAATAAAGATTTGGTATGTGCCGTTTTTCATAAAATATTTTTAAATATATTATTTAAATATATTTTTAATATAATATAGCAAGAAATTTAATTATAGTTAAAATTATCCAGCTCTCATTTTCCTATAAAATTCACTTAAATTTAACATCAATAATTATATTATTATATAATATTATTATTATAACTTATTTTTTTTAATTTTAAACACAAGGTAATCTATACATTTATTGAAAATAGTGAAATATATTTAAATTTCATAAATGTAATATATAAATTCATTCAATGAATATAAAAGAGGTGATAAATTAATTTAAAGCCGGTTGCTCAATTATCGAATTTTGAAAATTGGAATAGAAATAGATTCGCAATTAATTAAGGATTAAAAACATGAATAGAAACAAATTCAATTATTAATGATAATTATTTGCCAGAATCCGAATGTAAAGCCTATTTTAACTTTCCATGTTAAATACAGCCGTGAAAATTTCTGGTCTTATTCAATAGTCCTTAACCTTCAACTTCTTATTAAAATAAATAAAACAAAGGAGTAAACACGAGGTTTTGATGGGCTCATAGTTTATCTCTATTTTCCTAAAAATTCCTATGTAGCAGCTATCTTATGTATTGAGATTCAAGAGAAGAATCGTTGTTATCAAAATGCCATGTCAGATTTGATTAATTAAAAAAGTTATTAATTAAATTCCATTCCATTCATGAGAAAGATCATTTAAAATGATTTATTTTCCAAATTGTGAACAAAGAATAGAAATGAATAAAAAAAATTAATCAATCAATATTTTTGTCATTTAATGAGAATATCTTAATAATAACTATGCTATTAAAAGAAATTATTTAACATAGATCAAAAGAAGTAATTTGTATCAAATAAGAAAATATAAAAAAGTAAAAAAAGTAAAAAAATAAATTTATTATTATTGATGAGTCCAAAGATTCAAAGTATTAACGAAAACATTTATATTTTCACTAAATTTTTTCATATTAATTATATTTTATTTCATTAGGTAGAAACAAAAAAAAAAATACATAAATCGAGTTAAAAAATCATATATTGTATTATTATTTACGTTATAATTACTTGAAACTAATTGTATCATAAAAATTTTAATAATATTTTAGAATCAAATTACGAAATATATTTATTAATCTCTCCCCAAAAAATAAATTGTTGAATACATTTGATCTAATAATATTAAATAAATAATATTATATTAATTAAAATATTTTTAGATTAAATTACAAATGATATTTGATTATTATAAATAAAAAGAAAAAAATATAACCTTCTTTCTTAATTAAAATATAGACAAGTACAGGTGTCAATATAATTTCAGAATTATTCTTGGGTCGAAACAGTCAATAAGCTATTGCTACTTTGAAAAATATAAAACTGAAGCCATCTAATTATAGCAACATATTTATTATATAATATAGGATCAAATATTTTATTAAGTAAATTTGAATATATTTTTCATCTTGAAATGAAAATCAAGTTATTTTAATTAATTTGTACCATTTTAGGAAACAAATTTTTCATGGGTCATTTTTAGAAAACCCATTTAACAATTGTAATAAATAATTAAAAAATTGTAAATTTTTTAAAGTTTATAATAATAAATTGTATAAATTTGTTAATGGGGCGAGCGATAGCTCGGTGTTCCAGGTTCTCAAATTTTAAAAAGCGTAAAGTAATTCATGTCATATTAAATATTTTATATTTTATATATTATATTTTATATTAAATAATATTTTATAATATTAAAAAAATATTTCAACTAATTTATTCATAATAAGAAATAATTTATTTTATTTACTTATTATTAAATAAATTTTTAAATAGTATTAAAAATGTTATCTATTACTTACAATTTGCAAGTTTCACTGTCGATGGGAAGTAGATGTCTAACTTAATTAGTTGGATGTTACACAAGTAGAATGTGTTCAGGATGTTCTCTAGGCGAAGACTGACCATTTCTTCAGATCAAGAGAAAAAATAAAATTTCGACTTTGGATAAGTTTAAGCAATTAAAAGAGCCGTTACCTCTTTGTCAATAGTTTCTTTGAAATATTTTGAATAGTCAACATAATAAACATGTTAGATATGATAGAAAATAGTAATTTTGTTTATTATTTTATTTAGAAACCGATAAATAGCCAAATACTAGCAAATACAAAAAAAAATCTTGGAAAAAATATTCTAAGGAAATGGTCAACATTTAATTTTATTTTCAAAACAAAATACTTATTTGTTTTTTCAAAGCAAGAAAAATTAAATTTATTTATTATTGACAATTTATCTACCCAAACATGATTGTATCTTTGTTATATTCAAAATTATATTTGTAGTATAAATAAATAAATACGATACGAAACCTCTTGTCTAGGTTACTGGTTAAGTTAATTTTAGAGGATGTTATTGAAAATCATAATGGGAATTTCTAGGACTAAAGGCCGATTATCTATCTATCTCCGTGGCTCTACGGAACTCGAAAGTTTTTGGCTGCAACAACCATACTTCTCCAAGTATCCCTATTCTGAGCCACAACCCTCCAGTCCCTATCCTATCCCATCTCTCTCACGTCCTTTCCCACATTATCCACCCACCGCGTCCTTGGTCTTCCAAGCGGAGGTTTCCCACTTGGTCTCCCTGACAATATATTTTTCGCCATTCTATCTTCTCCCATTCTAGCCACGTGTCCTGCCCACCGCAGCCTTCTCAATTTTTATAATTCTAACTATATCTGGAGATGCATAGAGGTCATGCAATTCCTCGTTATGCAATCTTCGCCATTCCCCGGTGACCTCATCTTTCTTTGGCCCATAAATACTTCGCAGAATCCTATTCTCAAATATTTTAAATCTACTCTCGTTACCTAAGGTCATAGACCATGCCTCACACCCATATAATACAAGCGGTAAAATAATTGTTTTATATATTTTAATTTTTATCCCCTTTGATAATAATTTCGACGCGATAAACCCCTTTATTGCATGATAACATGCGTTTCCCGATTGTAACCTCGCTTTAAACTCATCTCGAATATTATTTTCTTTCGTTATCACAGAACCTAAGAATTTAAATTTTTCTACATTTTCAAATTCTATATCTTGTATATTAAGATTTTGTGTGTTAATACTATTCCTCTCTGTTACTAAATACTTTGTCTTAGCATTATTAATTTCCAGTCCCACCTCTTTTTCTGCTTCGATTAATTTTTCTACGCTATCTTTAATTACACTTGCCGAATCTCCTATTATATTTAAGTCGTCTGCGTAACCTAATACTTGAATTTTTTTGTTTAATTCGATTCCGTTTGTTTTTTCCCCAATTTGTCTAATTACATATTCCAGAACTAAATTAAATAAAATTGGTGATAATGCGTCTCCTTGTTTTAACCCATTCCGAATTTCGAAAGGCCGATTAATGGCAACAATTAAGCAATCATTCAATAGACTGAAGAGATAATTAAAATTAAGATTATGAATTAAAGCAAAAAATTCTTGTTCTAATGTGGTTTAAATTTAATGTACAACCGACTCTAGTAGATGAAACAATCCAATGTTCATTAGTAAATTTATAAAATATTTTTTCGAATTTTTTCCGAAACACAAGAGGTCATCTAATTTTTGTCGAAAGTATTACTACACAATTTACAATCGCCATATTAATAAAAATATAAAATGCCTACTTAAAATAATTAAAATTTAAGTGTTTCTATTCAAATAATAAAGATCAACAAATCATATGTAATGAATTATTTGTAAATTACTAATAAATATTTTAAGTATTTAAAAATAAATAAACGAGGAAAAATTTTTAATATTCTAACAAATACAAAAAGAGAAAAATTGTTTTTTTAAGATTTTATTTTATTACCAAACCTTGAAAAGGCTGATAATTACTAAAATTTTGATATTAACCCGGTATATTAATTTGATTTAAATATTTTATATAATATATATATAAACCATTTTATTTTTATTTATATTTAAAATATAATTTTAACTTATATTGATTGATAGTTTGATTGAAAATAACGTCAATAATTTCAGAATAACCAAATAGAATTATTGAATTTTCTTAAAAATCCATTCTCTTAATTAATATTTATTTTATTCATTTGAAAATGAGACAAAAAGTATTATTTCAACAACTCATTAATAAACTTCAATTTGAAATTAATATTTATATTTAATAGATTAATTATATTTGTTATCAAAAATAAGTTTATTCGATAAAGAAAAATGAAAAATGATAATGATAATTAATTCGTAATCACAAATAAAAGTGTTAACTATAAAATTAAAAGGCTCGGCAGATTTAATATTATTCTTCTCATACAGAAATATTAATTCAATTATTTATAGTTATTAATTAAATCTTAACACGAGAAATTTTTTTATAACATATAGAAAGACTAGGGTATCTATGGGGAAAATGCCCTAGTGATTAAATTTCATTAATATTTGCAAGCATACTAAATAATATTCCAAATTCTAGTGTCTAGCAAAAATATTTAATATTAATTTTAATTTTTGTATAATTTAAAAACCTAAGAAAATAATAATATTGAGAGTAAATGTTTTAGTATTGCCGGTTGGGAGTATTTAGAGATAATTTAAATAATTAAAAACAATATAATGCTGCTTACGCGCATCACATTCCTTTTAATTATCATCTCAGTTGGCTTAAAAGGGATATTACTAATTCATTTTTATATAAAAATATATTTTAAAATTAAAATTATAAATAAATTAAAAATGTAGTTATTTACTTTTTGAGCAACTAATTTTACAAAAAAACATTTAATGCTAAATTATTAAAAAATAAGCTGGAGTGTCTCCACTCGACTATCTCGCAATTTGAATTGGATTAAATAACATAATATATTATATTTAAATTAAATTTAATTAATTATAAATTATAAATAATAAATATTAAACCAGCGCATGTTTGGTTTTTTATTGATAGCACCATGGCACGTGTTGGCGCGTGAGATTTGCAGTGTTAAAAAATTAATTCTGGTACTTTCAGCGATTCAATCAAGCTGAAATTCTATATATAGCAGTTTTATACAATTATTAATCATGTGAAAAATTATCAAACATATATCTTTATTTTTACGGTCACTTTAGAGGAAAAAAAATCAAAACGTTGTAGGTAATGACCCTCTTCCGGTTGAGCTACATTTCTCAAAAGTTGATAGAAAACTACGAATTTTGAATAATGCTCATGTACCAAATTTCATCATTCTAGCTCAAACCGTTTTTGCGTAATCTTGTCTACATACACACACACATACACACACACATACACACACACACACACACACACACACACACATACAGACATTTTTCTCAACCTTAGTGAAAATGATTCAGGAACCTTCAAAACGTATAAAAACATCAAAATCTCAACATCGAAAATTTTCGTGATCGCAATACTATCTCTGGCGAGATAGTAAAAAACAGTTGGAGCAGAAAATGACTAAACGAGATCAATTTATCAGCTAATGCAGCTAGCTGATCAGGTAATATTGGCAATCAAGTTAAACGTAACAATCAAGATTGAAGATGATTTGTGCTTGGACCAATTAAGGATCGAAGTCAAAGAGTCGATCGATGTCAATGTTTCTTCCCTGATTGGCAGAATTACCTAGGATTTGGGTTGGCATTTCATGAAGATCAAAATTTTGATTATTACTTCTGCACAAATATGATATTGGCTAGTTGTTGTTTGTCGAAACCGGATGTTTTACTCCAAAGAGATATTGAACTTCTTATTGAACGGTGGGAGGAAGTTGTAAATAACGATGGAGAATACATTATCGATTAATTAGTATTTAAAAAAAAAATTAAAATAAAAACGAAACGAATTTACAATTGATAGCCAGCCTGTAAGTTTTTTCCTTTTAAAATAAGCAATTTAACAATATCCAACATATTTGGTTGGAAAAACAATAAATATCAAAGAAATTGACAAAATATAACCTAATCTCAAATAAATCAATTACGTAGTTATGAAATTTAATAACAAAATATAAATATGTATATAATGTCGTTCAATGTCATGTATATACAACATATATAAATAAACATTATTAACATAAATAAATAAATTTAAAAAAGTTTGATTAAGAAAATGAGGTAACAAAAATTTTTCAATAACTAACAATTAACCTTGAAAGTAAATTAAAAGTAATTTATACAATAAAGTAAGTTGAAAATTACGAAACCAATTATCGAACTGTTTTCAAATTCAATATTTTTACATAATATATTGGGAGAAGATGACTTTATAATTAATTAATGACCTAATTATATACAAGTATAATTAAATAAAATAAATAAATAATATTTGGCACTTTTTAAAGTAGATATATTCTCAGTGATTATTTAAATTTAACAAATGCATTATATTTTTTGAATTAAACAATAAAATTGTTTTATAATTTAAATAGTCTCTATATTTACTCTATATTACTATAATTAGATAAAAATTAATATATATTTAAAAATATTTCTTTTAGTTTTACTTTCAGTATAATAAAATACCACTTTGAACATATATCATATATTTTTAAATCCATATATTAAAGAAATTAATTTTTAAAAAAATAAATAAATTTAATAATAGATCATTCACACTATTCATACAAAATGAGTATTTCAATAGATATTTTCGAAATACGAAAAAAAATGTTTACAAGTAAATAGAGTTTTGAAGCCTTTGGAATTAATATTTTAAATTATTATGATAACTTAAAATAATTTATAAATTTATTTCTCTATTTGATATTCCCATTTGTTTAAAGTCCAAACTTAAAACATTTAAGGAATATACAAAAGTTTATCTTTGACTAGTATTTTATTAATTGCTTATAGATAAGTATTTAAGAAATCCGGTTTCAAATTGTACTTTGATCCATTGTAAAAGAAATTGAGAATTTCATATTCCAATTTTCAAGGTCTTTTTTTCTCAATGAATTTCTGACTACACTTTTATAGTTAATATCGATTAGCTATTAACATTTAATATGAAGAGAATTTATATATTTTGATTTATTTTATTAACTAACCGTACTAAGGATGATCTTTAATATAAGATTCGACTATGAATTCTGCCCTTTGTCACTTCGAAGTTATCAAACGAGGGGGATTTCTAAATTTACAGTGAGGAATCGACTATCAAGCCCGTATTGTTGGTGAAAATTTGGTACCAATCAAGAAGTCCCGACAAGGGATTTACTTAAAATTTTTATGAAGAATATAATAAATGATTGTGGTCATAGGCATTATAGAATCAGATAATTGTGTGCGATTTACATCTGCACTATGATATGATAAATCATAATTTTATCATATTTCGCTTTCGTCATTTTCCTTCAGTTTAGGTCAAGAATAATCCAATTGATAACCATTTATGACATTTTTTGAATTTTTGAAAAGCAACTTTTCAGAAAATTTTTATAAACCTTATATATAATGGTAGTCATATTATAAAATAAGAATTGATAGTGATTGACCAAATTAAATGGAAATAGTTGAGATTGAATAACAACGAATTAAATGATACATCCAATATATTCATAAAATCGAAAAGGTTACGATGGGTAAGTCACATGGAAAGAATAGTAAGAAGTTTATTTACGTGGAAACCAATAGAATATATATATAACCAACCGATATATAGACAAATTAAAATAAATGTAAAGGTAGTTACGAGGAAGTTGAGAGAAGATAGGAATTGGATGGCGGTGACTCAGGATAGGGACGATTAGAGTTAAGTAGTTTTTAAGACCAAAAACTTTCGAGTTCAGTATAAATTAAGATAAGTTAATAGAAATTATTGTTTCGATGATATAACATTATCATAAATATGACACAAAGTATATGTATTTTATTAAATGATAAAATTTTTTGAAAAAATAATCTCTATTTCGATATATTTTTTTAATTTAAATATATATATATATATATATATATATTTATGAATACTTTTATACCTCCATGTGCTTAGAAATGAAAGAAATGAGAGCTCAGGGTATCTATATTGGTAATTTTGATGGAAAACATTAAAAATTTTGGTTAAACCTTAAAACATGAAGATCATTATTTTATTTTACTTAAAATAAAAATAAAATAAACATTATTTTAATTTATGTTATGTACCCCTTTATCTGAATAAAAATTTAAATTGTTAGAATTTGCTGTCATGTCATTATCTGTTTATATATATATATATATTCACTTGACATTTTAATAATAAATGTAAAGTTTAAAAATTATATAATGATTATTCTTGAACATAAGATTATTTATATCAATAAAAAAGGTATCTAGTTTTTATTTTTAAAATCATAATTTTTTTTAATTATGTATATTTGTTTACCTGCAAATAAAAATATAAAGTTTTTTATGTTTTAATAATGTTACATTGAAAATGTAATAATTTGTAAATATGAATTGATTTAAAAAAACTAAAGATAATAGTTATTGAAAGAAAAATAAAAACTGTAGTTTAATAAAAATTAGTAATATATAACTAATATTTTGTGAAATGTAATATAATAAATTTCTCTCATATTTTAATAAAGTTGTAAAAGTAAACTTAAAATGTATTCTTACCTTTGTGGATTTATTTTAGTTTTGAAGAAAGAAAGAAAATTTAAATTTGCTGAAGTTGATAGCCAATGATGGCACTTGAAAATGAACTGAGCCCATTCAAATTTCTGATAACAAAAAAAGAATTATATTTATAAAAAAATAAAGATTAAATAAATTATCTAAATGATAATATTAATATATTATTTTATCAGTTGACCTTTGACTTTTTCAAGTGTAAATTATAGTAAATTTTTTACTTAATTTATTTATAAATATATATAATACAAATTAGATTTATTTTTAATTTTTTTAAGAAACATTTCATCTTTGTTTTTTTAAACTTTTAACCAATTATTTTTTATGTTGAAAAATAATTTCAATAAATTTTACCTACATATTGGATAATTATTTGCTTTTAAAGTTTCATATTCTTTAACTCACAATTTTATTAAAATTTTGATTAGAAATGACTCCTAGGCTGGTAATAATATCACACGTAAGATATAAATGGGGTATTTACGCAATCAGACATTGATATATAACTCGGTCACTTTTTGTACTGGCCAATGTTCTGTCTTTTTAGTCAGCTTTTGCAATCAGACATAGTTGTGAGCAGCTGATTGAAAGCCACCTTGAAGATTCAACTACCATCTAATGGAAATATTGTGAACTTAATTATGTACTAACAGGTTACAAAAATGTAAAATGTTAATAAAATGTACGAATGATAGTGATGTGTAGTGATGGTCTGTAGTCTGTGGTATGAATCTTTTAATAATGTCACCGAAACATAAAATTAATTGAAGAATTTAAAATATGATATACTTACATATATATTAATATATATATTAAAAGATTTTTATCTAAAAATAAGAAAAAAAATAAATATTTGGTTTAAATTTTTTTATTGAGTCATTTCTAATAAAAATAATAAAATGACTTTAGTTAATTATAATTTTTTAAAAATATACCAATTCGAAGATTAAGAAACTAAATTAAAAAATTAAGAAACTAAATTAAAAAATAATAATAATAATAGTCGACTGTAAACTGTCACAAAAAGTTTTAATCGAAAATTCCATTTTTCAAATAACTTATCGGACGAATTTCATAATCATATTTTATCTATAGTAGCACAGACCGTCCGTATAGTAGTATCAGATTTGAATTTCTTTGCAAATTTTGATCTAATTGATAATTTAGGTATTACATCACTAATTTAGATTATATGTTTTCATATAAATTTAATATTATTTTCTATATTAAAACGATAGTTTAAATAGGAAATGTTTTATTAAATAAAAATGGACTTTTATTTAAAAGATTATTTATTTTTTATAAATAACCTTGAGGTAGTGTTTTTATCATCATTGTCATCATAAGGGAACAAAAACCATTTAAATAAATTTAATTTATATTTTTTACTTTTAATTATTATTCTTATTCAAAAAACCAATTCACTTTCATTTATTATAAATAAATTCATTAGTATTTCTTTGATAATTCAATAAATAAAAACATTCATAAATTAATATGTCGAGGAAAAAGATGTATAAAATAAATTATATTTATATTTCAATATTTTTTCAACACTATCTAAAATAAGCTGTGATTTCAGCCATTTTTATTCGTTATTTATTTTATTATATATAACAAATATAAATATATACATATATAATAAAGAAAAGGACTGGATATTGACGATAGTTTATTTTTGTTGAAATTAAATGTTAAATCAAAGCTCAACATAGTCGTTATTTTAATTAGATACGTATATATTAATAAAAATTTAAAAATCTACATACATATATTTTCTATTTAAAAAAAGAACTAGAAAAAAATAACAAATTTTAATATTATTAAGAGAATTTTTATTAAAAGACCACATTATTTGTATAAAATTATTTATTAAATTAAAATAATTGTACGTTTCAACTGCTTATTCTGCAGTCGTTTTCAAGTAACCGTACGCTTGCTCCGATTCAAGCGGACTGATGATAATTATAATATCTTATTGCATCTTTTTTTTGTCTTTTATGCACAAACAGACGAATACAAAAATGTAGATGAATTCAATTGGTAATAGAATTATTCTAACTAGTTTTTCTAACTTTTAGAAGTTTGTAACATAGAACCTTCAAACAACCATTAAAATGATTTCGTTACCAAAAGTTACTACCAGGGGGGGTCACTCATAAAGTTGAAACAGGGTTTTTGTTCTGGTGTCTCTGCCGCTAAGAGCGATGCAGAGGCCTGAATTGGCCTGATAGATCGCACTTCGTTTTAAAAATCAAACATGGGTGACCTGTGCTATAATACTTTCTATGTCTCCTTCGCTATGAAGACCACGATTTTTGTACAGTGAAGATGTAAAGATTACGACCTGGGGTATCCCAGAATGTACATCAAGATGGTATGTTTTGTGAAAAATGAAGTGGAACGTTAAGTGGAAAATTAAATACAATGTGTAACAAAACATAAAACAATATTTAAATAAGTTGACCTGTGGCCAGGTCCGAACCGACCGACGGTTTGAAATAAATTAATTTCCAGCTACAGAAACAATTTCAAATAATTTTAATGTATCTATTAATGTAATAAAAAACAGATATGGATATAACATAAATATTTTTAATTTTATTTTATTTATAATATATATGTAAGACCAGGCTGTGACGTCATGAATGGCTGGATGACGTCATATAATTTTAATTAAGAAAAAACTAATAAAGATGATTTTTCTCGAGTATAAAACCAATGCAAAGTGAATGATTCGTGATGATATGTAAAATATCTCATGTGAAATTTGGTGTGAAAACAATACCTCCCTTACTATCGTCGGTCGGTAAAAATGGATGTTTACTAGTGTTTACTCTTAACATTATTTGTAAATAGCATTTTATAATTTGAATTTTTGAAAAAAGCATGATTTATTAATTAATTAATTTTAATTCCCAATATTCCTTCGAAAAAAAAAAGAAAAAAAAAACAAGCCAGATTTTTTTATCAATTAGTTCGGTGTCTGTGCCGCATGATGGCGCTAAAGACTTTGTTTCAAATTAACATTGAGTGTCCTAGTCTTATAGATATGGGTACTGGTATCATTTAGTCCAGTGTTTCTCAACCTTTTTGGACCAAACGCCCCCTTTGTAAGACCCGCTTCTTAATTCGCCCCCCTATAAATTTTTATACATAAAAATTGCATGATAATCTTTAATATAATAGGTACACTAGGTGATACTTACAGCCATATTGAAAAATCGAGTTTCAGAACCTGATTGCAAAATCATCTGACCTTTTTTTAGAACCATATTGAAAAAAATTGAAAAAAAGAGGAAATGTTTAAAAAGCCTGTACGTAAAATCATCTTACCTTTTTTTAGAGTTGAAAATGATTTCCCCCCCAAAAATAACTTATCGCCCCCCAAAATCGTATAGTCAAATAATCGCCCCCTTTAAGATGTTGATCGCCCCCCAGGGGGCGATATCGCCCAGGTTGAGAATCACTGATTTAGTCCTTCCCTCAACGGATTGGAAAAAAAAATACCAGTGCCTACCTTAGATTATCCTGATTGATTTTTGATATGAAATATTTTTTGGAAATTTCGTGTTTACGAGAGAAAAATTAATATAATTTGCATATAAATTGGGGGTGGGAGGCCATGTTTTGACAGTTATAGTATGACTTATGATCACAAGAGGGCGAAACCTTCACCTTGTCCAGTAGATAGCGCAATTATATACAATTTGAATTTAAATATAAATTAACACAATTTTTTTTAATTAGTGATAATTGAAAAATTTCCCTAAACATTTATAAATATAAATATACATATGAAATATGTTTTTTTTATTTATTTTTAATATTAAAAAATATTTAATTTGAGATTAATTATATATAAAAAGATCAACTATCATTTCAACGCTTTTTCGGTTTTTTAAATTCGGTTTATTTTATTTTAGAAATAGTTAGATTCATACTAAAGTCATTTCAACGCTTTTGAATGGTGAAGGCCGCGCCATCTCTTGACCTAAAGTCAAGCTTGGTTGAAGGTATCGCCCTCTTGGGAACAATCATTTCTATCTCGGAACCATGGATGTAAATAATTACCTATAGATGGTCTGTGATAACTACTGAAGCTACCACAATCAGGTTATAAAGTACCACCACAGACCATTAACAAGACTTGACACGCCCGTGTTAACATTATAAACCTTTTTGGCGCCATCTAACAATGTCCAGAATAACTAATTGATAGATAAGCGGGTGGGGGGCTTGGATGGTTTTTTAAATTTATTTTTTTTTAGAATTGAAATGAAAAAAATAAAATTCATAAATTTATTAAATTTATTTATTAATTTATCTTATAATAATATTAAAATTAAAACTTCTCTAGAAAGAACATTTGTTTTACACTTTTCATAAGCACAACACAGAATCTGCAAAAATATCAAATATACATTTTATATGATATAATATAATATTAATTAAAATATATATATATATATATAAACATATTTTATATAATAATAAAAATATACTACTATACTAATTATACTTCTATATAAACAATATCAGCTGATGTCAGCTAATCAAAATGATGGTCAAATGAAATGACATGATCAACATCAAAAAAAATATATGTAATTTGTCGACAGAAGCGCCATCTTAGAATGTCCAGAGTAAAAACACATAAGGTTTCCGAAAGTCCTATTTGCGTGTCACCCCCCTGAGTACCACCATATCTTAGACCAAAATAGCACTCATTCATGAAATTCTCTGAAACTATCAAAGATATATCTTTATTTTTACGATCAATTTAGAGGAATAAAATATAAACGTGGTAGGTAATCCCTCTTCCGAAAGGGCTACAGTTCTTAAAATTATAATGATAGAAATAATAGAAAACTACGAATTTTGTGATCTGCGGTCTTTTTGTTGCAGTGCCATCTATTGGGTGCCTGAAGAGTCAACCGTTGTCGCCTGCAGCGCCACTTTGCGGCTGCGGGCATTCCAGGATTAAAAAAGGCATTAAACCTGAGTGACCTGAGTAGACCAAAGACTATAATGCACAGACTATATATTAGACTTACTAGGCCCATAAATTTCAGTTATCAGACATATTACAGTAAGATTAATGATAAAAAAAATTGTGTTAATTATTTTTCTTCTATTTATCAATTTTAATAATGTGCCCATTCAAAGAAGAATTTTAATTTTAATCGTTATAATTTATAATATAAAATTATATTTTTTCTATATAAATTAAGAACTAAATCATTTTTCATATATTTTTCTTAAATTTAAATTTTAATTTTAATAAAATAATTATGAAAATAAACTTTTACATGAAATTCTTGAACTAGTTATCAGAGATATTTTAATCCATTAGATTAAATTATTAATATGTTATGTAAGCTCTTTAATGAAAAGTAAATTAGAATTTAGAAATAATGTATTATTTTAATAAAAAAATACAGAAAAACTTCAAAAACTAATATTATCTTAATTTATTAAAATTTGTATTAATTTTCTAAAAAATAGTTTACTAGAGTAAGACCAGATTTTGTATTCACTCTCAAACCAGATGTTCATCTAGAAAAACAGAAATAATAATTGATTAATCATTGGTAATAATAATCAAATGTTTATAAAGCGATCAATTGAAATAAAATTAAAATGTAATCACTAAATAGAAGTGCTTAATTTATATACAATTTTCTTAAAATTTTCTGTTATATACTCACCTGCTTCCCCTCATAGATTTGGTTAAATGTATACATTGGTATAAATCGCTTCTAAAGAGGAATACGTATAGTTTCATTTCTTTATGATTATTTTATTTTTAGTTTTAATAAAGGCATATAGTGCATGACAAAGACTCCTTTTGTCCTCAGCTTTATTTTATAAGTATAATTCCTTAAATAATTGTTAAACTTAATAAATTTATAAAGTAAAGTATTTTATTAGATACAGAATTAAAGAAGATGTCATACTTTTTCATTTATTATTGTAATTATTGTTTAAAATTAAATCAATTTTGAAATTACCACTAAAATAGAATTTTCTACATTTCTATTGGCGCGCATTATAGCATCTTTTTTTAGTTCAATAACTAAAATTATTAAATACAAATAAAATATTCTGGAAATTTTAAAAAACCATTTCATTTTTAAAATAATAAATTCATATTAATTAAAATTTTATTTTAGTTATAAATCTAATTTTAAAGACATTATATGAAGAATATTTTATTCCAAGATTTGAAATAAATTGAACTGAACATTAAAAAAAATATATTTCTTACATTGGTATAAAAAATAGTTCTCTATGTTAATATAAATTTTGTTGTCCTTAGCGACATTTTATTTATTCTCTAAGTAATTATTATATAAATCAATTTATTTTATAATGATATTTTTCTAAATTTTAATATTTTTTTTAAATGTTGCAGTTGTAGTTGTAAATTGAAAAGGAATTCATCCGCTAACGGGCAGATTGCGATCTACATGTGCCGGTTGTTAGAAGGATATTCTCGCTGAATTACTTTTTTACATTTATTATAAAATTATCGTTGAAAATATTCATCCAAAATGAATACGGGCCAAACAGTACAACTTATTCAAATATTAGAAAAAACTGTTTCACCAGGTAAATATGTAATTTAATTTTTTTTTTAATTTAAAAATTATATTTCTCATTCCACATTTTTCTATCGATGATTCATTCAAAATCGTTAAAATCAAAAAAATATTCTATTCTATTCTAATTACATTTTGTTAAAAAATTTATTTATTTAAATATTTATTATAAAAAATATTTTTATTTTTCTTATATGAATAACTTAATTAATTATTAATATTAACCTACAATATGGAGTCCTCGAATTTGAAAATATTTTATTTTATTTAACTAACTTTTCTTTGCATTTCGTTCCTATCTCTCTTCTCTTATTAGAAAACACTTTTTTTAAATTTTACAATTTCTTTTTGAAATTTATTGTCAACTCTTTTTTTTAATTTAAATTATAAATTATAAATATCATTATATCTAATTTTATAAAAGATAAGTAAAATTGTTTAAATAAGAAATTTGAAGATTTTGTTTATCAAGATTTTAATTAATAAATTAAATCATTTTTTTATATTTATATAAATACTTATATAATTTAAAATTAGCATTTTTGAAATATGAGATATATATATAAAAAGGTATATTTATATTATGTTTACAATCAAATTTAATTAATAAAATATCATTACCTTTTATATTTCATATTTTTGACATTTTACATGAACTTGGAAAACTATGTCATATTTTGACTAGAGATTTATAAAAAAATTATTCATTTTTATATTTAGTTACATTACATAGAGAAATGAAATTTAAATACTATTTAATATTTTTAATATTTAAATGTTTAATATTATTAAAATTGTAAAATTAACTAGATGTTAGTAATATTCCCGCCTAAAATATGCCTATTATTACTATTATCACTCATTGATTTTTTTGTTTTAAATTATGATTTTTTTTAAAATAATAATAATATCTTTTTAACATAATCTTTTATCTTTTAGATAAAAATGAATTGGAAGCAGCACAAAAATTCCTTGAGGAGGCAGCCCAAACTAATTTGGTAAGGAATTATATTCAAGTAATTTATTTCTATTCTAATTTTTCTGATTGAAATATTTCAGAATAATTTTTAAATGTAAATCTAACGATTAAAATTTCTTCATTTAATCTTAATTTTTTTAATATAACTAGCTTTAAATATTTTTATCTGATGGATTGATGGAATGTGGTTGTTGCGGCAAGTGGACTTAAACCACAGAGATATAGATATTCATCTGCTTTCAATCAATTTATTTATATTTATAATTCAAACAAATATTAAACTGCTTCTACTCGAATATTATAAAATAATAAATAAATAAATAATAAATTTTTCTATGATTCATTATTTGATATAAAACAAAATTACATTTTAAATATATATATTACATTATATAATATTACATTTTATATATATATCCAACCCTTAAAACTAAACATCAATAGTGATGGTTGTCATTTCCCGATGTTACAAGAGGATACATTAAAACATGTATTTTAATAATATTGATAAACAATCATCTTATAATATATATATATATATATATATATTAAATATAAATCAATTTGGCATATTTATATTTTTTTCTGATTTCTTTCAGTCTGAATTTATTAAATTGTTATCCGATGTCTTACATCATGGAGGAAATAGTCCAGTCGCTCGAATGGCAGCCGGTCTTCAACTTAAAAATACCCTTACCTCTAAAGATCCAACCCTTAAAAATCAATATCAACAGAGATGGTTGGCATTTCCCGATGTTACAAGAGGATACATTAAATCAAATGTATTTTAATAATATTGATATATATATATTTTTTTTTTTACATAACCAAATTTTAATTATTAATTATATCATCTTATAATATTACAGATTTTAGCTTCTTTGGGAACAGAAAATACACGCCCGAGTTCAGCTGCCCAATGTGTAGCCTATGTAGCTGTAACTGAATTACCTGTTAAACAATGGCCAGAAATTATTAACACATTAGTAAATAACGTTGTGAGCGTTACTAGCACTGAACTTGTAAAGGAAGCTTCTCTAGAAGCAATAGGTTACATCTGTCAAGATATAGTATGTAAAAATTTATAGTATATTTTTTTTTTTCTAATTGATATTAGTTTTACAATTATTGATTTAAATATTTTAGGAGGATGAATCTTTATTAAGTCAATCAAATCAAATTCTAACTGCTATTATACATGGAATGAGACAAAGTCAATTAAGCAATCAAGTTCGATTTGCTGCAACAACAGCCTTGTATAATTCATTGGAATTTACCAAAGCCAATTTTGATAATGAGGTAAATAGAAATAATATTTTTAATGTATATTGAGATTATAAATTTATTTTAAATTAATTATATTATATTTTAGTCTGAAAGAAATTATATAATGGAAGTTGTATGTGAAGCAACACAATCCAGTGATACCACTGTCCGAGTAGCAGCACTTCAATGTTTAGTAAAAATTATGTCTTTATATTATCAATATATGGAACCTTACATGGGTCAAGCTTTATTCCCGGTAAAATTTATTTCCTTATGATGAATTAAATAAAAGATCTTTAATTTATTAATATTTGTAATTTCTATACACTTTATTTAGATAACGTTTGAAGCAATGAAATCGGATATTGACGATGTTTCATTACAAGGAATTGAGTTCTGGTCAAACGTAAGTGATGAAGAAGTAGAATTATCCATTGAAGAGACAGAGGCTACTGAATCAGGTCGTCCGCCACAAAGATCTTCTCGTTTTTATGCCAAAGGGGCTCTACAATATTTAGTTCCTGTTCTTACACAAAAACTTAGTAAACAGGTAGGAAATTTATCCCTTCTTAAATCTAATCTTTCGAATATGTTACTTTTCTTCTAATAGAAATATTTGTAAATTGGTTTTATTTTCTATTTCTATTGGAAATTTTAATCTTATTATCTATTCCTAAAATAATTGATCATCATTTCTACTAATAAAAGAAAAAAAAATGTTAAACAACCTTTTCCTAATTATTCTTATTAAAATATGATTAACTTGAAATATTTTATTTTTGAAAATTCTATTTTTAGATAATTTTTAAATAATCATATCTTGTTTCATAAATTGTTTATTTATTTTCTTTTTATCTCGGAAATCTTTTCTCCGTTATTTTTTATTTCAAGAAGTATTTGGAGATAATATTTATATTTTCTACTTAATTTTATCTAATTATTTGTAAATTTTCTTAAACATTTTAAAATATTAACTTTAATTTCTAATTTTAATTTAATAGGAGGAATTTGATGCTGATGATGAGTGGAATCCCAGTAAAGCTGCTGGTGTTTGTCTAATGTTGCTTGCTTCATGCTGTGGAGACGATATTGTGCATCATGTTTTACCCTTTATTAAAACTTATATAAAACACGAAGATTGGAGATATCGGGACGCTGCTTTAATGGCCTTTGGTATATTCGATATGATCCACTTTATTATATATATTTTTATTACATTAATGATTATTATCATATTATCATTTTAGCCTCTATCCTTGCTGGAATTGAACCAAATACCTTAAAGCCTCTAGTACAACAAGCTATGCCTACATTAATTGAACTTATGTACGATTCGTCAGTAGCTGTTCGAGATACTGCAGCATGGACATTCGGACGTATTTGTGATGTTATTCCTGAAGCTGCAATTAATGATACATATTTGAAACCCATGTTGGAATGCCTTGTAAATGGCCTAAAAGTAAGATTAAATAAAATATATTTACATATATATATATATATATGTATATATATTTCCAATATTAATAACTTTTATATTTTGAGTTAAATTAATTAATTAATTGGTTTTTAGTCTGAACCACGAGTAGCTTCAAACGTTTGTTGGGCATTTAGCGGACTTGCTGAAGCAAGTTATGATCAAGCAGACATTTCTGAAGATCAAAATCAACCAGAAACGTATTGTTTAAGTGAATATTTTGAATTTATTGTTGAACGTCTTTTAGAAACAACTGATAGAGCTGATGGGGCTCAAGCAAATCTTCGCAGTGCTGCATATGAGGCCCTAATGGAAATGGTGAAAAATTCCCCAAGAGATTGCTATCTTACAGTTCAAAAAACTACAATGGTTATTTTGGAAAGGTTACAACAAGTACTTCAAATGGAAACACATATTCAAAATCATAGTGACCGAACACAATATAATGATCTTCAAAGTTTACTCTGTGCAACCCTTCAAGTAAGAATTTATATAATTTTCATTCAAAAAAAATTTCATTCATAATTGACTAAACATCTAATTTTTTAAAAAAATTTTAAGAGTGTTTTGCGGAAAGTAACCAAAGAAGATGCTCCCCAAATATCTGATGCAATTATGTCAGCTCTACTTCAAATGTTCAATTCCAATTCATCTAAATCTGAAGGAGTTCAAGAAGATGCCTTAATGGCAGTGTCAACTTTGGTTGAAGTTTTGGGAGAAGGATTCCTTAAATATATGGATGCATTCAAACCATTCCTATGCCTTGGCCTCAAAAATCATACTGAATATCAGGTAATAATGATATGAATTTAATTATTTTCAAATCAGTCTTTAAAAAAATCAATCAATCATTTCATACTTAATATGTAAGTATATACATCTTTATTTATACTTTTATTTAAAATATTCTTTAGGTATGTGGTGCAGCCGTTGGTCTTACAGGCGATATTTGTCGTGCTTTGAAGTCTAAAGTTATTCCTTATTGTGATGACATAATGAGTTTACTTATAGAAAATCTTAGCATTAATACAGTACATCGCAGTGTAAAACCACAAATTCTCTCAGCTTTTGGTGACATTGCTTTAAGTATAGGACCTGCGTTTATAAAATATTTGGATATTGTTTTAGAAATGCTTTTTCAAGCTTCTCAGGTATATATATATATATGTTTTCTTTTGAATAAGACTGTTTAATTTTAAATTTGAACAGTTTAATTGTATTTAATTATAATTTTTCATATTTGTAATTGTGATATATAATGACATTTTCTTAAATTCAAGGCTCAAGTCGATAGAACTGATATGGACCTAATCGAATATCTAAATGATCTTCATGATGGTGTGCTTCAAGCTTATATAGGAATCGTTCAAGGTTTAAAAGGAGACGATGCAGAGCCTTCAGCCGATGTCAATCGTCTAGAAGGACAAGTGACTCACATAGTTCAATTTATTACTTTTGTAGCTCAAGATTCTGAACAATCTGACAACAATATTTCATCTTGTTCCGGTCTTGTTGGGTAAGCAGCATTTGTTAAATTTATTTTTCAAAACCATTAATAAAAAGTGACCTTTTATTATGTTTGCTTTTGTTATATACAATTTTTTTTAAATAACATATGTGATTTTATAATAAAATAATAATACTTTTAATGTAGCTTTATTCAATCTTACAGTATTCGTGGCCCAGTTTTGAATCATAATTTTCTTTGCCCCCCCCCCCCCCCCCCCGCTTACTTTAAAATGATTGAAACAATAATGTTTATTAAGCATTTTAGATTATGTTTTTAAATAATTTTTAACTAACTGCTAAAACAAGAGTTTTTCTATGTCTCTGCCTGCTTTTCTTTTAGTCAGTAAATCGATTTTTTAAACAATATTTTCTCTTGGATATTCTCGCTCCTTCATTGGAGGGTGCGCCCCATAGGTTGAGTATCGCTGCTCTTAATGCATTAAATCTATTCTTATTTAAGGAAGTTATTTTCATTTTATTTTTGATCACTAGACATTTAATTCAACATATATCGAATTAACTATGTTTTCTATACTTATTTTCTATAGTCAATTATATCTAAGTGAAAAAATAATACCTATTTTAACTTATTTTTATATTTCCTAATTTGCCATTTGTTTTCATCCCAGTGATTAAATTTATAAGCTTTAAAAATGTGAAGATATGATTTCCAAAATTGTGTAACTTCTTATTTATTACTAATTGTGCAAAATTCTTAACTTGGATATTAATTTGAATTCTAGCGATTTGTGTACTGCATTTGGACAGAAGATGCAACCCCTGCTGGATACAGAACCAATTCATCAATTGTTAATCAAGGCACGTCGATCCCGGGTCAACAAGACCAAATCTTTGGCCAACTGGGCGTGGAAGGAGTTGCGCAAGATTAAGCCCTCACCTACTAGCTGGTATGTTACTCCATAACCTTCCTATATATATATATACCATTTATTGAATTATATTTCTTAATAACCAATACTATATAGAACTTCCATTTTTAACTCTAATTACCTTTATATTTTTCATCCTTTAATTATTATATCTAGAACATGTGGTGCTTTGATAATTTTTGTTGTAAAAATTAGATGAAATTTCCTTTTATCCTATTTGCATTGCCTCTTATTTTTGATCTTGAATCGCTTTTTCATTTACGACCCTGCTTTGAATGATCTTTTTAGATAATATTGATCCTTTCAAGATTAATTTTAAATTTCGGATCAAAACGTCACACCTGCAATACTTTTTATATTTCGATTCGGGTTTTTTTAATAATTACCGTGTACTTCAGAAAAATAGATAACAATAAATTTATTTAATTATTACCTCATTTAAATAAATTAGAAAACGAAATTATTACCTTTTCACTTTTCCAGATCCAACTGTTTTTCTATAATTGCGGGTGAAGACGATCGAGCGAGAACCTTTCTCAATATTGCTATTCTTTCTTTTGGTTGTCTGCAAATTCCCCACTCCGCCTTGAAGGCTCTGCCAGGGTGATCCAGGAAGGAGCGATTGATAATAAATTCTTGAAAACATGAAATTTAAACCAATTCATTCAAGTGTGCGCACAGTGATGATGCCTTTATGTGATCGGGAAGCAACATTTGGTGTGAGTCAGAATGTGTGGACAAAATCCAAGTGTGTGATCGAGAAACATTAATTCTTTGTGAACGAAAGGGGGGACGCACTTGCTATTTGAACGTGTGTGTGAGCCGATTTTTTCTTCTCCAAGACGACTCAACTGGACGGACTCTACTCACTATTGGATGAAAAAAGCATATGTGTTGATATGAGAAGATGATAATGATTCTTGATGTGATGCTTCCGCGTGATGTGTTGACAAATATTTTTTGAATGAGTATTCATTATCAGAATTGCAAAAATTAAATGACTATTGACTGACTTTGGTATTCAACTAACATTAACATAATTAAAATGGTGTAAATGACTATATTATATAAAATATACATATAGTATATATACATATATATATATATATTTTAAAATATATATATTTGTATATATATTTACATATATATTTATAAAAAAATATCTCTGCAATGAGTTCGACATTTGTTGATTTATTTGCACAGGTAACGTTCAAGACTACATTAAATCGGGATAAAGTGTATTTTCCAGTATACTATTAAATATAATTAGATTTAAATTCAAACAAGTTGCATTGCAACTGACATATCTGAAACAACTGGTCAAATTTGTTATGACTAATGAGAAATCATTAACTTGGGTGAAGTGCTTTTCGGTTAATTTTTCTAAATTATGAATATACATATGAAAAAAGGCTCTTCACTCTTAAATATTAAAAAAAAAAACAAAGCAAAATTTTCAAATTTAATTCCAATATTAGAAGTGCCTTTGTTTGGAAAGTTCAAAATGATTAGGATCTACAGCTCCAATAAATAATTGAATAAGGAGCCACTTTCCAATAATAAATTAACCAAATCATTCCTATTTAACTCAAAAATTAACATCACTGAATTTTAATTTAAACATCGAGTTTTTTTTAAGTTAATAACTATCTAGTATTTATCAATTGTTAAATCTTTGCAAATTTTTCATGTAAAATCTGTTTATTTTACTTATTAATTTAA
This sequence comes from Labia minor, assembly GCA_963082975.1. NCBI lineage: Eukaryota > Metazoa > Arthropoda > Insecta > Dermaptera > Spongiphoridae > Labia > Labia minor. The sequence goes on along the minus strand of OY720346.1, from coordinate 9,040,643 downwards.
TATTTTTGAAATATTTATAATCATATATTGTACCGGTAGTCTTACAAAAGGGAAACAAGTATTTTTCGGTGATCTTTTTATCGACAGTTTCCGCTTTGGCATTCTTCCTGGTTTAACTATGTAAACCAAACTTGGGGAGATCGACTGTGATTTGAGGCGGCCCCTCTAGTTTTTGTCTATTGGTCCAAAAATATATTATTAAAAACGTCCTCTATTTTAATGCGAAATATTTTTTAAAACTCTAACAAATCTTCCATTAGTCGTGGAGTCTTGAGAAAAATAACTCCTATCTTTCGACTTGCTCGACCAGAAACCTAGATGGGGCCGTCTCAACTTATAATTACTGACTGATGTGTGATATTGCGTCCCTGTTATTGTGTGTCTGTGAGACTACTGATTTATAGTCATGTTGATCGAAGTCATTCTTCGATCGGCATGCATTAAAACGTTACTGCATTGCATCAATGAGCCCTCGAGCGATCTGTACTATTGTATGACTGAACTATTTACTAATGACTATTACAACTATTGAATGACAACTAAATGAATGAATGTTTGTATAAATGTTTAATGTGGCAAGTGTAGACGAAAAACCATTAACAAGTTTTCGTTTTTTATAATAGTGATATAAAAGCAATTTTTTGGAATGTTTTTACTCTTTGCATTGAATTTTATATATGATTTTAATTAGCATCAATGAACTTTTTAATGGTCTTTCGTAAAACAAATTGGAGTACAGCATACGAGTAAACGAGACTGGAAAGCATGATGTACTTGTGTCTGCTTGTATTATGAATGATTGCGGTGAATACGTTCTAGTATGAATTCTCTCATTCAAATATTACACAAGACAATTAAAAATAACGACCTATCAAATAAGAATGTTTGTTGGAATAATTGTATTAAAGTGTACATGTAATATCCTATTTTATAAATGAATTTTTCTTTTGAATCGCCTAAAAGAACGAACGAATCAAATCGAAAAATGACACAAATTTAAAAAAAAATTGTATGTATGTTTTTGAATGAACGATTTAAAATGTTGAGCGATCTAGTGAAAATTTTCATACTATTGAAACTGTGTGCCATGACAGTTCACGATTTTCTGTTTAGTACGCAAGCTTTTCTAGACTCTACCCTCTTGTGTTCTAATGCTCCTTAAATTGTATGAACATTTTTTATTTAAATTCACTCTATAGAAAGTGTTAAATCACATTTTCCAGATTCTTTGTTGTTTTTATTTATTCTATATTTTTTTTTGGCTTATAATATAGCCTCTTATTGAGAAAGATTTTTTGGGGGAAATGCTCAGTCATGTTTTTCTCTTTAGAATAAAATATCAAACTACTACACATTTAGTTATGTATCATATTAAAAAAAACAATAAAATTATCTTAGAGTTAAAGATTTGCCTGACTTTATTTTATTCCTTTTGTGTTCAAAATTTGAAACAGAAACTGAAAATATATAATTTTTGAAACTGAAAATATATAATTTTTTTTTTATTTTGTAGCTTGTTCCTAATACTTTTTTAGTGCTATGTTTTTTTATTGGTACCGGTAGCTTTGATAATTATTTTTCTATCTATTTGATATCGACCAGTACTATACGTCACAATCCGTCCTCTTAAGGTTTCCTTTCCAAGCTGAAGGGATTTTACTTTGCTTGACTCATTCTGGCATCAAATGGCTAAATCGGAGGCGCCTGCTGATACTAATAATTGCAATGTGAGTTTCATTGTTTTTTAATAAGAGCTAATTTTAATCATTATTCCCAGCTATTCCAAGTATACATTTGTAGATGAAACAAAAGTAATATTAATCTATGAATATCATAAGGTAAAATATTTCCAAAGTTGTATCTTTTTTATTTTAAGACATATTAAGTTATATGTTATCTGATTTTATTCTAGTTCAAGTTTCATATTTGTAATTAATGATTTTGAATAAATATTTATTAATTAATTTTTTTTTTTTGAAAGTTTGATTCCTATTTTCTCAAGGAAAGAAGCCATGCTCAAAACTCTGAAGCTTCCACGTTTGATCTCGACGAAGTTTTGCCGCATGTTGGTGAATTTGGACGATACCAACAGCTTCTCGTTTGGCTTGTTTGTTTACCTGCCTGCATTCCTTGTGGATTTTGCGCCTTCAATCAATTATTCATGGCAGATGTTCCTGATCATTGGTGTCTCATACCCGAACTTGTTAGTCCCGGTGTGAATCCCAGAGATAGGCGTCGTATTGCTATTCCAAAAATGGTTAGAAACTTGATAAATATCTCTTTTCTTCTAAATTAGATTGATTAATTCTATTAATTTTTTTTTTAATATATTTATATTTCTATTCTCACATTTTTCATTGTGAGATTAAATTAATCCTTTTTAGATTTAATTTCTCTATTTATTTATTCATTCTATTGGTTTCTAAGAAAAAAATTATTTAATTTATAATTGAAAAATTTGACACAAAAACATTGGAACATCTAAGGCTTCTTAAAAGTTAATGGGATCAAAATTAAATATTATATTTATGAAACTTATATAAGAAAAGATATTCTTATTTCAGCATAACGACAATAGATCTTATGAAAATTGCATTCGTTATGATGTCAATTGGACTGGCCTTCTGCAGGAACGAACTCTTGAAGAAATCAAACCTGATCCCTCTTGGCCGAAAGTTAACTGTGATAAAGGATGGGAATATAATACTTCCACAATATCATCTTCTATTGTAATAGATGTACGATTTATTTAACATTGTTTTATGAAATAAATGATTTATTAATTCTTTATCTCTTTCAGTTTAATCTTGTATGTTCACATGATATTTATCCAACAATTGGTCTAGCTGCACTTAATGCCGGTGGACCAATTGGAGTATATCTTTTTGGTGTTCTTAATGATAGGTAACGATATATTATTAATAAAATAAAAATATAATACATTTGAAAAACTAATTCATTATCTCAAACTTTCCCCCTTCAAAACTATCCTTTGTAATTTTATAATTATTATAATATGGTTTGTAATTATTTTGGAAGAATTCGTTTTACCTCAATATTTTGAAAAGCAGAATATAATCGAAAATTATATCACTTCATTAATCCCTCTTTATGAAATATATTTTATTATTAATAAATTAATTATTAAAGTTTTATAATTTTAATTAATTAATTTGTTTCAGAATTGGACGACGTTTGTCTTTTTTCACTTGTCTTACAACATTGCTTATTGGAAATTTTTTGACGGCATTTGCAATTGATTTTTGGTCTTGGTCTATATTCCGCTTTATTGTTGGTCTTACAATTCCAGCAATTTATCAAATTCCTTTTATTATTTGTAAATATTTAATTTTTTATATACATTTATATATGATTTATATTTTTAAATAGAGAGATATCTTTTATATAATTTTTACAGCTCTTGAACTTGTTGGACCTAATTATCGTTCGTTTATTACCGTAATGACATGTCTAAGCTATTCTTTTGGATTGATTTTATTAGCTGGAATAGCATTTCTTGTCAGAAATTGGATTTATTTATCCATTGTAACATCTACTCCTTTTCTTTTATATTATATTTACTGGTGGTAAATTAAAATCTTTACATTATATTAAAAATTGTTAATTCTTCTATTTACATATAAATATATATATTTATTTTTAATTTAGGTATTTACCAGAATCTCCTCGATGGCTACTTGCAAAAGGTCGATATGAGGAAGGAGCAAAGATTTTAGAAACTTTGGCTCGGGTTAATAAAAAAGATCTACCATCTTCTTTTAAGTTAAAATTAAAAGTAAGTGAGTTAATTAATGTATTTATAAATTATGTTACTTTTTTTATTTAGTTAGTTATCAATGAAAAAAGGTTTCAATATATTATATTAATGTGTAAATATTAAAGAGATATATAATTAATTTATCTTAATTTTCCCAAGCAAAGTATGATGCTACGAAGAACGAAAAGCGAAGAGGAGAAAATTAAGAAAGGTCCAGGAGTTAGCGCTCTCTTTACTACTCCAAATATGCGTTTGAAAACCATCTTATTAACACTTAATTGGTAAAAATTTACATAATTACAATGTCAATAATAAAACTTATGTTAAATTATTTATAGGTTTGCAAATGAAATGGTATATGTTGGCCTTAGTTATTATGGCCCTGCATTAGGGAGTGATCATTATTTGAGTTTTATGCTGGCTTCTCTTGTTGAAATTCCCAGTTATTTGACATGCTGGGTAGTCATGGATCGTTGGGGTCGCCGCTGGCCACTTTGCATTTCAATGATTTTAAGTGGAATTAGCTGCATTGCAACGGTTTTATTACCTGAAGGTAAAATTATATATAAAAAAAAGTTTAACTAAATAATTTATAAGGTCCATATCTAGTTCAAATAATATTTTTTTGAACATATCAATTTCTTAATTTTGAGATACAATTTGTTCTTCAAGAATATTTTAGGAATATTTTCTTAATATTTGATCTTAATTGTCTATTTACCTTACATATTTTTTTTAGAAATCCTTTGTTTGATCTTATATTGTTCTAAGGTCAAATCATATTCTTATCAAAAACTGTAAAACGATATTCTTAATAAGATTTATCCTTTAATAATAGAATTTTACTTAAAATTATATAATTTTATTAAACTAAGTCATTATATTATATATATATTTTTATTAAAATAAATTTTTAATAATTTTTATTGGAAAAAAATTAAATAATAAATATATATTGTAGATGCTGTTTCAACAACATTAATATTGTATTTATTTTCGAAATTTGCTATTTCTGCTTCTTTTCTTATTATCTATCCTTTTGCTGGAGAATTGTACCCAACTCAATTGCGGGGCATTGGAATTGGATTCTCAGCTTATGTCAGTGGACTTGGATTAATTGTTATACCATTTATTAACTATTTGGTAATAATTTTATATACAATTTTAATAACCACTAATTCATTCAACTATTTTTTTGTATAAAAAATCATATTATAAAAATTTCTTTCAGGGAGCAGATATATTAGTTCTTCCTTTAGTTATAATGGGAGCTATTTCAGTGATTGGTGGTTTCTGTGGATTACGTCTTCCTGAAACTTTGAATCATCGTTTACCACAAACCGTTGAAGAAGGGGAAGAGTTTGGAAAAGATTTTTCATACACAGATTGTCTAAAATGCATCCCAATTAAGTAATTTCTTTTATCTTTTATTATTACTGATATATTTTATTTTACCCATTAAATTATTTTCTTACTCAATAAAATCAAACGATTATTATCATAATAAATCAATTAAAAAGAAATCGATATTTTATTGGCATATTTATCATATTCTATATATTTTTTATGTTTATTTTAGGCCATCCTCATCTGTTACCGCTTCTTATGAAGATCTTGCAAATAATGAAAATGTTGAACTGTCAGAATTTAATCCAAAATCTTTTAATAATTTAGATGAACATTCTCATTTAAACACCCATTCATCAAGGGGACCAAGATTAGCTCGCCAAACAAGTATTATGGAAACTCCTATAGATTCATCTGGTGTAATGAAGATGACATATTGGTTTTAAAATATCTGAATCAATTCATAATAATAGCTTAGAATTCAAATTAAATTTCAATCTAACATTATATTTATAGAAATTAGTAATAATTTACATTGCAATTGGAGTAAAGTAAAATATATAATTTAAAATATTTAAACCACTTTTGTTACAAAATCAGTTATATAATTTTAAGTAGAATCTTTAATCTATTAAAAATTATATATATATATATATATAATTTATATTTTTATTATTAATGTTTGTAACAAGGATTTTTATATACATTTTATTTAAATATTTTTATTTAAAGACTAATAAATTTAATATAAAGAAATGTGTTTTATTTTATTTATTTATTCATGTTTAATATTTAAACAAAAATTAAATATCTCATATTTTTATTTAAAGAAAATTTAATGTATTTATTAAAGCTTTTGTGGTTATTTTGATAATTATTAAGAGAATTTTTTATTAAAAGACCACATTATTTGTATAAAATTATTTATTAAATTAAAATAATTGTACAACGTTTCAACTGCTTATTCTGCAGTCGTTTTCAAGTAACCGTACGCTTGCTCCGATTCAAGCGGACTGATGCATGTTGGGACACGTCACCTCTTATATAGGCAGTGATATTGGCTCCAATTTTTAATCTCAACATGAAGTCGGCAGCAATTTTCAAAGCAAGCGTTTACAATCAAGAAGTATGATAGTGCATTATCTATAAAAAAGATAGTAAATTATTTCTATAATCAAGATATATACATAAATACACATTAGATTAATTATATTTCATTCAATATGACAAACGACTGCAGAATAAGCAGTTGAAACGTACAATTATTTTAATTTAATAAATAATTTTATACAAATAATGTGGTCTTTTAATAAAAATTCTCTTAATAATTAGAAAATTTAATATTGCGTGTAATTCATTTACTTGAAACTTTTTAAATAAAATTATTTATTTTAAATTTATACAATAGTAGTGGTTTAAATAATAGGAGTAATTAATTATAGACATTTTTGAAATAAAATTTTGTATTAAATTATATTTAGATGAACATTAATATAGAAAAAAAGAGACAAAAAAAATGAATTACTTTTAATCAAATTATTAATATATTTATAGTATCTTGTTTTCCGAGCCGCCGCTTGGAATTTTTTAAAAAAAATATTCTTTGTGAACTTGGAATATTGTTTTAAAAATATTAGGGTTAGTCTATGAATAAAAAAATAATCGCTGGAGCGTTTATAATGAATCTTATTTGTACTATTCTTTCTCATAATCACTTCTATTTGTAAATAGAAAATATCAACCAATTTTTCTTTTTTCAAAAACCCTGAAATTATCTTTTTATAAGAATTTTTTAAGCCCTTTCACTGGTCATATTAAATGCATAGTATATATTGGTTCAGAGAATCTGTGTATTCATTGTTCAACATAAAAATATTAATATTATTTTTACATATAAAATTTTTTCTAATGATCCGAGCCTTCTGGCTGGATGCGAAGAGGGCTGAAGGCGCTTTCATATAAATATTTAACTGGAAGTGATATTTATTTGACACCTGTAATTAATTACTTTATTTATAAAAAAAACAATTACTCGTAAAATGATTTTCCTTTTAAATGAGATCTATATAGATCGATTCTTCACCTTTACGTTAATTTCATAAGAATCCTGTACCCAATTTTTAAGATCAGAAATAAAAAGATATAATATATAGATATATATAAGTTGCTAGATAGATATAGTAAACTCATAATTTTTAAAAAAATTTTTTCCAAATTTCATACAAGAATTAATCTCTTAACGAGTTTAACAAGCAGAACTTTGTATTTTATTAATAGGAATGAGAACGGCCCGCCAAGCATAATAGTACAATATCATTTTATATCCTAAACCCTAAATTTTTTGCAGGCTACTTGATTATTTTAAGTTAAATATATATTATAATAATCGCTACAATAATGAAACAATTTTTGAACCCTTATGTGTATTGTTTATTAAATATTTCAGATATAATATTTGCATTTCCACCATTATTGAAGTATTATTTTTGTGGAATATGACACCTATTTCTCCACATAGTTTATATTTTTTAAAAATGTTTTTGAAAGGTCATAGGTATTCCGAGAATTGAAATAAATTATAAATCATTCATTGTTTTCATAGATGCCTTCAAAAATATCCTAGAAATTCGTATAAGTAGTTCATTATTAATTACATTCTTAACGCATCAATGACCAAAATCTTTTTTAAATACCCGCCTTTTACTATTTCTTAAACAGTAGAAAACAAACTTTTTTAGGGACTTTTTATCTGTTTTTAACACAACAAGAAATGACATTTTAAACAGACCATCCGTAGCAATAGGTTATAATTTTTTTTTTATTTTCATGGTAAATTGCATAATGAGATAATAATATTTTTAAATGATTTATCTTACCTTTTAACTTCCTATTTCTTCCTTTATTTATTATTTATAAGTAACTTTACTTAAAACCAAAGACAATGAATCTATTACCGAAAACATTTTCAGAATTTTCTGATAAAGAATATTGGGAACAATTTTTCAAAAAACGTGGTTCGAAGGCCTTTGAATGGTAATAGATTTTTACTGGAATTGTAATTTATATTAGTCTTGGTATATATATAAATTGATAAATTATATTTTAGGTATGGAGAATATCCAGAATTATGTAATATATTTCATAAATATGTGAAAACTAAGGATGAAATTCTTATAATTGGTTGTGGTAATTCAAGTTTAAGTTGCGATCTTTATGATGTGGGACTCAAGTAAGAATTAAATTAATTAGATAAATAATCTAAAAATTCACTAGAATTATTTAATCAATTACAAAATAAATGAAAAACATTGGTGTGAAACATTTATTAATAAGATTTTTTACAGGCATATTACAAATATTGACATTAGTCATGTTGCAATTAAACAAATGCAAAAAATTAATAATAAAGAAAGGCCAGGGATGATTTATCTACAAATGGATGCTTTAGATACAACTTTCAATGATAATCAATTCACAGTTGTTATTGATAAAGGAACGTTGGATGCCCTCATGCCTGACGACAGCCCTGAAGCTTCTCAAAGAATTGATAAACTTTTCAATGTAAATTTTTCTTTGAACATTCATGTCATTTATTAATTTTATTTATAATTTAATTCAGATTTCTATTTTATCCAGTCTATATCATATTTATTTATTATTTCCAAATATTTTCTCTTAAAAACTATTATTAATATCCTAATTTAAGACCATGTTGAAGATTTTAAAGATAAATTAAATATAACAAAAATAAATACTAATAAATAATTTTAAAATTTAAGATTAACCATAAATATTCAGGCATTCAAAATAATAATAATAAATAAAATTAACTATTTTTTATCCTAAAATAAAAAGCATTTAATTTCCTTAACTTAAAAACAAAAATTTCTTAATTGACTTATATCGGAGATAAAATTAGTTTTTCTTTATTATTATTCTTTTTATATTTATTTTAGTTTATTTTTTTAAACTATTTTCCTCATTTTTAGGAAATAAATAGAGTTTTACGAATGGGTGGTCGATATATTTGTATTTCTTTACTTCAAAATCATATACTTCAAAAACTTCTTGATTATTTTCCAAAAGAAGGCTGGATGTTTAGAATTTGTAGATGTTTTGATGCGGAACAGAGCCGGTTTACGGAATCAAATATTCCTAATTTTCCAGTCTTTGCTATAATTTGTTTTAAATGTAAAAAAATGCCCGACGCCCCACTGGTAAGTTTTTTTTGTTTTATTACTCGAGAAGAGATTCATTAAGATAATAATTATAATTTATCAGGACTCTGTGGGAAAATATCTATTACCCATTTCTCAAAAATATTTCAAATTTTTATTTTTATTAACTATAAAATAAAATTAATATTCAAATGAATTCTTTTATGGGGTATTTTCACTTTTGTTTCTCAATAAAAAATTTAAAAGAATATTCAATCAATTTTTAATTTAAATCGAGGGTGGGCAACCCGCAGGCCGCATGAGACTTGCCGAACAGATTTTTGCGGCCCACCAAGCATAATAATACAATATTATTTTATTATTTTTTTACAGGTACTTGAATTATCACTAACAAATGATAATAAAATTCATAGAGTAGCATCACCAAAAGCAGTTTTAGATTGTATACATAATATTCATCAATCTGTAATGGTTTGTTCGGGTCTAAGCCGTACCAATATCTCAGATGGAGGTGAAATGTTTCTTGAACTTGTTGATCCGCTAAGTGATTCTCCTAGATATAGTATACATCTCTTAGATCAACCTTATTCTAAAAAGAATGGTCGCAGATATGCTGTATTTATTGTACCACAAGGACGTGAAACGGAATGGCTTTTTTCTACCTCAGAAGGTCGGGACGCTCTATTGAAATCTAGTGGTTTTGATCGACTTGCCGTTGTTACCCTTCATCGAGGTCAAGAATATATTGATCTCAAATCTGTCGAAAGAGAACTGGATGAATTTATCAAACAACTTGCACCACCCGGCTTAGTGGAAAAGGTATATTAATTTTTAAGCTAAATAAATATATGTATTTTTATTTTAAATGTAAATATTTATTAACCTAATATTTGTATGAAATCATCATGTCTTATTTTATTATCATTAAACTAAAAAAATAAATATTAATTTGATTCATATACTAATTTTACTATTTAGATACCCTATCTATCAACTGGTCCACATGACGTTGGATCTCGGGAAATATGTTATCGAGGAAACAGTGAACATTCCGGTGAATTTATTGTAGAAGAAATTGAAAGTGATGGTGGTCTTTATAGACGTCTAATATTTCTAAATAATCAAAATGTTGTCCAGAGTGAGGCTCGATTAAAATTGCGTAAGTATTTATTCTTTAATTCACAATCTACAGAAACTTTTATTTAATTAATTTTAAAAATATGGCATTCTATAATTATAAATAAAATATGAATATATATATATTCTATTTTATTGCATAAAGACCTTATTTTTCTAAATCTTATTGATTATTTTATTCAATTTATTTAATTTATAATGACTATTTTTATTTTTTAGTCAAGTCTAGAAAAGGAAAACCTAAAAAAGTCATTGATACCTCATACATTGCTTGTGACCATCATCTTTATATGATGTTGGGTATAGCTTTATTACCTCTGGACCAACCTTGTCATGTAGCAATTATAGGTTTAGGAGGTGGAGGTCTTTGCACATTTATGAATCATTGTTTCCAAAAGGTAAATTTTATAATTCTCATTAACTTAATTTTAAATATATATTTTTATATTTATATATAAATAAATATTATATAACAATAAATCATCATTTATATATTTTTATTATCTTGCCTTTCACTGAATTTATAATATTGACTAAAGCAAATAACTCTTTTTATGATTATTCTGCAAGAGTAACATAATTCTTTCTTCTTTAATATATACATATACATAATAGATTTAATCTAGGAAAAAACATCTTATTCTAATATTTTTTTTTTTGAAATTTATAGACTCGAATCACTGCTGTCGATATTGATCCAGTTATGCTTGAAATTGCGACGGAATATTTCAATCTTGTTCAAAATGATCGTCTTTTTGTTTATATACGAGATGGTATTCAATTTATTAGACAATCTGTCGAAAAAAATAGTAAATTTGATGTTGTAATGTTTGATGTGGATAATAAAATAGTTAGTACCGGTTTAAGTTGTCCTCCAGCTCAATTTTTGGAAACTCAAGTATTAAATGATGTTAGACATCTTCTTACAGACCAAGGTAAATAATATTTACTTAAATTATATATTTTTGAATTTTTCTTATTAATTTTTATTATATTAAAATTAATTAAAAATTATTTAACTAAAATCATTGTATATTAATTATATATATAAAAGAAATAAAAATCATCCACTCAAATTAGGCCTTTATTTATAAAATATATATAAAATATTAATAGTATAAAAGTCATCACACAGATAGTTAGAGGAAAATGTATATTAATGACTACAAATTATTCAATCCACTATTCTACATGTATATTGCAACGTTTCACAAAATGGTACTTGGAAAAAGAAATTTTTAATTCATTTTGTCATCATAAATGTGTGAAGCTGCGCTCTCAAATTTGTGTACTTAAAAAAATAAAAATCGATGTCAAACCTAATTAGAGAATTAAACTATCATCATTAAATTTTGTATAAGCAAATATATTTTACTAATTATTAACTAGAAGCATCTTTTATTTATATATATGTATATATATATAATTGTATATTTACTTTTTGTTTCATTTATTTCAGGTATTTTTGTGTTAAATTTGGTATGTCGTGATAAAACACTACGCGAGGAGCTTTTAAAAGAAGTGCGGAGAAATTTCCCTTGTGTTTGTTCCTACAAATTAGAACAAGAAGTGAATGAAGTAATTTATTGTACTTCTCAAATGCTTGTTGATGAATCTGATTGGTTTCAACATCGTAAGCGTATCGTGACCGCTGCACAAACATTAAATTCAGTTGCTCAAAAACGGAGAGTTCAAGAAGGAAATCTCCTTAATGTTGAAAATTTACAGGCCAAACTTAATCTTCTCTCCTAATATCTTACTGTTCATTCACTTCCAAAAAAACTTCCTGAATGAACTAGACAAGAGAAATTTTTCTAATAACATTTATACAAATATTTTATTTTTTTAAAATAGTTTTTGTCAACTTATTGTTGTGGAAATTACTTTATTTCAAAATTTAAACTTTTCTATTTTATTTTAATATATCTAATAAAAAAAAAACTATTTTAATTCTTTCTCATTTACTTTATATTTCAAAATTAATCATATATTTTTTATCATGAATGAAAAGACTCAATTTTAATTCTTAAAAAAATTTAAGAAAAGAAATCAATCTTATCAAAGATTTATTATTCGAAATTCTATTTTAAAATAAAAATAAAATATTTTAAAGTACTTTTTCAAAAACCAAAAAAACAAAACAAAAAAAACCATTAATTTCAATGAATTTTATATAACTTAATACATGGATATTACTTATTTTGTAAAAAATTATCTTTTTATTTCATGGAAAAACATTCTAATTTTTATAATGAATTTATAATAAATAGATCTATTTTAACATAAATATATTTAATAAGCATTATCAATGACAGATTTTACAATTTATGGCCTACCGAATCTCTTATTTTTTTACTTATTATTCATTATGATGATATTACTTAGATCAAATGTTTAAGGTCTCACTCAGTTTTTGTATAGTAGGAAATCTCAATTTTTCGTTAATCCTTTACATTATATATAATTGAAATTAAAAAAAAACAATTTATTTTGATATATAATTTAAATATTCAAAAATAAAATTTATATTTAACTTTATTTTCATTTTATAAAAAAATTCGTTTTTAAAAGATTATTTTTAATTTATATAACTAATCGCTATTATATTTGTATATAATTTTTTTAGTATATCTAGTTCAAAGCAAAGAGCTTTTTTTCATGGAATAATTGTATTTAAATAATTATGCTATTTTGTCATACTTTATTGAGTGGACGTCATTGAGAAAGAATATTTTTTTAAATAATCCTTCATCGAATTATTGCCATTCTAAATTTTAATATTTTAATTAAATATATTTTTATATTAAATTGTAATTATTTGTACTTAAATTTTTTCATCTCTTGTTATGTAAGAATAGATAAAATATCATTAGATAAAGATAATTTTTTACACAGATAATATTAACATTTTTTAAGATACTAGATTCCTAGTCATTATTTACTGATAAAACTCTATTTTAAAATAATTTTGTATATTTCTTTTGCCTTGATACAATATTGTTATTTTTTAATTTTTTGACAAAATTAAAACCTGTCTTTTTTTTTAAATAAAATACATTTTTTTTTGTTAATTTCACGTATATTCATTTTAAAATTTAACACCCATTGCTTTTCCTCATGGCGGCTGCTGCTTTTATGATATGTCCAAGCAAAATAAAAACGAATTTTAAAAATAAAATTTTAAATATTAATGTTACAAACTATTTTCTATCAAAGAAAATTTATCAAATTATATAATTTCACATAATAGAAAAAGTATTTCAATTTTTTCAAATCTGAATTTCTAAAACAAACAACTGTACATTATATTTTGAAATTAATAAAGTGAAATTTCTTTTAATTTCAAATCAAAATATCACGTAAATCTTAAAATATAATAGAAAATATCTATAATTAAATTTTTCTGTTCAAAACCATTAAACAATTATTTGATACAACATTATTTTACAGCAATCTTAATTTTTAATTAATTTATTATATTTCTTCAAAATATAATAATAATATTTATTCTCATATATATAAGGAAAAGAAAAACAAAAAAAGTGTAAAGAAATAGAATTTTTCTATTTATCCTAAAAAAACATCGATTGTATAATAAAATATATTGTATAATCTCGTATTAAAATTACACTTGCTATATATATATATTTATATCAATTGTTTATTCACAAATAAAAAGAAACAAATTTATATATAAAATAATTATTTCCTAGATTTTTCTTTTAATTTCAATTCTCAATTATTATAATTTTTTTCCAAATGAAAATTAAAGGAAAAAAATATAAAGAATAGAAATCTTTATGCAAATTAATATTTTAATCTTCAGTCATAATCCAAAATTATCTATATTTATAGTTAAATCTGAAATAGACTTGATATCGTACTTCTTTATATGTAGAAAATATAATAATATAATTAGTTTTAACGTATTAAAAATATTTGCTCAAATATGTATATTAATCTTATCATCTACTCATCAATATTATAATAATCTCAACATTACTAATTTCAATTTCCAAACTATGTGTCTTATTTTATATATTACAAAAGATAGACTGATATTATTCGTTAAGTTTTTTATATGTATATATATCTAATAATATTCTCTCTTTCTATATATATGTTGTATGTATATAGTATATAAAACATCTCTACTAAAATAATAAATATATTATTATTATATTAATAAAAATATAATATTTATTTCATTTTTAATCTTTATAAAAAATTGTCCAAACAAATTAAACTCCACTATTAATTTATTTTTTAAGTACTTTATACAGATGTTTGTACCTATATATGATTTTAATTTTACAATTTATTTGTTTTGTAAATATATATAAATTATTGTTTATAATTAATGTTTGTTAATATTTAATGAATGTTCTCTTGTAAATGCACACACAATTTTCATTTCGAATAATAATAAAACAGAAATGATAAATATTGATAAAAATAAAATTTAATTTTCTTTCCCTTTTAATAATTGTTTTTTCTTTTATTCCAATCAATAATAATACATTTTCTAATTATATTAGAATTAAGGGGTAAAAAAATTAATTTGATTGGAATTTACTACTTTATATGATTTCTCCCTCCACTGAGTCTGCTTACATAAAAAACCACACACACACACATCTCCTTCTATTCTCTAATTTCTTTCTTACTAGTAGTGCAATAGCTGGCTAAATAAAATAGTCAAGTCTCCTATTTCAAATATAAATAAAAAAAAAATTTAAAAAAATACTTATTTCAATAATTTAGGAATAAACTAAAAAGAGAAATAATTTCTGTCAGTGAATCTTTTAAAATAAACGAAATAAAATATTTAAAAAGTTGTTATTTGAGTTACTATTCAAACAAAATCGACCAAAATTATTTTTAGCCATTACTAATTTGTGTTTAAATAAATTTTTTTTATTTCATAACGAGTTTTAATTAAACATTGTATTTTTTAATTATAAAAAATAAATTAGTGAATTATTTTGAGAAATCATTGAATTTTGGAGTATTTTTTTAATAATGTAATTTATATATATATATATATTGGTACATATATAAAAATACAAATTAAAAATTAGAAAAAGTCTTATATATCTATAAACTATAACTATCTTTATATATTCTAGTGAATATTTCTTCTACACTCCTGATTTTTTCTTTAAATATTTATTTATTATAATTTTATCTATTATTTTTTCTATTTGTTCACAAACCCTCATAACCAGCGGTCGTCAAACTTTATGACCTCACGGACCACTTAATTCATAATTTAAATCCCGCGGACTACTAATAGGATTTTTTAAGTGTTAAATATCTATATATATAAAAAAAGGTTTTTGTCTGCACATTGCTCAGAATTTAAAAATTTTTGCATATCTTCGCGTTTCATGACCTCTAGAATCCAAAAGTGACTTTAGAATTTTTCACGTCTGTCTGTCTGTCTGTCTGTCTGTCTGTCTGTCTGTCCGGAAAATTACTATTTTATAGACTCTGAATTGGCTGAACCGATTTCTATGAAATTACATCACAATATTCTTATATACCCCTAGAGTAACATAGGCTATAAATTTTATTTATATGTCAACAATAACCGCAGAAATTAATTTTTTAAAGTTTATATAATTCTCCGTGTTGTTCATTCAAGAGCAGCTCGCGGCTCACTGTCGGCCTAGCGGAATCATTTCAAACAATGAATTATCATAGCTATTCCCAATCAAAGAATTATTATAATATTTCCCTTTTTATTTTAAATTCTAATATTCAAATATCAATTCAATTAGATAATTTATTCTAAAAGTTCCCATTTTAATTAATTTAATAAAATATTTAGATCATATTTATATTAACTTAATTTTTATTTATTCTTTCTATATATTTGAATATATTTCTTCTTTTCTATTTGAAAGTGAAAGGTTAAAAAATCTCGCTAAGAACATTCAATATTTCTATACACAAATTATTCAAAGTATTGGCAAAGCGTATCACTCACAATCAGTTTAATTTGAAATTTTTATAAATTAACAAAGTGAAAATATTTATTTGTTTAAATTTTATTACAATGAATCAAAAAAAATTAAATATATAGATCACATGATTAAGCGAAGCAAGAAACTTGAGGGAAATAACTGTTGGACGGAGGTCGGACATGACAGAAACTGTAAGCGAAATCTTCATATTGCGACTATTAATTTTCAAATCCCCTACTAGCACCACAGAATTAGATAAGTTTCTTTTAAGGGAGGAAAATAACTATGATCTAAAAAAATTAATAAATGAACTTAATAATAAAAAAACAAATAAATCAATTAATTCAAATTAATACTATTAATGAATGTATATATTGGTAATTTATCTATAGTTTTATAGCGTTAATTTTTATAAATTGTCTCAAGTGCATTTTCTCAAGTTTCATTATAATTAAAAATATTCAATAATAATCTAGCAATGAAAATAAAATATTAAAATGTAATGATCAAGAAATATTATACTCTATCTTATCTTATCTTATCTTATTATGCTAGCTAAAATTGTATATATGTATTTATCTATATATATTGGTTCTCAAAAACCGCTCTAACGATTTTTTTCAAATTCACACTAGATATAGTATTTATAAAGAAAAATTAAGTTTTATTGATGATATCTCTTGAAACATACAGCTTCATTATTAATTTCTTAATTGAAAATTATATATGGAAAACGTCAAAATTTTTAATACTGCCTGCTAAGACAGTAAAAAAATGACAATTTTTTATCTAAATACATATAGTCCAGCGGTTGGACTGATGTTTTAACGAGTGGATTTCGTCGGTTCGAAACTCGCCGGGTGAATCGTTATTTAAAAATGAAAATAATGATTTTGTTATTTTTTTTTCTTTTTATCTATTGTTTACTTTTTAATAAATTACTATTCTATATTTATTTATTCATTGTTCTTTTATTAATAAAGTTTTAGATAGTTTTATAAGTTTTAATATTTTTTCAATAAAATATTATTCAATATATTTATTAATATTATTTTATTTATTATTATTGAGTACCCGAAGTTCCATTCATTTTAATCAGATTGATGCAATGATGCAACAGTTAATAATTGTAATATTGTAATAAATTTCTATCTTGAAAATTGTTACATATTATTCAGGATATTTTAAAAACTATTTCTTTCTTTAATTAATATTCATTTTTTCTATAAGTCAGATATATTTCCAAATATTAAATAATTTTTGAAGTGAAAACTTCTTTAGCGGCGTTGAGCACTTTTGCGGGATGGGGAAAAAGTATAGAACTCGCGTGATCGTGACCAACACCATGAAACCATCTGCTTTCAAATTTCTTATAACAGAGCGCGAAATTTGAATTGTCATTAGAACTGTTTTATAAATTATCTCTAACATATAAATATATATTTATTATGTAAAGTTCATTTCATATATACATATATAATCAAAATTATACGAAATGAACTTCACATAATAAATATATATTTTATGTTAGAGATAAGAATTATAAAACAGTTCGTATTGCAATATTTTAAACAAAGTTGTGTATTTATATATATATAAATATAAGTTACAAATTTGTTTAAAATATATGTTTAAAATAATATATAAGTTATATATATATACATGCATATGAAATTCATCTTTCTCGTGAAATAGCGCGAATTTCGTCTGTTTTAAAATTTCTTACGCAGAAGTTTTCACTTCTGTCGGCCAGTCCCACGACTGCCAATTTTGCTTTTTTAATTCCGAAAAGCTGCAAAGCACGTTTTTTTGTCTTTAGTTTGTTTTATAACCACTTGGGGCGCTAAACAGTTTTTCAAAAAAACACTATAGAAAAAAAATATATGTACCTATATATTATATATTTATGTATTATTGAGGAGCACAAGTTCATTAATTTTAATCAGATTGATGCAAATGTGTAACATTTAATAATTGTAATAAATAATTAAAGAATTGTGTATCAATATTTTTTAAAGGGTAGAGCGAGAGCTCGGTGTCCCAGGTATTAATATTACCAGCCAAATCCAATAATAATGAATCATTTTTTTTAACTTAAGTACCGAGCCGAGGCTCGGGGTCCCGGTACTTTCACTATTATAACATATACAATACTTAAGAACCATAGGCGGAGGAAATATTAGGAGATATCATTGCGGGTTCAGGCCAAATCGACCAACATTAATTAAGATATTATCATTATGACAGATATTAGGAAAAAAATCGCGAATTCAATATTTCTGTTCACTAATTATTTGTAGACTTTAGTAAAACATACGCATGACTCAATATAGATCAGCATAAACTTTTTCAAATTTGATCTTCAAATTTGTCTTGAAGGTAGTAAAGAAAAAATAAGATACGGAAATCAATTGTAAAATATTAGGTTACCCAGACGACTTAAATATAATAGGAGATTCGGCAATTGCAATTACAGATAGCGAGGAAATATTAATGGAGGTTTGAAATTAATAGTGATAAGAAAAAATATTTAGTAACAAAGAGGAAGAGTATTAACATACAAAATCTTAAGATACAAAATGTAGAATTTGAATATGTTGAAAAATTGAATGTAATCACAAAGGATAATAATATTTGAGAAGAATTTAAATCGGGGTTGCAATCGGGAAACGCCTGTTATCTTGCAATAAAGAGGTTTATCTCATCAAAATTATATCAAAGGGAATATATAAAAAAATTATTTTGCCTGTAGGATAGGATTATTCCCTGCATTTATTGGCCAAAGAAAGATGAGGTCACCGGGGAATGGGGGAGACTGCATAACAAGAAATTGCATGGCCTCTCTGCATCTTCAGAAATAGTTAGGATTATAAAAGGGGAAAAGCTGCGATAGGCAGGGCACGTGGCTAGAATGGGAGAGGAAAAAGATATTGGTGGGGAGACCGATTGGAAAACGTCCGCTTGGAAAACCAATGACGCGTAGGAAGGGACGTAAGAGAGATGGGACAAGGGCTCAGGATAGGGACACTTGGAGAAATGTGGTTGTTGCGGCCAAGAACTTTCGAGTATCTTTGAGCCACATACATATATATACCATATACAATAATAAAATATATAATTAATTTACTGATTAAATAAAAATATATTTTAAATAAGAACACAAAAAGAAATGAATGTTTTATGAAATATATTGATTGAAACAAAATGGATGAAAACCTTTTACTACTTTCAACCAAATACTATGTACCACTCGGGGGTACAGGGGGCGGAGCCCCCGTCTAGGTGTGAAGAGCGCCGAAGGCGCTCTGAGCAGCTAGTATTTATATAAATAAAAATTGTGATCAAAGAACACATAAACATTGAGTTTTTATAACTTATCACGTATTGTTATGAATTGAATCATGTTTTAATGCATCTTAAAACATTACTTAACATAGGGTTGCCATACGTCCCGGTACACCGGGACATGTCCCGGTTTCTGGCCCAATGTCCCGGTGTCCCGGTCCAAGCCTTAATTGTCCCGGTCCATCAAAAATTTAAGCATATCACTATCACTGCATTGGAATTGGAACTTTGAAACAAAGCGCCGCGCCGACGCCACGGACATCGCATCGTCGAGTCCCCGTTGTGAGTTCTACCACTCAAAAGTTCCCACTCCTCAACCCCCCCCCCCCCCACAAGAACACGTATTACTTGCAAAGCGCACGCGGCACACACTTACACAGGCAGTCGAATTCAACTCTTCGCGTTTTTCGTGTGGTTCTGTATTGTTGCTTGTTTTATGGAGACTGAAGCGTATGCATATCATAATGTAAAATTTCAGGACATCTTACAATAACTAATAAATTCACTTTTTTATTATTATTGTTGTGAAGACGGAGCTGAAGATTGCATGGGTATTTAATTATATTGTAATTTATATAGGCGGCATGCCAGTAATTATGATTAATTTTGCCTTTCAGATATTTGTTTGAACCATATTAATAATTAATTTCAAATACCATCAACAATGCCATAAAGAAAATGCCATTTTTCTGACGAATTCACCAAAGAGTGAACATGCATTAAAAGGTGGAAAAATGAATACGAAGCATTTTGTTCCATTTGTAATATATATATATATCGGTGAGTCATGGCGGAAAATCCAGTATCAGGGACCATATAAAATCATCAAACCACAAGTCTAAATCAATTTCCGCATCTACATCAAAGGACCTATCTTCTTATTTTATTAAGAAAAATTCTCCGGAAAATATTTTAATAAGTGCTGCGGAATTAATGACAGCGTACAAAACAATCAAACACCACCAATCATTTAATTCGTTAGATTGCTCATCGAAATTGAATTCAATAATGTATCCCGATTCCGAAATTGCGAAGAAACAATCATGTGGGCTGACTAAAGCATCTGCGATAATTAAAAACATATTGGCCCCTCATTCTGTAAATGGAATTCAAAATGAAATGCAAAATATTCCTTTTTATGGAATATCTACAGATTCGAGCAATCATACGCATAAGAAAATGTTCCCCCTGCTCATCCATTATTTCACGGAAAACGATGGCTTGAAAGTGAAACTCCTAGAATTGCAAACCTTGCCCAATGAAACGTCTGATACGATAACAGCATTTTGTATGGGTGCAATAAGAAGATATAATATTCTGTTGAAAGGCCTCGTGGCATTTGGGGCTGATAATACAAATACAAATTTCGGTGGAAGGGAGAGGAGTGGAACAAATAATGTTTATTACAAATTGAACCAAACATTGTCAGCAAACATAGAAGGAGTCGGTTGCCCTGCACATGTTATACACAATACAGCTTCTACTGCCGCCGATGTATTATCGATTGATGTCGAATCTGTCGATTTAAAATTATACAAATTCTTTTCAATATATACTGTGAGGAATGAACGTCTTAAAAATTTCTGCGAGTCTGCTGGGGTCACATATGCAAATATTCAATCTCATTCAAGAAGTAGATGGTTATCGCTCCTTCCAGCGATTGAAAGAATTCTACAATTGTGGGAGCCATTAAAAACATTTTTTCTGGAAGAAAATCCTCCACAGGCTATAATGATTTTTTTTTCAAATCCTTTATCCGAAATTTATACCTTGTTTGTACACAGTCAAATGTTTTTGCTTGAGAAGCAAATTAAAAAGCTTGAAAAGTCAATCATAAGCGTCATTGAAGTGAAAAATATTTTAGAGGACACAAAATGACATTTAATGCAGAGATTGACCAGCAAATTCCTGGGTATTCAAACCAGCCAGAAATATAATAAACTGAAGGAAATTACGAAGGCACAGAAAGACGAATTTGAAAATAATGTAGATAAATTTTTCAACGTTGGTATCATTTACTTAGAGAGGTGGTCAGTTCCACTGGCGAAATATGATGTTTTTTCTTAGATGCTTCTCCACGAAGAACCCGAATGGGAACAAGTTGAAAAAACCGTTGGGTATTTAAATGAACTGGGTATATTTTTTACGGATTCAATTTATGAGGAAGTAATGTATTTGAAGTCATTTATTCATAATGAAATCTGCAAAGAATGGGATAGCAAGGATGTGCACGTCAAATGGCAGTACTATTTTACAAAGACTGAAGAGTCCGAAAGGAAAGCGAACCTACTTAAAATATGCCAATATTTGTACGCCATTCCACAATGCCATGTTGAACGAGTGTTTTCGTTAATTAAAGCTCAGTGGACAGATGAGCGCAATTTGCTCTCAATCGACAAAAGGATTTGCTTGAAAAAGCGACAAAATCTGATAAATACGATAAGAAAGGAGAATCAAACGAGGAAGAATCAAACTGATCAACCCATTAATCAGAGAATCAAACAATTAATTATTTAATTATACCCAGTATTGTTGTTTTGTTCTTGTTGTTGTTTTATTATTGTTTTCTGATTTTTGCTTTGAAATTAATAAAGACGTAAGCGTACGTATTTGCCAAGTGATTTTTTTTTTGGGGAGCTGGGTGTCCCGGTCTGAAGTCCAACAATTATGGCAACCCTAACTTAACATCATGAGTAAGTAAGTATATTCCACATTTTTCTGCGGACCAGCGAAATTTTCTCGCGGACCACTACTTTGTCAACCTCTGCTCATAACATATATTTATGAAATTCTTTTCTATTGAATTCCTATTATGGTACAATTATTCCTATTAAGATTATGTGGAATTTAATAGTTTTAATTTTTTATTCTCTTTGTATTATTTATTCATGTCAAGGTAATATAAATATTAATAATTATTTACAATCTCTTTAAAACTGCAAACTAAATTGAATAATATAGGTATATGAAAATTTTTTACCCTTAGACACATCAATTTTAGTTAATTAATTTTAATGTTTAATAGAAAATATTTATTACATAATAATAATATTTATTAAATATACATTTATAATAATAGTTACTTTGTTCGTGTATTACTTATATCTATCTATAAAGGAGGTAAAGTTATATTTATAAAAAAAAAAAAATAAGGGAATTAATTCTTATCTTTTTTTCAGTCATGAAATAGCGAGTTCTTTTTTTAGTTTTTATTAGCTGGTTTATGTGATTAAAATTCGTTATTGAACGTTGATAAAAGTCGATGTCTTTTTTTCGCTTGACTCGTTCAATGCGTTCTTAATTGTTCCCTTCAAATGTTTTTCTTTTAATTTATTTTCAAACACAATACCAGTTCTTCTTTCTTTTCAAGATCCATCAAATTGTATTTACTTGACGCGATTATTTCTAAATAATGGCCCCCAGGGATGCCCTTTTACAGTCTATCAACCAATTCCAGATCGGCACAAAGAAACATCATTAATTATATTGTTTGCGTTTTTGTTTTTGTTTTCTGCATTGGTTAATATGTGAATCTATAAATTGAGCTCGTTAGTGACGAGGATGAGATTTAGCAAATTCTTTTCCCCACTCCCCGTTCCATCGTTGATTTGGTTCCAATTGGAAGATACACAATGGTCCATTGAGTAAATTCCAATTAAGGTTTTGTGACAAGGGACGGAATCAAAGTCCACTTTGGTAATTAAACAGGCGACATTCATTAATATAGGCAAATGGATTCGAGAAAATCGAACCATCGTCTTCACTTTGAATACTAATTACTTTTGATATAATGGATACAAGAAAAGTCGTAAATAATTTGAAATTAATTTGCGTGCAACTCGCTAAATATTTGTATGCATTACATATAAATATTTTATTTAATATAAAAATGGATAAGGTTTAATGGCATGAATTTTAATATAATATATTATTTTTATATAAAATATAAATTATAGATACCAGGTTATTTTTTTCCATCGATTAATTCTAATTCTTTAATTCACAAATTTTCTTCATTAAGTTCACTATTTTTTTTTTTTTATATCATATATTGTACCTTTGTCTGTAATATCTTTTTTCCTTTACATCAGTGGTTCTTAAACTGTGGTCCGCGGACCCCTGGGGGTCCGCGAAGCCTTTACTGGGGGTCCGCGGTCCTCAGAAAAAAATCATCGTAAAAATATATACATATATAAATATTTAAAGTTCATTGTTTAACTATATCCTCCTAGAGAATTACGGCTATAATTTAATACTATTAATAATACTATTTTATTTTATTAAATTGATAATTATGTCAATTAATTTTTTGTGAATAAATAAACATATATAAAAAACTATATATAAAATTTGAATTTTCATCCATTCATTCATTTAAAATCATTTTTCGATTGTTCCTTTAAAATAACCCCTCTTAGGGGCTCGGAAGGGGAGGCATATAAGGGAATTTTCTTTCACTTTGTTATTGGGGAAAACCAGGGGAGGGGACAGTCTTACCCGGAAAAACCCAAATTGTCAGCGTCCACTCTGGGGTTTTAAACAGTTTTAAAGCAAATGTTAATTATAAGTTCATTTCTCAACGAGTTGTATCTTTAAATTATTTTTATTAATGTTAATTATAAGTTCATTTCTCAACGAGTTGTATCTTTAAATTATTTTTATTAATTTAATTAATTATAATTAAATTATAGCTAATAATAGTTTATTATAGCTAATAATTTTTTTTAATTTTTAGTGTAATTTGCATGATCATTATTTTATAAAAACACTAAACACATTTTGCAATTTCCCAGAAAGGCTGTTTTTGAGAGTAAGTATAAGTTAGTTTTATGAATAAAAAATATTTATTTTAATAATATTTTAGAATCAAATTACGAAATTAATAATATTTTAGAATCAAATTACGAAATTAATAATATTTTAGAATCAAATTACGAAATATATTTATTATATAAATTAATATTCATTTAAAATGATATTAAATCATTTATTTAAAATTATTTAAAACATTTATTAAAATGATTTAAAACATTCATTTAAAATGATATTAAAACATTCATTTAAAATCATATTAAAACATAGCTAGTAAATAATAATTCGTTATATTTATATTATATTTATATTATATTTATATTATTGTAGTTCAATGTTAATAAATTACTCCATAAAATGGATCGTTGGCTACAAACTGGTTCAACACAGAAACGGAAAGAATCAGATGATGAGGCATCAACAGCAAACTCTACCAAGAAACGCAAAACTAGAAAATATTCGGATGATTATTTATCATTTGGATTTACTTATATTTGCAACAATGATGTGGAAAGACCAGTCTGCGTTCTATGTCAGGAAAGTTTATCCAATGAAAGTATGAAACCTGCTAATCTCAGACGTCATTTACAAACAAAGCACAGCGAGCATGTTAGTAAGTCTATCGAATTTTTTAAAATGAAAAAAGAAGAACTTAATTCAAGTCAGAAATTGATGGTAAAGACGGGATCTGGTGGTATGAGTAAGAAAGCAGTAATGGCATCATATGAAGTAGCTCTACTTATTGCTAAAGCAGGAAAGCCGCATAATATAGCAGAGCAATTAATTCTTCCTGCTACAAAAGTAATTACAAATATAATGTTAGGAACTAAAGCAGCAAACGATATAAATTTGATTTCATTATCAAATGATACGGTTAAGAATAGGATTGAAGACATGTCATGTAATATAAAAGAAGAATTAATATCGAGAGTGCGCAAAAGTCACTATTACTCATTACAATTGGATGAAAGTACTGATGTCACTAATAATGCCAATTTGTTAGCTTTCATTAGATATGAGTTTGAAAATCAAATACAAGAAGATGTATTGTTTTGTGATTCACTACCTTCACGAACGACAGCTAATGACATATTTAACAGTTTGAATAATTTTATAACCGAAAATGAAATAGAGTGGCCAAAATGTGTTGGAATTTGCACTGATGGTGCTCGTGCAATGTCAGGTACAAGAACTGGATTGATTGCTCTTATTAAAAATGTTGCGCCTCAGGTTGTTTGGAATCATTGCTGCATTCACAGAGAATCATTAGCAGCCAAAAATATGTCACCAGATTTGAAAAGAACATTAGACGAAGTAGTTAAAATTGTCAATTTCATTAAGGCTCGTCCACTTAATTCCAGAGTTTTTAAAATTTTGTGTGAGGAAATGGGTAGTCAACATACACATTTATTATTACATACAGATGTACGTTGGTTGTCCCGCGGGAAAGTACTCATTCGCCTTTTTGAGCTTCGAGATGAAATACGATTGTTTTTAATAGATGCGCATTTTGAACTGACCGAATGTTTCAATGATTTTATCTGGTTAGCTAAGGTGGCTTACTTGACTGATATTTTTACAAAATTGAACGAACTTAATTTGAGCCTGCAAGGTACTGTTGTAAATATATTTAAAGTTGAAGATAAAATAGAAGCAATGATTAAAAAAATCGACTTGTGGTCGAAACGCATCCAGAACGGTGTATATGAGTCTTTTCCAACTCTCAATGATTTCATAGAAAGCTCCAGTGAAAAATTGCTTAATCAAACGCGTCAATTATTTGTTGAACATTTAATTACTTTGAAAAGCAACTTCAGGAAGTATTTTTCTACTCCTGATCCTTGCAATAACTGGATCAGAGATCCATTTAATATGGAAATTACAAATGCTAAACATTTATCTGCACCTGAACAAGATATTCTCGTGGAATTATCATGTGATACAACTTATAAACTAAAATTTAACAAAACTGAATTGAGCAACTTTTGGTTACTTCTCAGGTCAGATTATCCTGCGCTTGCAAATAAAGCACTTCAACACTTGATTCCATTCTGCACAACATATTTATGCGAACAAGCTTTTTCGGTACTATTTTATATTAAGTCTAAATATAGAAACAAATTAAATGTAGAGCCGGATCTTAGATTAAAAGTTTCCAATATTAAGCCAGATATTGAGATTCTTGTTTCAAGAAAACAACTGCATACATCTCATTAAATATGTAAGTTATATTTAATGAGATAGATGCAGTTATTTTTTAAAATATTTCTTATTTAATATTTTCTGAAAAAAATTATAAAATATTTATATGAATTTAATGTAAGTACCCATTATAATTTGTGAGATTTGTTGCTATGACAATGTTTGTATTTTCTTTCTTCAATATTATAATTTCTAATAAAATGTGTTCTACAATATGCAAAAAAATCGTTATTCACCAATCACTGTTAGAAATATTCATCATATATCCTTGTCCTTATGAGATCGTAAGCCAGAAATTAATTAATAAAATGACGTAAAGTACCTAAAGTTGTGATGGGGGTCCGTCAAAAAAAATTTTTTCAAGTGGGGGTCCGTGGAGTACATAAGTTTAAGAACCTATGCTTTACATGATTAATTTGTTCAATGGGAAGATTATTTAAGAATTATTTTTATTAAACTTTTAATTTAGTTATAATCTAATATCGTGAAAACTAATTTAAATTTTAGGATGTTAAATTTTAAAAAGAACAATTTTTTTTTATTGAAATTAAATATTTATTTTAAAAATAAATTAATATTGATTTAAATTTCACTAATTTTAATTAAAAGAAATAATGAAACTTACCATATATGAATAATATATTTATTGAATATATCCATTTGAAGCTTACTATTTTAAAATGATTAAATTTCAATTAAAAATTTCATTCCTATTTTGTACCCATACTAATGTATTGAAGATTGCCGATCATTAAGGGGCTATTTGCAAACTTTTAATTTTAAATAGTTGGACTTTCAGAATCAATGTTCTTCTTAATATTTTTTCTTTTATATCATATATATATATATAATTACCTTGAGTGCATTCCTGATTATCTATCAAAACTATAAGACATTTTGTTTTCAGATTCCGAAATACAATGTCATTGCCAAATAGTTTTCTAATTATAATAATTGTTTTTGAAGAAGTCTTAACTCTATTTATTAGTTGAATGGTATTTTACGTATTGCAGTCAATTACCAAATTATAAATTGCAAATTAATACAATGAATGAAGAACAATTCGAACCCTTTAGAAAATGTAAATAACAATCATATCAAAACGAATATAATAATAATTATTATTATTATTATAGTCTGTCAATGCTTTGGAATTTCTTCTTGACTCGTAATATGTATTTTTATTATTATTACTTTACTCATTTGCAATTCATGCAACATTCATTGTATTTTTGAATGGTTAAAATCAAAAGGTTTATATATCATATTTATTACAATCGAAATATTTTTAATGAATCAATTTAAATTCTCATTTAAGAAAATATTATTTTAAAAGTAATAAATTTATTAGGAATTTATTATTTACTCAGTGTTATTCTACTTATAAATTAATAAATATGTTTATCTATTATATTTAATATATTTTTTTGTTTTATTTTAAGTTTTAA
Organism: Labia minor; assembly: GCA_963082975.1. Lineage (NCBI taxonomy): Eukaryota > Metazoa > Arthropoda > Insecta > Dermaptera > Spongiphoridae > Labia > Labia minor. Next base: position 9,012,427 of record OY720346.1, on the reverse strand, counting down.
AAAAATATTAATATGTATCTATCAACTATTGATTTGATTTGATGAATATATTTTCAAAATCATATTTTAATAATATGTATTAAAATAAATTAATTTAAGCTATAGTTAAGATTAGTTATATTACGGATATAATTCGTTCCTTGAAAGTTATTAATATATTAATTCGCGGGAAATTTTCGGGAGAACGTGTAACCTCTCTGGTTGGCTCTAATCTTTTCTTAAATTTGTAATTTATTACTCTAACTTCACTTCAATTTATTTCTTACATAGAATTATTGTTTATTTTTGTTACATATTTTGTTATATAAAGTTTAATTAAAATTGATCATTTATAAAAGTTTATACAAATGTAGTTTTTTTAAGTAGCTCACGGTAGTCTATGAACTTTATGAATATAATACATCGTCTGTATTATATTATATAGATTATAAAATCGATTATTATATAGAGTTTAATTAATAATACAATTTAATTAATAAAATATTTCTTATTTAAACATTATATATTTAATATAAAACAAATTCTCTCCTTTAAGAAGAAATAAGTTTTCTCTGATTTTCGCGTTATTTTTTTATATATCTTTTTTCTTCTTCACTCTTTCAATTCTTAGATTAATTTGTCTCATTGAATGTGGAGGAGGCTTCGGTTGGTCTCTTAACGCATCTGCTGTGCAGAGTGGAAATAGACCATTGGGCCACCTCCAGGAAATCCCAGAGCTATTGTCTCTCTCTCAGAGGTTCGACAAAACGAAATGCTAATGCCGAACGAACACCTGCCACAGACAGTAACCCGCTGTTCTTCCTCTATTCTAACCAATGACCCACACACAATATTTATACACTAAAAAAAATCAGACCACATTTTTTCTATAGCTTCCTCAGAGCAGATTTTACTTCCTCAAACAAATATTATATTTACAACTAAACAAGGAGTTTATTTTCTTTGAAAATCAAAATTAGATTACTATAGTATTCAATTTTTTTCTGAAGTTTGAACAATTTCCATATACTAGGTTCTAATCATTATTTTCTCTTTAGTATCAAGATCAATTTTATTTTTTTCCTTTGACAATTTTATTTTTTTTTAAAATTATTTATCCTAACTTACAATTGTGAAGAACCATTGTAACCAAGTTAAGCGCAATAGCACTCCACTATAAATGTATAAAAATTATTTAGATTTTAGATTTTACAAGTAATTTTATCGCTATTAGAATTAAATTAAATTAAATATTAATAACAAATATGAGGCATACTAAAAATTAAAATATGATTTATTAAATTTACCTTTTAAAAATTTATTCTCTTCAATGTATATACCTATACTCTAATAAAGTAATTATAATTGTAAAAAGACATTAAAATATAATGATCTATAAATGAAATACAAATTTAAATTAAAATAATGTATATTGCAATTGATTTTTATCTTCACTGTTATTATTATTATTTTTATTCTTGTTATAAAAGATTAAAACAGAAGCCTTAGGCTTGATATGAATGATTTTAATTTGGAATTGTACCTAAATTGCATATTCAAGCACATCTGCCAATATGGTCCATCTGCTTGGATGGAAATAAAAAAAATAAGGAAATGATTTCATCCAATTATCGATTTCCCTGTAAGACCAGAATCATCTCTAATAATACATATATATGAGAATGCCCAAATTTCTTTATGTGATTTTCTTTAAAAATTCTTAATTATTAATAATTTCGGAGTTACTATTTTCTTCTTTAATTAAAAATGATGCACATAAAATCTATTTAAACATTTTACAATTTGTGTATGCATAATTTAATTTTGAAAATACACCTAAAGTTGAAAGAGTGTGTAATAAGTAGAGAGCGGAAAAAAGGCATTTGCCTTTTTTAAAATTTAAGCCTTTTCAAGATTTTTTTTTATAGATCTCCACCGATCTATAAAAATCAAACACACTGGTAGATTTTTAAAAAACGCCTTTTTCGATCTTTTTTTGTCATTTTTCGCAATTTTGTTACATTTTTTTGCAACAAAAATTTTTTTTTCAGTCATTTGCAATTTTTTTGCAAATTCATAAACTATCCAACTCTTGCAATTTGAAATTTTAAGTAAATATAATTTTGAATTTCCTTTAGAAATTAAAAATATTTTATAGGGTAGTCGAAAAAGTCTTTTCGTATTTCTAATCATGTGGTACCCACATATCAAGCTTCTTTTTGTAGCCAGCCTTTTTATAAATGGTTCAAAACCGTTTGATGATGAATGTTTATGGCATGGCTGCTTATGTGACGGTCCTTGTCAATCTTTTCCATAATTTCATCGACTTTTTCAACGATAGGTCGACCAGAACGAGGTGCATCTTTCACATCGAAATTTCCAGAACGAAAGTGAGCGAACCATTGTTGTGCTACACGAACTGATATAGCATCGTCTCCGTGAACTTCACAAATTTCATTGGCGGCTTGCATGGCATTCTTCCCTTATTTATACAAAAATTTTAAAATATAGCAAATTTCTTCATTATTTTCACTCATTTTTGAAAAACTGTAACTTTTGTTCAGCTTCACCAAATTTAATTTTCTTTAAGGTTAAATGAAGCTTGAAATTTCACCTTTCCAAAACAATGTGATTGGTAGCACTGGAGATATACGATTCCAACGACATCTATGGACAAAATACGAAAAGTCTTTTTCGACCACCCTATATTAAAAAAAAAGAGTCGAAGTAATAGAGAGGGAGTAGAGAAGTGGATTTTCGCGAAAATTTATATAGTTGATATGATTCAACAATTACTTTGTCCACACATTATTTCTTCTGATTTATAAATTAAAAATTAATGGTGATTTATTAAAGAAAAGAAAAGATAATAGAAATCCGATGATTTAATAATAATAAATGATAATCGAGTAGCTTAGGACTTGGAATATTAACTGTAATTAATGTACAATATAAGAAGTGAGATAGTTAATTTGAAAAACGGGATATTTAAAAAAAAATCTTTCAAAATATATTTAAAATTTTAATGAGTATTGAATAGTCAAAAAAAAAAAATTATGAGATAGAAAATGATTTCTGGCGTTTTCTCTATCGCTCTGACTTGCGGCACGTGTTTGTGATTAAATTAAAAATACACGAGTAAAAAAAAAAATAAATAAAACTTGATCACTGAATTAGGAAGTTGAACGAATCTTTTTAAAAGGAATTCGCTAAAAAAAAATCAAATTTTTTTTTTCTTTTCAATGAAATTTATATAATTTTACCTATATTAAATATACTTATTAGTATCAAATATGTATATAATTGCTTAGTTTGAAAAAGTATTATAGATTAGGCCACCCACCTTATCTAATTAATTAATTAAAATTTATATAATATTATATATATATATATATATACTTATATTTAATTTTCTTTTCAAAAAAACATTAAACAAATAATAATAATAACAATAATATATATTTTTCTTTTTTCATACTTTTTTTTGTTTTTTTACAATTTTGAAAATATTAAAATACTTAGAGCTACAATCAAAATTAATTCAATTTATTTAACCTAAATAAAACAAATAAAATTGTATATTCTATATTTATTTATTATTTTTATATAGCCCATTAATAATGTTTTTTTTTAATTAAAAAGATTTATCTTAATATTTATCATTTCATTTATTTATTCTCTCTTATTTGAAAATTTACTATTACCTAGAGTGAAAATAAACATTTAGATTATTTTAAAGGTAACATTGATCCGATAGATCAACAAAATCAAAATATTATATTAAGTGATTTATTTGAAAAATGGAATGTGGATTTCCAACGGATATTGGCAAATTCGCTTAGAAAAAAAAACAAGAAAACAAGCTTGGAGGTGAATGCCGAATCGACTTGCGTGCTTACAGCCACTGGAACCAGATTTAAAACATCCAAAAAATAAGCATACCCGGGTGAATGTCTTCTCTGACGAAAATCATGCATTCTTTCAATTAACGACATCTGAAAAAAAGAATCATTTCATATTTTGAAGAAGGGTTGGAAGATTAAAGGTCATTCTAACTAAGTCCTTAAAAATGATATTTTCAACTTTCAAATTCAGTTGTTTTTTTTATCATATACGATAATTTTAACAGTAACCAAGAATTAATTAATCAACCTGGTTTAAAATGTATAATCACTAGAAATTAAAAATACACCTTATTCTCTACAATATTATTACCTAATATTTAACTTATTAGTATATTTTAATCACTTTTTATTCAGTATAATTTTTTAAATGGGTAAATAAAAAAGTTTATTTATTTGAATTTCTTTATAATGAAAATTATTAAGTACTAGCAGACCCGGCAAAGCTTTGCTTTTGCATGTGTGTCTGTATACATATATACGTATGTGATAACTGAACACTTAATAATAATAATAATAATAATAATGTATTAAATGAATAAAATTGAAATTTTAGTTTTAATTGGACTTTTTTTGTTTTTTATTTTTATTTATTTTTATTGGAATTATTACAAAATAATAATAATAAGAATAATAATTTATTAAATGAATAAAATTGAAATTTTATTTTTTATTATTACATTTTTATTTTTTGGAAAATTATTTCTACTTTATTAATTGTTAAGTTATTACATTTTAATTAATAGTTTTCGTAATAAGTATAATCTCTTATTATAGAGATTCTTATTGTTTGTCTCACAAGTCTACCTACATTATTTCACTACCATTGTATGATTCAAAATAAAATTCAAAATATTTGATAGGACATGACATGATATTAGTATTAATTTATTTTCATTATATTAGATTGATTAATAAAATTCAAAATATTTAATAGGACATGACATGATTTTAGTATTTTTCCCATCCCAGAATATTTGCTAATATTACATGTTGGAGTTCCAATTACCTGCATATTTAATGGCAATTTCAATGCTGAATATGCTTTTAAATAAAAACAATTTGAAGAAAGTAATTGGAATTATTATTAATCAACAAATAAATTTATTAAATATACATTTAAATATGTAAATAAATCTATATATATATATTTAATAAATATTCAAACAATAATTGAAACAATATAAATAAAACGATTCAATTATTTCCAATTATTTTTATTTATTTATTGTAAATTTTTCAATGTAACCATGGTAACCATGAATAGACTTTTACCAAAATATTACTAATTAAATTAATTTTGGATTTAACTACACTAAAACCTTCATTGGTATGCCCACAACAATCCCTGAAAGTTTCATCGCAATCGGACGGGTAGTTTTTGAGTTTAGGCGAGACAGACAGACATTGCCTTTTATATATATAGATTAATTAATTAATTTGTAAATAATTAACTTGTCATTTAACATCAAAGTTTATTGAGATTTCTTGAATTTCATTGATAAAATCAAAGCAAAGTAAGTAGGGTAAAATGGCCAAGTCCTCAGTAAAACTATTAATTATTTAATATTATTTTCTGGTATATATGAATAGTTATCATTTATAAATTTTAAAATAAAGATAAGAATAAATCCATCTTCTCTGTAAACTGTATTCTTGTTTCGAATCCAGTTACCCGGTAGCAATAATTGCTTTGCCTGATTCTCGTTTGCCCGAAGGGGATGATCTCAACATAAGCGAACTCAATGTAATCTCTCTAATTAGAAGAATAGCAATAAAGAAAATTATTCAAATTAAAAATGACAGGTATGATGATTTGCTTAATCGCCTCAGGTGATGATATTAAATCAACTGAAAAAGAGATGAGATTTGATCTATCATAATGCACTCGGTTGTTTTTCATTTCCTATGTTTTTAGATGACTAGAATAGTGAAATGCAACGATCCCGTAGTACGAGTCACGCAAACACAACTCCACTCTTTCACTCATCTACTCAACTGTCATAAAATGGGCCGGATTGCTAAAGTCAAGAATGTAAATTAGTTGTGAATGATAAATATTCATATGCAGGATTCTTCCGATAGATAAAAAAATAACTATATAAGAAAAAGAGTATTATTATATGTATATCCAAAATACTAAAATAAAATAAAAAAAAAAAAAATAAATGTGTCAAAAAGATTTTTATATTTGATTCGAATTAATTTATAAATTTTTCATTAAAAAATTGATAAGAATTAAAAAAAAAATTCTAATGATTAATTTAATTAATTAATTTTTAGTATCCAACGTAATGTGTAAATAATAAAATGGTTTATATTTTGATGATAAATTCATTGTACCTTAAACCGTTTTTTATCTAAAGATACCTCTTCAAATGTTTTATGCATCTTTTTAATCACATAGCGAATTATCATAAGAAACATAAATACATTTTTAAACAAAAAAAAAAATTATAGTAAAAAATAAATTAAAAAAATGGCTCAATAGAAAAAGGAATAATTCCATTCGTCAGGGTCTCTGAAATGAATGATTCAATCTTCCAGACATTTTGTTTGGGTTCCCGGCAGTCAGCTGACTAAATTGGGTGAAAGTATTTCAAGTTCAAGGCTCTAATATAAAAGAAAAAAGAAGACAGGTTGTTATGTTTTGTCTAAAGTCTCAAATAGAATTTCCTACAAATTTATAAATTAAAATAATATATATATATAAATATAATAATAATATTTCATAATTTTAAAACTTATAATTACTTTAGATAATGTATTAATTTTATACATGAGTATATTCATATAGGAATAAAGTAAAAAGATTTAAATACTGATCATTAAAGTTGAAAAAAGGTTTCTAGTTATATATAATGTATTATAATTAATTAGTTTTATATATATGATTATTATTATAATTAATATTATATATCACATAGTCTTTAACTATAAAGATAAGAAAGAAATTGCATTCATCTATCTATCTATCTATATATATAAAAGGGAATGTCTGTCTGTCTGTCTCGCCTAAACTCAAAAACGACCCGTCCGATTGCGATGAAACTTTCAGGAATTGTTGTCGGCATACCAAGGAAGGTTTTTAGTGGAGTTAAATCTCCAAAGTTAATTTATCCAAAATTAATTTAATTAGAAATATTTTGGTAAAAGTCTATTCATGGTTACCATGGTTACATTGAAAAATTTACAATAAATAAATAAAAATAATTGGAAATCTTTTCAATTTATTATTTTGATAAATTTTATTAATATTTTAAATTTTTTTTAAACTGTCAAAAATAGCATACCCATAATAACAGTTGTAATAATTATTAACAAAAAAAAAAAAAAAAAAAATTTCAATTATTATTATTATTTGTAATGATTCCAATAAAAATAAATAAAAATAAAAAAACCAAAAAAAAGTCCAATTAAAACTAAAATTTCAATTTTATTCATTTAATACATTATTATTATTATTATTATTATTATTATTATTATTGAGTGTTCAGTTATCACATACGTATATACAATGTATACAGACACACATGCAAAAGCGAAGCTTTGCCGGGTCTGCTAGTATATTTATATTTCTAAATAACGATTTTTGAAAGAACCAAATAATAAAACACGAGAACGAAAAAAATAAATATTCAGCTTATTGTTAGATTGATAATGAAGAATTTATATATATATATATATACCTTAGGATGAGGGTTGAGGTTTGGGGGTGGCACGCGTCGACTTGATGAGATGAACAGAGAGACCAGGCGCTTCGTTGGCCACATGGCACATGGCACATGTACCAGACTTGCTCTAGACATTTACCCACCTTGCAAACCACACACAAGGTTAACCCCCTCCAACACTATAGGATATTTCAAAAAAAAAAAAATACAAACCTATAAACCTATGAGATTTATATTCATGGCAATAATTTAAGAATTAAAGAATATACCAATATAATAAAAATAGAATTTTAAGTATATTATTATTATATTACACACTAGAATGCTTCGGCTTCTAATATTACTCTTCTTAAAATAATAGTTATGAATGAAAAATACTTTATCATTAAATTTAACTTATCTTTTGTTATATCATTGTAGGAAATTGTAATTTTTATTTAAGTATAATATATTTTTTTTATATTTATTATTATATTTATTTTAGTATAATATACCAGTAAATCACTCTTTTTTCATTTTGACATAAACTAAATAACTAGAAATAGATAAAACTTTTTTTAAAGAGCTTTCTTAAAATTTGTCTTAAATGAATCAACTGTTAATTTTGTTTTTTTTCAAAAAAAAAAAAAAAAAATTAAATATTTAATTATTTATTAAAACTAATACATAATAATTATGATAAAATAGATTTTAAAAATAAATTATGAGAATAATAATAATTAAAATTATAAATTAAATTTTATAAAATTTTTAAACATTTAAAATATTTTTTAATTATGATAAGAAAAAAGTTAATCTCTGCAATCAATGTAGGTCGTATGGTATAATTTTATTGATGTTTGTGTATAGTGTAATCTTTATTTTGTTTTTGTTTTTTAATTGAATGAATGAACCTACTTATCTAGTTTATTTTCCGAAATAAACACTAAAAATTAGTTTTACGTGAAAAAAATAGGAAGAATTTTTTTTTTCATTTTCAAAATTATGCTTGTGGAACACCCTGTTAATGAAATCGAAAGGGAGGCGGAGGCGTGTGGCTGCGGCTGTTCAGGTAGATGGAGAGAGAAGCAACACAATTTCTTTTCTTTTTTTTTTGGGTTATTTAGAAAGGGAATCTGATTAAAAGGATAGGGTGAAAGTGAAAGTGGCCCTTCATAAATAAATAAGACTCGGTCGGCGCGTGTGAGGGGGCGGGCTCCTTTTTTTGTGATGGGCTCGGGCCCCCAGATGAACCCACGCGTGTGCTACCATTCAACACGGACACCTTTTACACCACACCTAATTTAATGATCTTCCGAATAATTAGATTGCATTTTATATTATATTTGCCCTAATTATTCCATAGAACCAATTTCTTGAATTTGATTAAGGTTTTTCCTTTATATATAAACTTATAGAAAAAAAAAACTTTTTTTATATTATATACAATATCTAATCATATACGAGCAATATATGTATATATTTATATATATGCAAATGAAATTGTTGGAATGGTTTAAAATAAATTAATCCATTTCTCTATAAGTGGGGTCCTTTTTACCGACCGACGATAGTAATTGTTTTCACACCAAATTTCACATGTGGAGATTTTTACATATCTCCACGAATCATGCATTTTCTTAACAGAAAAAAGTAATTATTAAGGGAATTTTTATTAAAAGACCACATTATTTGTATAAAATTATTTATTAAATTAAAATAATTGTACAACGTTTCAACTGCTTATTCTGCAGTCATTTTCAAGTAACCGTACGCTTGCTCCGATTCAAGCGGACAGTCAGTCCGCTTGAATAAAAATTCCCTTAATAATTATCAAAATAACCACAAAAGCTTTAATAAATACAGAAAAAAGTATTTTTAGCATGATGTCTGTCCGTCCGTCCGTATAGATGTGTACAGCCTGAACGGCTCAACGGATTTTGATGAAATTTGGTATATTTACTTAATGCATCAGTGGGATGAATTGATCAACTTTTGGTGCAAATCCGGAAACCGGAAGTGGTAGTATTAGCGATCGACGATAGGAAGGGAAGGGTTATTTTCACACCAAATTTCACATGAAGAGATTTTTTACATATCACCACGAATCATGCTCTTTGTATGATTTTATCCTCGAGAAAAATCATAGTTATTAGTTTTTTTTTATTTAAAATTATATGACGTCATCCAGCCATTCATGACGTCACAGCCTAGTCTTACATATATATTATAAATAAAATAAAATTAAAAATATTTATGTTCTATGCCTATCTGTTTTTTATTACATTAATAGATATATTAACATTATTTGAAATTGTTTCTGTAGCTGGAAATTAATTTATTTCAAACCTTCGGTCGGTTCGGATCTGGCCACAGGTCAACTTATTTAAAAAAAGTTCAGTCATATCCCATATACATATGTATATCTGGAATTATATTTTTTATTACTATTAAATATTTTGTGTGAAGATTTTTCCGTGTCAAATCCTAAAACCAAAAGTGGCACGTTTGAAAAATTTCATGAAACGCATAAAGACAAAATTATTTTTTTAATAATTATAACTTTTTACAATAGAAATAAATTAAAAATGAATAAATATTAAAATTTATATAATTTGAAGTACTTAATATTTATTTATCCATCTTAATAGATTAAACCGGCAAATTATAAATTTTATTAAGCTAAAATATCGCTTGAATTCCCTCGCAGTATAAAAACATGCATGATAGATACCTTACAAATAGCATTGTTCAGAATTTAAAATTTTTTGCAAATCTTTACTCTTCATGACCTGGGGAACAAATACACCTATTACCAGAATATTCTTATATGCTCTTATTTTAATATATGCTGTAAATTTTATCAATATTTATTAAAAAAAAAAATTAATTTTATAAAATTTATATCAAGCTTTACTTTACGCATAGGACGGTTGGAGAATAGTGCCAGAATCGCAATCTTTTTCTAGAATTTAACATATCATCATCAAAACAAGAAAATGTAAGTGGTTCACGGTATCAAATATAAATTTTGCTTTATTGTCATTATCTATAACTAAAAACTACAATCTAAAATCAATTAAAGAATTTCCATACAATAAAAATAAAAAAAAATTTTTAGGAAAGATATATTTTTACCAAAAATAAATTCCAAATTTTTTAATAATCATTTGATTTTTTTGGAATAAAGTTTAATAATTAAAATTATAACACTTTTATACAGGATAGTTAGAAGTTATACAAAAATATTCGATTATATATTCAAGCTAAAAGGGGTAGAGAAAAAATGACAATTTTGTGGCACGTTAGTTACTTCAAAAATATTTTTATAATTTTGTGGCACGGACATTGAAAGAGGTTTGCCGTCCGTGGTATATACATATAAATATAATATTTAATAAACATATTTATAAATTATAGTGAATATATAATTAAGTAAATGTATTAAATAAAAATATCTAGATGACTTATTATGAATTATTATTATTATTATTATTATTATTATTATATATTATTATGTATTATACATATAATAGATAAGGATAATTAATTAATTAATCTTTGATTATAATTCTTATTTTAATTGGTAACCATAAAAATATTTAATATATTTTTCTTTAATATCATATTCAGAGGTTAAAGAAGAATTTTATAATTACCTCGTTTTAAGATTGATTACTGATTATAGTTACCCAGGATAATTTCAATCAATAATTTAATAATTTAACTAATAGAGTAGAATAAAAAATACATTAATTTATTATTTAATATTAATATCAATTACTCTTATCAGGATATCATCAAGATTACCGTTTTTAATTCAAAAATACTTGGTTGTCTGAATGTCAATAATTGGTGGAAAGGGGTACCAATTCGTTATTCTCTCACCTCATGGTTCTTTTTCTTTAAATATTTTTATTCATTTTTCTGATTAAATTATTTTAGTCTAATAGTGAAAGTAGAAATTGTTGTGTATTTCTCAAACCGACTAACAACAAAAATCCAAGAAAGTTTCAAGCTATTCTCAATCAAAAATTTACTTGAAATCTTAAATTAAAATTTATTATTAAATTATAGTTGTTTTCTCGATATATTTATTTTTTTTATATTAAGACTATGAATTGATTTTAATTATTTTAAAAATTTATAAGAACATCTAGTAAAATTTTTGTAAGATTTATTTATAGAACTCTACACTCATTAGTATTTAATTTTGAAATATTATAAAAAAATTTTAATAAAGTTCGTAACATATATTAAAAATATTCTTAATGTAAGACCAACCAAGGCGTATTTAAAGAAGAGAGAGTTGTTAACAATGTTTTCTACATTTTTTTAAAATGATCTAAATTTCTTTGTAAATAGTACAATAATTTTACTAAATCTCACATAGGGATAATGATAAAGGATAATTATAGATAAAATGAATTTAAATTGCAAATTTAAAAACATCAAATCTCATCGATCAAATAAATAATTATAGAAATAATTTTTTCAATTATGTCATTTATTTAAATTTAAAATAAAATTATATAAGATTTTTCTTATATCTTATTTTTACTTTATTCTAAACTAATTACTAATTATATAGAATCAATCTATTGATAAATCTTTCTTTTTTTTAACATTTAATTTGAAGGTCAAAGACCTGTTTTTGCCACCTTGTGTTGTTTTTTTTTAGTTGTTCTAAGCTGTGATTTAATTTTTAACCAATTCAGTTGAAATTCCACACATAAGCTGATGTTGCCCGGAGGCAACAGCACCATGAAGAGGAATTTCCTGAGAAATCTACCTGGAATAAAATATATATTGTATACCATTTATTTATAAAAATTGTTATTGATTTCTTTAAAAAAAATATTTATAAGAGAGTTGGGTGGAGTAGGAGGAGAATATTAGGTATATGCATTAATAAAAATAACATATTTAAGCTAATTAAATTTTTTTCTTCATACTTTAAGAATAAATAGAAACAGAGAATTAACTTTTTTTTCTCTGTTTATAAAGTTCATTTATTTGCATGACCCAGGAAGCCTCGGGCTATTGTCCAGTAGGGACGTGTGCCAGAGTCAGGATTCTTCGGAGCTCCTCGGCAATGCAGTGAGTACAAAACCACCCAACCTATCAACCCAAAATCCCGATATTAACCCTTGGTTACACAGACTAAGACCCAGAATCCCAAAAATATTCCCACCTTAATAATCTCTTGAACATGGCGCCAAAATGGGTGCCGAAACGTCGAGAAAACAATCTCACAAAAAAAACTTGATTATATCACTGATAAATCTGATAGTAATAATATATATATACCGTAATGATATTTTTAAAAAAATCATTAATCTTAAAAAAAAAAAAAAGAAAAAAGAAAATTTATTTATTTAAAAATAAATTTATTTGTGGAAAAGATTATTGTAATACGTTTCCCGAGAAGAGAATAAGTATTGAAAAGTCAGACAAAACCGCATTCGTTCGTGGGCTGCCATCGAGACCAGACGGACTTTATTGGAAGAAAAAAGGGCCACCATTACACTTGGTCGTCCACGGACTATCGCTTACAAAAGGACCGGCTACATTATTAACAAAAAATTTTGTTTTTCAAGAGGGATTGTTTTTTTTTAATTTTTTTTTGATTTAATTAAAGAAATTTGTTTCACAACAAATATTGGTTTCTCTATAATTTTTGTAAAACGTCTTTATTTTTTTTAAAAAAACAATATAAAAAAATTTCTGTATATAAAATTATAATTTAAAAGATTTACATTTAAATCTAAAGGTTTTAAAAATTTATATTTAAACAGTAAATATAATAAATCTTATTATAAATTTTAATTCTTAATGATAAATTTAATTTTTTTCTCTTTTTTGTAGTCCAGATCTCCAGGTCAGTTCACGCGCGATTCAAAGTCCACCCTTTTCCATTACACATTTGTGTCCAACCATTCTTTTTCTTAAAATTTTCCCCTGTCGATATCCACCCATATATAAAAAAATCATTACGATCATATAGACTCATAGACTCTGTAACCTATTTTTGTGTTAGCAAAGTTTTTACTATTGCGAAAAAATGAAAGATAATTATGATTCGAAAGCCGAGTATTTGTAGACACTAATCATGGATCATTCGATTTAGGCTTAAGGCGTTGATGAAGATTCCATCTCGTTGTCTGACACCAAACTAAAAGAATGCGAATTTTTTGTTGTTAATTAGATTCGTATCTCGTGCTCAAATCGTAATTATGAATTCAATATCAGCCTTTTCGAGTCTGCTTCACTGTTATTTAGGGCCCATTATTTGTCCAATAGTGAATAAATACGATTCACATGCCCTGAATAATTCACACGTGTTTGTTCCCCGAAAACGAGTTCCCAATGCAAAGGAAGCTGCATCCTTTCAACAACTTTATCATAATTAATCAGTCTGCCGGCCAATTATTTACGCGAACCGCGAATGTTAAATTACCTTTCGACTATTTTCTCTCTTTCTATTTGTTTACCACTTTTTTTTTTGTTATTGTTTCTCTTGCTGACGCATTCATTGGTTGATGGTTGGTCAGTTTAGAGATTATCATTATCATCATGATTGTCCCCCCATTTTTGGTGCGTGAAATGACATCGTCAGAGACGTTAATCGACATCGATTTTGCATTTAAATGATATTTATTTGCTTCATTTTGTAAAAACTAAAAAGTTTCGCTTTGCATTCCAATCGATTGATTAAAATATCTCTATGAAAAACAACTCTCTCGCTTCTCAGATGATATTAAGCGCCAGAAAAAAAAATTGTCTTTGGATTTACTTTTTATAATGTCTTTTACTATATATAAATATTTTATGTATATTAGAGCTTTATGAAGAATTGTAATATATACAAATCAAATATTTGAATAATTTGAAAATTGTTTTAAAATGTTTAAGAAAATAAAATAAAAGGAAGATGTTAATGATGATTAAAGAAAGGAACAATGGTTCTGGTTAATTAAGGTATTGCCATTTCTTTATATTGAATGTGCTGCCAATTCTTTGGCTGATGATGAAAGGGGGAGGGACGGATAGATGCTAGATAATATTATTAGTATGTATTATTCTCATAGCACTATTTCACCCTTGATAATAATAATACGAGGGTAATTCAAAAAGTAAGTTACGTTTTGGAATTAAGTCAAAACTAGTACAGGAAAATGTTTTTTATTATATACATTTGAAAGAGAAACTAAAATGCTATTTTTCTACATAATTGCCAAAAAAGTTGTCAGGGCGCGTATTATTGTGAAAAAACAACACTTTTTTCTGAGTTTCCCTCTTCGCTTGTTTTGAATTGCCCTTCTTAGGTTTCGCAATGTTTGGCAATACCTATCAGAGTTTATTGTTGCACCACGTTCCAGAAAATCGACAAGAATCACACCTTTTCTGTCCCAGAACACGGTTGCCTTCAACTTCCTGGCAAGCAACATTTCCAAACACTTTCGGGGTTTTTTTGGGAGAATGTTTGTTGGTTCAACACTCAGGATTTCTATGAGGAAGGAATTTCGAAGCTCGTTCATCGCTACAATAAATATCTCAACTTTTTTGGTGATTATGTAGAAAACTAGTATTTTAGTTGCACTTTCAAATGTTAATAATAAAAAACATTTTCCTGTACTAGTTTTGTCTTAATACCAAAATGTAACCTACTTTGTGAATTGCCCTCATAATAATAATATGCAATTGTTTAATATAATTATAATTAACAAGTACCAGAAAATGTATTAAAAATAAATCGGAAGGACGATTTCTGTATTTTAGATAAGGTTAAAACTAATGAAAAAAATTTAAAATTAATTAATTTAAATAATAATAAGGTGGGTATGAGTATTAAATGAAAGAAATTGTTTAATCGAAAACGAGGACATCAGCAAAAACCAAATATGTAAAAATACTAATTGAAAATTTTATTTAAAAATTCTCTAAAGCGCTAATTACAAAAAAAAAAAACCTTAAAATCGTATCCTATATCTATTGGCTTAAGAAAAGCCAATAGATATACAACTTTTGCTTATTTAATAAGATTAGATCGATAGATAAACAAATTAAAGACCTTTAAAGGAAATCATTTCGTGGAAATTGCTATGAACTCCCCTTTAAACTGAATTTGATTAATTTTGAGATGTCAATTAATCTAAAAAAATGTTTAATATATTTAAATACTTAAATAATAAATGTATTTTTAAATTAAAAAAAAAACAATTCTATTTAACAAGATAGGGCAGACAGCTTTTGGGCTTGAGGGTAAACGAATATATGAATGGCCGGCCCGGTTCTAGGATTTTTCATCTTTCATGATTTTATTACGGATATTAAGACGATAAATGCTTCTCGATACGAATAAAGCATAAATTAATTCTGGTACAGCTATAAAACCTATAATCCGATGTGATAAAAATCCTTGGTGGCAAAACGATTGGCTTTTTGTTAACCACCCCACGGGCAAATCATTTGACTATTAAACCCAAAATGAAACAAAAAAATAATTGTTATTCTCCCTCAATATATATATATATATAAAATTCATTATGATTAAAATTAATTTATTTAATAAATAGAATTTACATTATTTTACTTTTTTCTTTTTTTTAGAGGCAGTATACTACTGCTATAGTTCAGAAATTAAAATTTATTATAAAATTTGATTTTCCTAAATACTCATACAAAATTGTAATATTTGTTGTAAATTTATGTATACAATTAATTATTGAAGTGTAATGGAAGACTCGCATGACTTGATTTCCTTTTAAAATGACATTCTTTTTACATTTCAATGGGTTAAGACTAAACATTTTTTTTAGATCTAATATTCTATAGTGTTATTCTATTAAAAAAATATATTAACCCCTGTGTGTGTGTGTGGGATCATTAATATATTATATAATTTTAAAAGAATTTAAATAAATAATACATTTTTATTAATTTAATAAGATAAACTATAACAATTCTAATAAATATTAATTATTTATTATTAATAATTTAATTTTCTCTGGAATTAAATATAATTTTATATTAAAAAAAAATTAGAAAAAAAACTATTTTAATTCAAAAATATGATATTTGGTGATTATTAACAATTATTTCAAATTAAAATAATTTAAATTCATTGTAAATGAAAAATTGCTGATGCTAAACTTTATAAATGAGCTTAAATCATAACATTGCGCGAGAAGCCCTTTGAACAACTTGTAAGCCTTCATGGATATAAGCATCCATGGGCACGTGCATTCTAAATGGCGTATCGTTATTCACGTATTTCACTCTCTCCTTTTTACATATATATATTCAGCCCTTTAAGAAAACCTTCTTAGTTGATTGCCTTTTAATATTTGTTAACTCTTTCATGAAGTAAATATTGATTATTCTATCAAATTTAATAGGTTACAATTCAATAAAACATGTATAAGTATATAATTATACAAAAAGTTTTTTATTTTACGTTAATTCTTTGCATGTAATAATAATGTTTCACCTCAAATTTACGTTTTTAATTTTATAATTATTTCTAGAAGGAAATGAAATTGTTTAAATTAAGAATTATTATTATTTATTATTTATATTGAGAATTAGTTATTTATAATGAAAGAGATTGTTTTACCTAGTTTCTTGAATTTTAAATTATATCACATTCGGCAAACGATTTTAAATTGAAATTGAACCATTTACATTAATACGCCACCTCCTTGTTTTTTTTTTCAAAATATGATAATTTCATTAATGAACTTCTTACTGATATATTTATAATTTTTTTTTTAAATTTTCATTAAGATCTTTGAATAAAATTAAGCTTATTGATTTATAATAGAATTAATAGAATTAAACTTATTGATTCGATTTAAGATGTATTCTAAAACACCACTAATTTTAAAAATTAATATTTGTTTATTTTATTTTATTTTAATATGTATTTTATTTGAAATAATTTGCAGTAGAACGCTCACCTCTGCACTCCCCGCTCACCCTCTCCTTGTCCCTCCGCTGCCTGGCCTGACCTCCTCCAGCCGGCTGGCTGAGTTGAACGTAATCAGTTCCCCTTCCCTGGTGAGTGTAGGACCCTGAACGGCCTCTCCACTGAAATCATCCCTTAATCAGTCGCTAATCAAGAATTAATTGTAATTTTATTATTTATTTTTATTAATTAAAAGGAAGATTAGTGAACTTTAAAAAAAAAATATTTCAATAAAAATTAAATTTTATAAAGGGCATTTTTATAATTTTTCATTCATATACCCAAATAAATTTATAAATTTTTCAATCCAATCTTTGAAAAGAATTAATCTTAAATATTCTATCAGATCTCCTTAATTAAATTTTATTAAAAGTTAAATTAAAAGTATTTAAAAATTAATAAATCATATACAAAATTTTATTTTTCTTTCAATATATTTATTGAAATATTTTTTAAATTTCAATATATATATATTAATCCTATTAAAACTTATTTATTTAAAAAATAGGAAGATGTGCTGATTATTTTCAAAATTCATATAATATAATTATAAATCAAAAAAATATTAATTGCTTATATTCATATAATAATAAATATAATATTTAAATATTATAATCTCATTATCGCTCACACCATTCCTTTCAAATCTCATATGAATATTGTTTTGTCAATTTCATATTATTATAACACTTTTGAAAAATGAATAATATTTCTATTACCTACTCGTATATTACAATGAAACAGAATAAAATCTTCGTGCAATTAATAATATAATCATAATTAGTTTTCTGATGTTTTCTAAGATATTTTTATTATATGTCTATTAAACGCGTATTATAACTTATTATAATCATGGCTCTATATAGGATGTAAAATAATTTTAGTATTTTAATATTACAGAAATAAGATAATATTTTTAAAAATCGATACCCATTTTTAATCCTATTAATATTATTTATTTATTTATATCTTATTTTTTTATTTCCTGTATAAACTATAAATATCTAATCTTAATTATTTTTTTCTTTATCGAGGCGAGAGTGTTGGACATCCATTCAAGTCTACGAGCTGTTCTTCGAGTTTAATCTGCGAGAAATATCAACCCTTTATGAACTCCGAGGTCAGTATTTATTATTAATTTTATTTTTAATTCAATTTAAATTTATTGATTATAAACTAATAAGTTATTTTTCTTCTTCTATTTCATGTTTCAATCTTCGTTCCTGCTACTGCATGTTGATTTGAATTCTTGATTATCTTCTCCATCCTTCATGACGATGAAATAATTGAAATACAGCTCTCCAAATGTAAGTAATAATCGTTATTTATTTAGCATGGCGCACTTTAAAATAGAAAATGTAAATATAATATTTAAAGTAAAGTTTAATAGAATATAGTAAGTAGAATTAAATTACAATGATTTTTTGCTTTTGATAAGATTCATTAGGAGATTATAGAGAAATCTATTAAATTATAGGACAGAATTTAGTGAGATTAGGGAATTTCAGAATACATCTTTCAAGAAGAAGCATTGATAAAGGAGGCAGAAGAGACAAAGGAATTTTTAGAATTAGATTTCGATGCGTTATACTGGGAG